>OZ020611.1:200204714-200804714 GCA_963971575.1 Liopterus haemorrhoidalis
TAAGATTTTTGCGAATATTTCACAACAGAAAAATATTTCGTAAAAAATTGTTGAACGAAAGTTTCTATAAAAGCAATACGAAAAAAAAAAATTAAATTAATTTTTTTTTAAAGTTCCATTAAAAATCAAAAATTTCCCTAATAGTTTTAGGTCATTACGGACCAAACATTAATTTTTTCTAGACAAAACAAGGTGTGAGAATTCCAAAAATTCAAAAGTCTCTATTTCTTACCTTTTATGAGATATATGAATTTTTTTAAATTCCAAAAAAAAATCAAAATTTTCCCTAATAGTTTTAGGTCATTACGGACCAAACATTATATTTTTCTAGACAAAAGGTGTGAGAATTCCAAAAATTCAAACCTCAAGTCTCTATTTCTTACCTTTCTTCAGATATGAATTTTTAAAATTACAAAAAGTTTCAAAATTTTCCCTAATAGTTTTAGGTCATTACGGACCAAACATTCTATTTTTCTAGACAAAACAAGGTGTGAGAATTCAAAAAATTCAAACCTCAAGTCTCTATTTCTTACCTTTTTTGAGATATGAATTTTTAAAATTACAAAAAAATCAAAATTTTCAATAGTCTTAGGTCATTATGGACCAAACATTATTTTTTTCTAAACAAAACAAGCTGTGAAAATTCCAAAAAGTCTCTACCTCTTACCATTTTTTAAGATATAAATTTTTGAAATTTACAAAATAAAATCAAGATTTTACCAATTAGTTTTAGGTCATTACGGACCAAATATTACAGAAAAAACATCGTAAAACTACATTTTTTAAAGATTTAAACCTTACGTCTTTATTTCTTACCATTTTTGAGATATAGTTTTTGATTTAATACCCAAATTTCCAAAAATAAGTACACTTTCACGAGACCCAATATATTCACTGCTAAAATATGTACGTACAAAAAATAACTTAGAATTTATAAGAAAGACATTTTAATGTTATCTCGATGTTTTTTTAAACACAAATGAATTAGTATGGGATTAAAAAAATAATTAATCCTCTTAAATAAGTTTTTTTTTTTTTTAAAAAGATTCTTTATTTACTAATTGTGTTACAAAATAAAATCATAACTTAATCTATTTTACAAAGTTTTAAGAATGCAGTGGCAAGGTGTTGGGGATTGGTTGGATCTTGTTTGTCTTATAGTTTGTTGTTGAACATGTCTCTTCTTACGGATGGTGGAATAATTCTTCGCCTGTCGTTCACCAGTTGGATATATTCACGTGTATCTACATATTCGGGGTATTTTTCGAATATATATTCTAAATGTAGACCCATCAGCCATATGGCTGAATTATTTATGTCTGAAGTTCCGTAGTCCAAGTCGGGGAGTAGAAATGTATTTGATGAAAAGGATCTTCGGTGTTGCCCAGTAACTATGGATAAGAGGTCTGTTGTCACCTGCCAAATTTGCCTTATCAGACGGCATATAGAGATTCTGTGGCAAGAGTCGTCAACTTGATTAGGGCAGAGATCACATAATGGATCGGTACGTCTGTTTGTCCTGTGGAGTCTTTCATTAGTGGGAAATATGTTATGGACTATTTCTAGCCATATACATCTTTGTTTTTGGGAAAGTATTTTTGAGTTTATGTTTTTCCATATTTTCTGCCAGTTATTGCGTGGGTTTAAAGTTTGGATTTTTGGTGGGGGTATATGGTTCGACATAGCTTTGTAAATGTCTTTTTGATTCAGGCTTTCATGTAGATTGATAGGTAAGTATGCTATTTCTTCGATGAGATATTTTATATGGTACAGTTCTTTAGTTAATTGTTTAGTATACGGTGGGTTTTGTAAGCTGGCTTTGTTTAGATATTTATTGATAAAAAATTTGCAGAAATCGTCACCTTCTCCGTGCAGGTGCGTGTTGGTTCGTTTTATTAACAATGCGTTTGATTTATATTCTATATTAATTATATTTAGCCCACCTTTTAATTTTGTCAGTGTTGTCTGAAGCCGGGGTATTCTTATATTCTTCTTGTACCACAAGAACCATCCTACTGAAGATATTATTTTGGTACGGAATTTTTTTGGCAGTGGTAGTGTTTGAGCCATATACCAAACTTTAGAAAGCGCATAGGTGTTGATGAAAAAAGCTCTTTGGATAATGTTCAAGTTTCTCTGTTTGTTTGAGAGAAGGAAAGCTTGTACCATATTTGTTGTTTTCTGCCAATTCTCGTTGACAGTCTCCTTGGTTGTTTTGTGGAATTGTATTCCTAGAATTTTGATGGATTCAGCTTCTGTCATCCAGGAATGTTGGCAGTTTGTTGAACGGTTGATAGTCATGAATTTGGTTTTTGACGTGTTTAATTTCATACCAGAGCAGAGGGTGTATTTATCTAGTTCTTCTTTTATTTTACTTATGTTGTTCGGTTGTGTAATTATCGTAACGTCGTCAGCATGAGCTCTAATTATGGTCTCAGTGTTTTCTAGTGCAGAAGCTAAATTTCTTATTAGTGGTTCTATAGCAATGGTGAATAGTACCATTGATAATGGACAACCTTGGCGTACCGATCTGTTAATTGGAATTTTAGCACACTGTTTGTTATTGACTATGAGGTTTGATTTTGTGTTGGTCAGGCAGTTCATTATGAGAGTGGTTAGTTCTTTTTTTAAATTTATGTGATCGAGGATTCTTTTTATGTGTGCGTGGGAGACTCTGTCAAACGCGTGGTCAAAATCAAGCGATATGCAAACTATTTCTTTTTTGTTTTGGTTGGCTTCGGCTATTTTGTCACGCAGTGCGTTGGTGTTATTAATTATACACGATCCAGGTAATCCACAGCTTTGGCGATTGCTTATAATACAAGGTAGAACTTGTGTTATTCTTTGTTTTAGGCATCGCATTAATAATTTGTAGTCTACATTTAACAGTGAAATTGGTCGTAAGTCCTTTATGGTTTGAGTCTGTTTACTTTTTGGTAAGAGAATAATGTTACCGTCTTTAAATTCATCAGGAAATTTTTTGTTCGTAATGGCTTCGTTCATTATTTTTGTTAGATCTCCTTTTATTACGTCCCATATTTTAATATATAGTTCTCTTGAGAACCCATCGGGGCCAGGGGATTTTCTAGATGGACTATTTTTGAGATGTTTGTGTAATTCTTCTTCCGTTATTGTTGCTGTAATTGTCGATTGTTGGTTCAAAGTAAGTGTTGGCAATGTTAAAAGATAGTTTTCGAGATTTGAGGTTTCGTTTTCTTCGTAGAGTTGTTTGAAAAAGTTACTGACGAATTCATTAATTTCTTCTGCGTTAGTTAAGGTTGCATTATTGTTATTTAAAATTTTCTTTATTGTTTGGCTGTTTTTTCGTTTTTCTAATTTTATGATTTGGTAGAGTGAGGTTTCTTCATTTATTATGTAATTTTTGTCCGCGTAGTTTTTTATTTGGTTTAAGTTGTTATTGTGGGTTTTGAGAAGTTTTGCTTTGATCATTTTGATATTGATAAAATTTTCTTCGGCTGCGGGATTATTTCTGTATAATCTATGTAATAAACTGTTTAAAAAATCTCGAGTATTGTTGATTTCGTTGTAGAATTCCTTGGTCTGCCACTTTAAAAAATTTTTTAAGCGAGGTTTTACGAATTTTATCCACCATGTTATGGTGTTGATGAATTTATGCTTGTGATTTTGCCAGTATTTATATTTTGATCGAAATATGTCTAGGTCGAATTTATTGGAGGTGAGGAAATGATGGTTTACTTTCCATGTGTGACCCCTAGGTATAAAAGGGCGGTTACCAAGGCGGATTCTGCATATGATACCGTTATGGTCTGAGATTTCTGTAATGATCATTTGTGCGAATCTCATTTCATTTTTCAGGTTTGGCGATGTGTAGATCCTATCTATCCTTGAAGCTGAATTTACTCTATAGTATGTATAGCCAGTTTCTCCGGGTTTTAAATGTTTCCAAATATCTATTAAATTAAGACCTTGTGCCAATAGTTTGAGACTGTGGCAGTAGTTGAAATTGTTGAGAGCATCATCCTGTGAAAGGACACAGTTAAAATCGCCAGCAAAAATAAGGTTGTCTGCAGGTAGGTCTAATAGTGGAGTGATAGTTTGGGAGAAAAAAATATCTCTCTGGTTTTTTGCTTGCGTTCCGGATGGTGCATATATATTAATGATTTTTGTACTCCCCACTGTGACAGCAATTCCTCTAGAGTCGTTTGTTTTAATTTCGTTGCGGTAAGAAATACCTTCCCTTATTGCTATGGCCGTTCCCAGACTGTTGTCAACGTTGGTTATTACGTTGAACCCAGGGAGTGAGAGATCGGGCATTGTGACTTCTTGGAACAGCGCGATGTCGATATCATAATCCCTGAGAAGTTTTTGCAAAAGGTTTAATTTTAATCGCGATGAGATTGAGTTGATGTTGAGCGTGAGTACGGAGGTTAGAGTTATTGAAATGTTGTTGTTCATGGTTGTGATGATTGGTCTTGTTTTGACGATTTTCTGTTTCTTTTGAATTTTTTCTTGGGTGTGTTTTGATTTGAGCTTTGGGATGACACTGACTCATTTTCTGAAATCTCGCTGACATTTTTTTCTTGCTGATCTTGTTCGCAAATTGTTGCGTGTGTGTCCGGTATTTGTGATTCATTGGTGTTTTGTTTATTCGTTTCTGGTATTTGTTGTGGTATGTTATCTTTTTCCTCTATAGCGTTTGTTTGTTCCTGGATACTGGGAGGTTGTTGGTTTTCCTTGTTGATCGCTTTTTTAAACAATTGGTATATATTATTGGACACAGGGAGGACGGTTTTCTCAGATATGTTTTTCTCAAGTATTGGTGCATCTGGCAGTTGAGTGATGGGGTTGTTGTTGATGTTAGTTGATGAGTATGCACTGACTTTATTAGCATAAGAAGTTCTTACGTTTGGGTCGTTGAGATTTTTGAGTTTAGAGTTTAGTTTTAGAGGACAATTTTGAGCAATGTGGTCTGAGTTATTGCAGTGAAAACAGGTTTGAATTTGGTTGGGATAAGTTACAAGGGTTTTTGTCTCGTCAATTATTAAATATGAAGGTATTGGTTTGTTTATTACCATATTAACAATGCGAACGCCACTTAGTACTTGAAATTTTACGTTGTGACTCCATTTTTCGTTTGTGAGTGAGTGGATGACGCCATATTTGGAAAGAGTGTGTTTTAATGTTTCGTTGCTTAGTTCTGGGGGCAAGTCGTAGACTCGGACATCTACTGCTCCATCTGCCATGGTGATGTTAACTGGGAAGAGAATGCCTTCTTCGTTCAGGAACGCAAGATTTTGGTTTGTTGTGCATGCTTCGACTGCGGCTTGTAGGGTGTCCATTTTAATGAAAACTTGTTTATGGATATGGTCTATTTGAATGGTGTTCATAAGCTTGAAATTGATATTTATATTTTCAAAAATCCATTGGTGAATTGCAGGCGGACTTGGTTTTTTCGGAAGAGAACGGAGGTTAATTACAAATGTGTTTGTTCTTTTAATGGGCATGGTGATGATGTGAGATGTAATTGAACGGGATTAGTCTTATTAATTTTAATGAGGCAACTATCTTACCGCACTGTTTTGATATCGCACTGGCACTGATAACGCTGTTAACCTGATCGCTGCCACGAGCGAACTGAGTTGATAAGGAAATTTTATTTTTATATCATTAGCAGGAATTACGTAAACATTTATGCGACGAAACCTGTTTATCTGAAAAAATATATAAACTGTGAATTTTCATAGTTTACAGGATTTCGTAGGCAGGGCTGATATTTGAGAAGATAACATTTAAAATATGGTTCATCACAGTAATACAGTTTTGAAATTATTGTAGAAAACATTACAAACCAATTTGCAACAAGTTTGAAACCTAATTTTACAACCTACTTATTTTTAAGGTCCCAAACAATTAATTCAAATATGTTATTAAAATTTTAAAGTGCTAAATTACGAAAAACCGATATTTAAATTTGACAAAAATCACGTTTTGCATGAACTAAGTGGACAAATAATGGTTTAAATTGACAAAATAAGGATTAAATTTGATTTGAATGTTTATTATAATGTTTTTATGTTTATGTTTGTTAATATGGATCTTACTAGCATTAGCTAAATAAATAAACTATTATTATTATTATTATTAACAAACATAGGTTTACATTATTTTATTTATTCTTTTTTTAATATTATTATGTATTTATAATTTTTTTTAAATATGGAAATGCCAACTTTAATTTTCCATACAATCATAATATCTCAAAAACGGTAAGATATAGAGACCTGCGGTTTGAATTTTTGAAATCCTCAAACTTTAAATAGTTTAGAAAAAAATTGAAGATTTAGTGGCTAGCACACAACTTTATTAATAAGCCATCAAATAAAATTGTCGAAAAGTACCAAAAATAGAAAATTAAAAAATTGATGTGAAGCGTGAATTTTCACAACATTTCAGGGTTTCGCAGATTTTAGTAAGAGAATGTCAAAATAAATTTTATGTTAAAATATTTTTTTGTTAATTTTAATTCGAATGGCTAATACCGTTATTTAGGTTTCTAAATATGTGCAGTATTTTTTTTTTTTTTTTTTATATATACAAGGTTCATTAAGATTTTGAAAATTGCATGACCCCGCCCAGTCTGTCTCAATTTTTTCATACTTACATGTAACGTTTCCATGGACATGATAAATAATATCTCTGTTAGAAAATATTAGGCCAAGTTATTTCTACTCTGCTGCTAGAATGTATTTTGTACAAGTACTTTATGATGGCGGTCGGTCCTGTGGTGGCCACAGCTGATTTTTTATTATGTTTTGATATGTATTACAATATTATATTGTATTAGATATGTATATTACAAATCATAATAACTAAATTTGAATTTGAATTGAAACCTTAAAACAAGGCAAAATTTTACTGACCCCAAAACCTTGACATATTAGTTGATTTCTTGTATATTCGGAACAATCCATTAATTTGCTCTGATTTTTTTCGCAGTGATGCTAATACAAATTTCTATCCAGATATCAATATTTAGTTTATGAAGGTTCTAAATTTAACGTACATTAATCAAACCAACTTGAATTTATTTTCTTGCTGATGAAATATTAATACAAGACGTACACTGTTAATGATTATCAGTACTTAGTCATGAGTCTTTTGATCTAAATATGAACACTGAATATATTATAAAGGAATCAAAATATCCTGCTCCCTGCATCGTAATATGAAACTAAGAATTTTATCTTGAATGTACAGTAAATTAATATGGAGCGTTAGGGAATATCTTTATCGACAATTTCTGGGAAATTAGTTATGGAATTCATATTTTATAATGGAATATTCAGTAGTTAATAAACTTTTAATGCGCATCAACATTTTTTACTTCTTTATTTGTGTTGTTAATAATAAGGGAGATAATCCAAGTTTTTTAGGAAATTGTTTCAACTGCGAAATACCCCTCTTAGAATGAACATTTTAAGATGCCATACACTTATGTCGAATCCTATCATTATACCAAATTAGCTCAAAATATGTCCAACTTTTTTTGCATAAATCTCGGACAAACAAACAGAGAGACACACAGACAAAAAAATTGATGTGAAGTGTGAATATTCACACATTTCAGGGTTTCGTAGGTATATAATAAGTGAAGGCGGTATGCTGAGTGTGTAGGACAAATTTTACTTTGTAGTAATCACGGCAAAATGAACGATATTTTTAAAATAATTTATCGTCTGTTAATCATATAGTAAGATAATTATTAAATTTACGCTCTTAAAAATTAAATACAACATTTGTCAAAATATAACTAGAATTTTGACAAAATAACATAATAAAAATTCCTTACATTGGTATAACTTTTGTACTTTGTGAACCAAAAACCACAAAAAATGCGTTATTTTCCGAAAACATAATCTGATCAAAAATTCCTGTTGTACTATTTCGGTTCACACCAATATACATTACTTAGAATTTTTTTAGATTTTTAGTTTAAACCATCTGGGCTACAGGGTGTGGGACAACAAATTTTTTGCACAATTTTGGCAAAAATCGCATCAAAATAATTTATTTTTCAAAAATAAAAATTTGATCGTTAATCCACGTACTAAGGGCTTTCATTTGATACCCTATTCATAATTTAAAAAAAATATTTTTGTTTTCGATGAGCACATATTTGTTTATATTTTTAGGGGGGTATGTTTTTTAGACGTTTTAGTATTTTTCCTATGTGCGGGTCAAAGAGTTGTATAAGTATGCCAAATTTCAACTCTCTAGGTTTAGCCGTTTGGCTACAATTTTTACCGAACAGACAGACAGACAGACAGACAGACGACAAAATGACGGTATAAGGGTATTTTGGTCATCCTACAAAACCCTAAAAAATGTTGTCAGAACTTCATTTTCAAGTATTTATTTATTTATTGAAAGGGTACTTAACAGGACAAGCCTAAAATAAAGTACCACAAAGTATAATATACAAAGAAAATATCGTACAGTACATCAGTGTTTCTCAACCGGTATCTATACATTTTAATATATTTTGAATTAATAATTGTTTCAAGAAACATGTTGTGAAACATTGTAGTACATCAAATATATAAAATTACAAAAGGTATTACAAAAATTTAGCCATTGCACAGTCTATTTCTTACCAAATATTTAAAATTTAAATAAGAAATAAAAAATATAGGATAGCTAAAATGGCAGTTAAAAAGTATCATCATTCTAGTAAAAGGGGAATTTAGCCCCAGATTTGTTCTTACATGTTCTTAGGTAAAATCGTAACAGGTTTCTTGTATGATTTTAGGGAACATTGAATCTAAGTAATTGTATCAGATAAGGACAGTCGAAGTAATCGTTTAGGTACAGAGGGTGAACAATAAGAATGTCATTAATATTTCGTTTTATTACAAGAGAAGGTAATTTGTAAAGCAAATTTGTCATACGTGTATGAAAAAGGACCGTTAGTGTGGAACTTGTAATACAAATATTTACACAGTCTTTTTTGAGCACTTCTAGTCTACTAATATAATTATGATAATTGGGATTCCATATAACAGAGCCATAATTCAAATTGAAACCCACAAGAGAATCATAAAGCCTCAGAATGCTTACAGGTTTCTTAAAATGCTTACACGATCGCATTAAAAATCCTAGCATTTTGTAAGGTTTAGAAATGATTGAATTCAGGTGTTCATGAAAATTCAATTTGCAATCGAAAATTATACCAAGGTCTCTAATATGATCAACAAAGGTTAAATAATGCGACTCAAGACGATATAAGTAGGTTGTAGGATTGACTTTCCGTGTAAAAGTAATATAATGACATTTGTCAACGTTAAGAAATAAATTATTATTTTTGCAGTAAATATTTAAACGATCCAAGTCATCCTGAACTTTTAGACTAAAATTTAAGGTCGTCAGCATACATAACAAAATTGCAAAACTTGAAGCAATGAGATACCGTTTATAAAGGGTAGAATTAATAATGGGCCAAGATATGATCCTTGCGGCACACCGGAAGTAAGTGTGGAAAACAAATTTACTCATTCAGTATCAATGACAAGTGGAGTACCTCATGGTTCTATTAGGACCATTATGATTGCCTTCGTCTGTGATCGATCTTAATGACTATATTTCATCTGACGAAATAATTTTTGTGGATGACATTTATTTTGCTGTATACCATGATATAATCACTTGAAACTTGTAAAAATAAAATATGAGGACAATAAAAAGTAGAGAAAACCTCCAATTTTATTTATATAGATCATTAATCAGGGAACCAGGGTAAATTAGGGGATAAAGAATACTATTAAGAAGTCACACGCTCAAATACGCTAACTTATGGCCAAATGATTGTACTAAGTACAGCAATACTGTTTGTGGTTATTACGTTTATTTTAGTGTAGAATTTTTATTAGAATGTCGACAAATTTGTGAAAAATTATTGAAGCAAAATTTTAGTGATTTTGGAGGTCATTCAAGAACGGACAAAGATAGGTATCTTAGTTTTTTACCTTTCCTAAGAAAAATGGACGAAAAGTTAATATTAATTCCAAATTGGGAATAGACTTGGTTATGAACAGGAGGAAGGTAAGGAATATATTTTCAGTTATGCTATGCGAGTCTTCATTGAATTTTTAGCGAGATGATTGCAGAAAAATAAAACTGTACGTTGCAGAGTTAACTTTTAGTTGCTCCTATCTAACTAATACTAATTTTATTTCACAAGGCATTGAAGATAATGCAGTTATTTTCAGACAGAATGTATATATTGTAAATATAGATTATTGACACTCAGCTTCTAATGTACTACATAAAATTAGGTGCATGGCACTTAACGTCTGCTTATCTACAAATTAAACTTAATATACAATATTACAATAAATTTATAGAAATAAAACTTTAAATACTGGAATTTGATGCCCACCTCCTATTATGTACCTAGATATATGTAGCGCAAATGCTTTCGTGTGAATTACTCAATTTACTTCAATAGCCAGGCACACACGAGCGAACATTTTGACGGAATTGTACGAGGTGGACCGGTTTAGAAAAAAAAATCACTGTTGTGTGTGGCAAGCGGCGGTCCAGTTTCTATGCCTACCGTGTAAATGACAGAAATCTAGACAGACGAATCTGGCCCGTATACTTCCACTAGTGATGCACACACGAGTGGACTTTTTGCCGAGCTTAATCCACGGTGGACCCGGTCGCTTCAATCCAAACGCCACTTTAGTACAGCACACAGTTTGAAATCATGGCGTTGTACTGCCTAGGGTGTAAGGGAGGTAATTTTGGTATTATTTTATAAATAAAATTTCATAAATAAATTCAGTATAATCATTGAATTAGAGTAAAATATTTAAAATGTTAAATGATAAAAAATAATCTATTTCTTAGAAAAGGCATTCAAGATAAGGGTAGACATGTTTATTAATTCAACTTGACACTTTTGAAAATGTAACATGAAAAGTGATTCGTAAATTGTTTTGTCAAAAATATACGTCAACCATAAGCACATAAATAATAATTAATTTTTGTCTGAAATATAAATATTATGTTGGGGTTATTTGCTAATGGGATACTTATCTAAGTTATCACCAATAAATTATGAATTTTAAAATATTACAAGACGGACAGTCAAGAGGGTGTGAAAGATATTTAACAGTTGGGCGATGTAAGCTTTTCAGGGTGGTTCTCTTTTTATGGGTAGTAGATTTTAACCCGTCGTATTGTTTAGACCATGTTTAAGAGTAGATTGTAAACCGTCATAACGTTAAGTCATGTTTTAGAGTGGAATCTAAAGAGTGAAAAAGTTAAGTCGTGTTTTTAAGTAGAGTGAGATTTTATTAATCATGGGTTAGAGACATTTAGAGTGTTCGGGCGAGTTGAGTTAATGTAAACAAGTAATTTCGTATTTGCATTATTGTAGTGTTCGTTAGTTTGGTGTAGTGTGCCTAGTCTGTGTGAATGTGTCTGTTTGGATTTAGCTGTATCCACGTAATTGTAGGTCTAGTGTAATTAGTGTAAATATTTAAACCGTAATCGTAATTAAAGTAGATTAGCTAAAATGTTGAGTTTAATTGAACAACCCTTAATCCTTCCAAGAATCATAGCAACCAGCTAGTGGACTAATAGGGGGGATCCAGACTTGATCTGCTCGCAAGTCTTGGAACCCATAATGTGAGGGAGACCTAAAGTTAAGGGATGTACAGAGTAAGTACAAATGAAATAAATAAATCAGCCAACCGTGACATTTCATATATATACATCGTAGTCTCCCCACAAGGGGAATGTACGATTGTTTTTCATTAAATTTAAACACTACATTTCGTTATATGCGTCTTAAATGAAACTACATCTCATATCAGAATTGAAAATATTTTACAAGAAATAACTATGCCAAATCAAGCTCTCTCGATATTTCGCTGATAAAATCAGATATCTAGACTCAAGATTCTAGAATCTAGAGTAATAAAAATCAATGTATAACCGACGGCAGTTTATAAGAAGGGTTAACTGTAGACGGGCATGGTTTTAGCAGTCTCAAGGAATTTTGTAAGTCACATAGACTCCATCTTTACAAAGCCATGTATCTTCCGTACTAACAATCTTTCCGTGCTTCCGTAGGGATGTGAAACATGGATGGTAACCAACCAGATAATCTCCTGGTTACAGGTTTTCACAAATAAGTGTCTGCGTAAAATCGTCAACTTATGGAGCCTATCGAGCCAAAAAATACATTTTATATCAATAAAATAGAACAACAAATGCTGGAATGAGTTCACCCCTCAACAGAATCATGTTGTTATTTGATCAGATTCTAAGGAGAATCACATCTCTGTTTACAGTCTCATTTTCCGGCAAAAAGCTGCATTCCACCTATATTTACAAAATCTATTATAAACTTAACCGATGACATCATCTAACAGTTCTTTTCAACACTAAAGTATGTTTAATTTTTGGTAAACTATACTAATTTAACATAATATGTAGCAATACTTCACTCAAATTAGTAAAAAAACAAATGAATTACGTAAATTCTATTTCTGCAAGTTTAATTATTGTTTTATATTCGCAAGTTATTGACTTTGTGAGAGCGTTGATAGAGCCACGTGACCGCCAGAGCACGTGTATTTATTTACCGATACCACCTGCCATCATGTCTGCAACTGACGCCTATGAAATTTGAAAAGAGATGTTCTATTATTTTTGTAATAACGTTATAATATTATCGTCAGTTTTAACTAACGAGAACGTAGTTTGAATACGATGAAAAAACTTGTTTACCTTATGTTAGGCATAAACTATCCAGCGGTTTTACCGCATGTGCATTAAGCATTCATCTTAACCTAAATATTTCTGCGTCAATACTGTTCGGTTTCGAAAACTATGAAACACACAAAACCTCATTAGCAAATATAAAAAGCTGTCAAATATCGGTCGATAAAGTAGAAATCGATGGAAATATACTGGTACAACTGGTACAATATTTAAATTTACACCGAAATATTGGGTTAAGATTTTCTTTACATTTGACACTTTTTGTCAAAAATGTTAAAAATCAACGTGCAGCGCATGCGCGTGCATTAATATAGCCTCTTCACAAGGTGAGTTAGCAACCTCACGTTAACAAATATGGTATTAACGCTTACCTTAACAAATGCTCTTACATAATAGCATTTTTCAATAAAGGCGTTAGACACGGTGTTAAAATAAAACTTTTAACCTGATACTAATCTTAACGTCGAAAACTGACGTTAATTTTTTTAACACCATTTTAAACGTAAATGTTATTCGCTGAGCATATTTGTGTTAATATTTTAACGCGGCGGAGCTAAAATAGCCAGTTTACGTTCTAATATACAATACGCGCCTACAGAAACGGTGGCTTTAAAAGTTAACGCTGGTGTTTAGTTCACAAAAATGACTGCTCTTATTTAAGTAAATGTCATGTTATTAAAATAAATTGAATAAAATACAAGACGGTAGGAATATTAATTGTTATAAGACAAAATTCAAACTTTATAATACTTTTTAAAGTGAATTCTTTAAAGCTAAAAATGGTCCTTCGTAATTTTTGTAATACAAGTAACCCAGACACAAGTTCAAGTAATGGTATAGAAAAAAAGTAATGGAGTATTGAAAAGCAGTTTTGGTTATTGTTGAAGCAGAGTACTTAAAATTATAATCCTCTGCAAGCTACAAAAATCACTTATGCCTCTGCCGTGCTTCACAATATCGCAGTACATTTTAATGGTAATGGTAATGGTGTATTATTTGAAGAAATAATTGATGTGAATGATAATGAAGACCACAACATCCAGGGTAGAAATAACGTAATAAATCAATTAATTATTTAATATTTGATAATACCAAACACCATTATAAAAATTAAATAAATTCACATTTTATTCAAAAATGATGAACTGTTATAAAAGTTGAATATAGTTATAGTTTTATTTAATATACTGTGGAATTCAGTTATAATGAGTATCACAGGACCAAACATTTCTGTTCCATTTTTAAAATAAAGTTCGCTACTGAATACTTAAATTTACACCGAAATATTGGGTTAAGATTTTCTTTACTTTTGACACTTTTTGTCAAAAATGTTAAAATACAACGTAGCAGCGCATGCACGTGCATTAATATAGCCTCTTCACAAGGTACGTTAGCAACCTCGCGTTAACAAATATGGTATTAACGCTTACCTTAACAAATGCTCTTACATAATAGCATTTTTCAATAAAGGCGTTAGACACGGTGTTAAAATAAAACTTTTAACCTGACGCTAATTTTAACGCATTTCTTACAGAATACACCCGTCAGCGTTTATATTCTTAATTTACATGGTGCAGGTTACTTGATTTTCCCGCACAAATTTAACGTTAAGTACTAATTTAAAGTTAATTTTAATTTATAATTTTGACATTGTGAATGCAGCAATACATTGGTCTGCATTACAAAAATATAACAAAGATTTTACCAAATAGCTAAAAATTGAATTTGGGAAAATCTTATTAACACCTGTGAGGGTAGAGTGACCATTTTCTTGAGAAGGCAATGCGGGACGGAACAAAAAAAGGTCGTCACTTCCCAAATATAAGTGAAAAGCCAAAAACAGGTCCGCAGCTTCCAAATCTAAGTGAACATAAAAAAAAGGTCCTCACCTCCCAAATCCAAATGAAGAGCAAAAAAAAAGGTCTTTACCTCCCAAATCCAAGTAAAGAGCAAAAAAAAGGTCCTCATCTCCTCAAATACAAGTGCACAAAAGTTAGAATGCGGGATATTTTACGGGACATGTCTTGAAGCGAGACACCCAATCAAAATGCGGGACTGTCCGGAGAAATGCGGGACGAATGATCACCCTATGTGGACTCGCTAAAATTATTCCTGTTGATTTGAGGTACACAGTTTGTACCTCAATACACGCTATGGTCCGCGTATTTTTCTATGTCCGAGTATTTTTGTAACTGTAGTTCCATTTTCCTCGGACTGGTGGACCCAAATTTGTTTTTAATGCATGGTTGTTTTATTTTTAGTCTCCGAAATCTCATCCTCATCATGTGTTCTATCAACTGTAATCGTCTACTCTGTCCTTGTGGGATAAGCAGATTCGTATGTAGGGTATGGCATACATGACATGTGTCCTGTGTGCCGTTTTGGATGAGCGTGGTGGATTGTTTTTTTTTTTTTTGTTATCAATTGGATTCAGCCTATTTTTTTTTATCATCACTTGGTTTCAATCCTTTTCCGTCGCCATTTCAAATCGGTACCCTCCTGGTGGTAAACTAACTTACGTATCTAAATTTGGGTTATAATAGATTGAATGAGACATGTATGAAGATGACAATATTCAATTGTTACTAAACATTAATTTGAGTCGTTTATGTGTGTTTGATTCTTCTGTGTCATATGCTCCAAGACTGTTATTTAGCTAATTAGGATTGGCGGTGACATTATCGTAGAAGTTCGAGGCTAATTGAATAACTGTCTTTAATCGTTTGTGTATCCGTGTCATTTCATAATGAACCACTGTGATTTTAATATTATTTGTAAGGCTTTGTTTTGAATAGTTAGCAGTTTTTCGATTGTAATTTTGGCTTCATATCCCCAAACTGAACAAGCATATGTAAGTATGGGTATGAAAAGAGAAGTACATATAAAAAAGTATGCAGTTTCGTGGGTTAAATTTTCTCAGCCAAATTAAGTCATTGTTTGGTGGATGCCCTCTCCAAGGCTTAATGCACACGGAAGATTTTTTCTCACGGTGACTGTTTAGCAGGAGTGTCGCTGACATATAAGGCGTCATTGTACAAAAAGTGTTAAGGAGCCTTTGTGCTAAAAGTTTAAACGCCCCCACCCCATTTTTTTTTTTTTTTTTATTAAATTGAATATATTTTGTAACCTATAGTAATATAATAAAGAGACAAAATTTGTTTTTAGTTTTTGTTAGAATTTATAACTTATCTCAGAAAGCAATGCACAGATTTGAAAATGCTTTCACTGGTGGAAAGCCTATACTTTCCTAAGAATCATATGCTTTACTTCATAATTCTGAAACAAAAATAGAAGGAGCCATGTTAAATAGTAAAGTGATTCCATTAAAGCCAGGCCAATTAGCCACAACGTTTCAAAAGATTTTGATATTGGTCACAATATTTTTGTCTCACGGCGCCTCTCGTGTTTGGCGCCTTCCTGTGGTGCCCCAGCTGTTTAATCACTGTCACCGTTGTGTCGCGGACTATGGTCACCCTAGAAAGTCACCAGTTAGAAATTTTTGTTTTATATCCTCAGTCATCAATATAAATATCGAGGAGGCGGTGGTATGTGCGCTTATCAGAAAACACGTACCGTTTGTCAAAAAACAAATTTTATAATTTACTCTAAGAACATTTATTTGTGTTTTTGTATCTGGGAAAGATGTGCTGAAGTCTGGTGATACGTTTTAAAACAAAATTTCGGTAGCCCAATCTGCGCTATCGTCTGTGTTAGCATTATTAACTAACGCCATTTTCTTTCATTTCATTTCAAGTGTTGATAGTACTTTGTTGGTGGTCAAGAAACAAACAAGTGCGTTGTATTTCTGCTTCAAAAGCTATAAAAATATACTGTTGCAAGTAAAGAAAAAATGACTTGAAGTTCATTTAAAGCAGTATGCAGAAATTTCCTTAGGACTAAAAAATCAGTAAATTACGATATTGTTACTGAAATGTTGCACTACATTCATGTTGACGTCCAGGCTTCTTTCCAAAATAACCTGGAACACGGGGAGAGGTTTCACCAACAAATATCTACCTTCCAAAAGCATTTTAATGGAAAATGGAATTCAAGTATGCTTGCTAAATATTGCTGGTCAAAAATGAAAACGATCAACAAAAGCATTTAAATTTCTTTATTTTTATAAATGAATATCTGCTTTATATTTAACTAGCAGAGATAGCCGGCGTTGCCCGAGAGAAAAATAAAGTTTATTACAGGATATTTACATTAAAAAAGTTTAATAACTCTTACTTTGTGGAATATAATTTAAATCATGTAATTTATCAAAATAGTTTTATGTAGGGTTTTACCAGTGGACGTGCGGTGAATACGATCTGTCAACTTGTAGGTATATGTGTAACGTGTAATAGCTGACAGCCCAATACTCATTCGGCAGTAAATAAGGTACCGGCCGCAAATGAGACTAATATTTCTTGAGGGCGTAATAAGAGGGCGTTAGGAAGGCATAATGCTCCGGTCCTTATGCATATGTTTAAATATCCCGTATTTATTTATTTTTATTTATTTATTTATTTATTTATTTATTTTCCATATATATCAACAGCCACAATGTGTAGCCAATAACAGATAATAAAAAAATATACTAGGCATTATGATCAAATAACAAAGAAGTGAAAAATAAATATACATAAATATTTATTATATCTGAGGAATGTAATATTTACTTCAATAATGTTGCAATAATAAAACATTTAAGATTATCTAAAATAAAAGGAGAGTAAGTTAGAAATACCCACATTTTTCATTGTTCTGTAATGTTTGAAAATATAAACCACTCCTTTATTTATTTAAGTTAATTTTTCCTCTTTTACATGATTTTTTAAATTGTTTTTGTTTGGTAAACAGGAGACCTGAAATTTTTCCATTGTTAAATTTAACTCTTTTAAGCAAATGAGAAATTAAAGAGTGACATTAGCACCTCATTGTCAATGAAATATCTAGACACCACTTATCTATCAAAATGCCTCTATTTGCTAGTAATTGAATCTAAGTCAGTCTGCGCTATTAAGAATGTATCGAAAGTTTCGAGAAACCGGTGCATTTGATAGACGATGAGGATTGGTAGACCACGGTTTATAGATCATTTTAATCACGTAAGCAGAAGCATTTAAAATATCAGACCTAGGGCACACAAACACGTTGTTTAACACGTACAGCATAGGCGTTTAGTGTTTAATGAGGTTTTTGTGAGTTATTTGTAAACATTTCGTGAATCACATTGCTATTTTGTGATAGTATATTGATTATATTCAATCCAGAAATTGCAAAGTAGGCTCAAATACAACCATTTTTGTGAATTTATCGTTGTTTATTTACCACAAGTAGGTGCTGTTATTAGAAGTATTTTACAGCCGAACTAAATATTAGACATGAGTGTATATTTTACAAAATTGCAAGGTGATGTTAAAGATGGATACTCCTAAATAAATGAATACATATACAATTTTGATCCGTATTCTTTGTGGGATAACAATTTTGAATTTAATTCAAAAGACATGCCACCAATCACAAATATGGATATTGTGGCATATTTAGTGTAAACGCAGTGGCGTAGCTACGATTTTTGGGCCTGTAGGCAGACATCAGGAAGGGCCCCCGGTCCCTCGAAACTACCCCCACTATATCCAGCAAAATTTGCAAAATGACATCGGTCTAATTATAGAATTACGTTGGAATTATGTTTCTCGGTTAGTGATACGATATATATCCAGCAAAATTTGCAAAATGACATCGGTCTAATTATAGAATTACAATATGAGTCATCTCGTGTTGATAAGCGCTAGATTTAAGGTTCAAGTAAGCTCTTTGAAGTAAACAAAAACGTTGCGTGTGTTTGACAGTACTCCGTTAGCTTCGCGCCTTCACAGAAGCAACAACAAAATCGTGTCCAGTCAAAACCCCTTAGTGAGCGTTCTGGTCTTCTGGGGCCAACTCCAACTAGACGGCCGCACATGGGACTCATTAGGGAGGGGGAAATATGTGCCGTTTTCGCTCGCCGAACCTTCATACGTAGCGCCTCTATTACTATTCTATTCTCGTTGGCAAAACGCATGTGCGTTTAGTTGAGCGCGGAGCCCCGCGCGTCTAGGACCTAGGGACCCTGCACTTCGAGAATTAAATGCATACATAACTAAATACATTTGGAAAAATAGTAAAATTTTTATAAACAATTTTTTTAAGTGCTATATTCTTAATTTCCAAATTTTCGAAGCCTTAAGGTAAGACCGCACTAGGCGGAACTGCACTGCAGCGGAGCGACTCGACACGACGCAGACAAATATTATTTAATTGAATTTGTATTACATATCACGCACTACGCTACGCGGCACTGCACAGCGCTACTAAGTGACTTTCTCACAAATTCTGACGCGCCGTGTCGTGCCGTGCAGTGTAGTTCCGCCTAGTGCGGTCTTACCTTTAATTGCAAATTTTCAAAGCCCGAGCCGGGCCCCAGTTGCTTGAGGGCCCGTAAGCTTTGCTTACACTGGCCTTGCGGTAGCTACGCCACTGTGTAAACGCACAATTCTGACACACTTTTTTATTGAATATAATTTTACATAATATTCACAATAATAAATTAAAAGTCCTACTAAAATAGACGGAACAACTTTTTTAGTTGTACGATGAGCAACACGAAACTGTCGTTCAGCATTTACTGTTTTTATTAAATGGTGCCCCTTTGTTGCCAAGATTTAACCTTGGTACTCTGCCTGGATTATTTATATTTTCCATATTAGACGGTTTTCTAACAGTAGTTTTAAATAATTCAAATGAGACTTTTTTAATTGATTTATTTATTTAAGTAAATTAAATTGGTTAGCACTGCATCTGGCATCTTTAAGAACACACCTCATATAAAATGTTTACAACAAACAAATGCATGCTGTTAAGGCCTCTCTCATCAACGCCCTGATCCATTGCCTTCATTCACAAATTATTTTTATTAAGTTTATATTTATAGTTTAATATATTTTAAAGTCGATGAAACAACACTTGATTCCATTACTCCTAGGTGGAGCATAGAGCATGTACTACCTGTTTCCAAGAAAAACCAGTTGTCTCTTTGAGAACGCTCTTTTTCCGTAAATATATATCCAATATTATCTTATAAATATAAAATTTTGTAATCGATGCACGCTAAATATATCAATTCTAAAATTAATATTCCTTTTTCTTTCAGGATAGTACTAATTTAAGTCTGATATCGAGATTAATGAGAAAATAAATTGAAAATATCCATCTCAAAATATGTTAAATACTTTTCTTTTGTATTTAAAATTAATTTCATTTTTAATGAGATTTTTTTAATACTTTAACGTTATCAATGGCTAAATATATTATTTTTGTAAAACACATTCAGAGCCTGAAATGTATGTCAGAGACATTTTATTCATATTTTTAACAATACAAAGAGAAATTATAATAAAGAAAATGATAGGGATATTATAATATGATCCTTGAAATACAAAAATGCGAAAAGGAATATCTGTTAAGTGAAAGGAAATACAAGAATATAGAACTCTATATATAAAAATATAAAATTGATGAAAATCTCGCGTTTTCTTGCCTCAAAAAGGAATCATATTAGAGCAGTGGCGTGTGTCTGGGTTTAAGGGTCATTCGCCCAATACCCACTCAGTATCGCAATACATTTATTTTATTTCAATAGAATGTAAATATACCGTATAACTAATAATTCAGTATTGAAGAAAAATGCTTTATTTAGATGGATATTATAGAAGTTTGTTCCATTTTATATAGAGTAAATTTTACTTATGCATATTTTAGGTGCATAGGTGCTTATTTTGCAAATAAGCTCTCCGCTCAACGGATCCGTTCGTCCGACTAACCAATCAGAAGCCTGCAAATATTTCAATTCATCCGCAGCCGTGAACAGTCGGATCGTGTTCAACTTCGTGCGTCAAAACGGACGGTTTTCTCTTTCTAGTAGTTATATCGCGATCCTTATCGAAGCGAAACGTCACATATATACTTGAGAAATTAATGTCACTTTTGGCTCCACTATCCTCAATTAATAACCAAACTGGTCCTTATTCTTGTGTAAATAATTATAAAACAAATTCCGCAACCTTTAAACGTATTTCTGCTACCGAATTATGATATGCTCCTTGCTGCAATATTTTTTTTTACAATTTGCTTTAGTTAAAAATCTTTAATTTTTGCCTTATTTTAATATTTCTTTTATATTTGTTACGTAAACAATATGCTGCAATAGTTCTATTTCGGTTATATAAATACAAGTCATATTCATGATTAAATTTATGCCTTGCGTTCATTTTAAATATTAATAATTTGAATTTAGGGTGTTTGAAATATTTTGAATCTTAGTAACGAAGTTAGTAATGAATATCAAAACATCCAAATGAAGTTAGTTGCGCTGCAAAAAAAAACCTTCCGTCTGAGCGTAGAGCTTAAAGCTGGCCATACACTATCGTTGCATCCGTCCAAATGGACCGATATCACTCCAAAATCTGACCGTGAATGGGGAAAGCCAGGTGGATGATGTGGAGTGACAGGATGATTTGGATATCCAATCAGTTTTAAACCCATTCGTTTGGACCATCATCTATTCAGTCCAACTGATGGAGTGTGGGGAAAACCACGCGGAGTGACATCAAGCCATCGCTCCAATCGTATGGTGTGTGGTGATAACGTGGTCCAAACAGGTCTCATTCTGTCCGTGGCCGCCCAGCCGTTAACATAGTCAACCATTTGAACTTGTGATTGCACAACATTGTTTTTTATTTGCAAACTTTTTATTTTAATTGCATATTTTTTATTTTAATATTTATATTATTAAATTTATTTTTAATTAATTTCTTAAATAGTTTTCAATATTTTTTAATAATATATAATGACGACTGGACACGAATTTGTGCCAGAAGTGATTCAAAAATATCAAGATTTGCCATGTGTATGGCAAGTAATTAACGTAGACTATCTAGATAAAATAAAAAGGAATTTGGCTATTGACCAATTATTAGTGTTATTTAGAACTAAAGACATAAATGCAAACAGCGGTTATACAAGTGGTTAGACAAGTGGTTATGAGTAAGCTTTGGGACTTGGTAGTGTTCAAGGATAGTTTATTGATGTTGAACCAGGAATTAGCTTTGTCAAGTAGTGAGAGATTTTCAGATTGAAGTATGTTTAAATTAGAGTTTGTAGTCAATATGGTTGTATCATCCGCATACAGTATTGATTTAGAATCCATGAAGGAGGGGAAGTCATTAATATATATTCAGAATAGTAGTGGGCCAAGTACAGAGCCTTGGGGAACGCCGAGAAGAAGAGGAAGGGGTTTAGATTTGTTACTGCCAATTTGGGTAAACTGCTGTCGATTTGATAAAAAGGATTTAAGCAAGGCACAGCTATTGTCATCAAAACCATAAAAGGGAAGTTTGTCAAGTAAAATGTTGTGAGAAATTGAATCAAAGGCTTTGCTTAGGTCAAGAAAAGTACTGAGACAATATTCGCCCGATTCGAGTGCGTCAGATGTACAGTTAATGAATTCTAAAATTGCAAGGGTTGTGCTTAGGTTGCTTCTGAAACCATATTGACTATTGGAAAATAAATTATGATTCGTGAAGTGTTGAGTTATTTGTTTGTAAAGAATTTTTTCAAAGATTTTGGAAAAGATAGGAAGTATAGATATGGGTCTGTAGTTGTTGAGGTTGTCAGTGTCACCTTTCTTAAAAATAGGCAGGACTTTTGCCAATTTTAGTGTGTCCGGAAAGCAATTATGTTTGATACTGGTGTCAAATACCTTTGTTAGAACAGGAATTAGGGGATCTTTGACTACTTTTATAATTTTTACCGAGAGCTCGTAAGCATCACGAGTATCGCTATTTTTTACATTTTTTATATTTCAAGACGTGATAATGTCTCGAAGTGAAATTTCACTCACGGGTTCAAAAGAAAATTTAGATAAGGAATAGTTAAGGAGGGATTCAGGAGATACATTGGAGGGGGGTAGGTTTTCAGTTAGTGCTTTGGCAATAGTACAGAAGTATTGATTGAAGTTTTCGGCAGAAAAAGGAGGATTAGAGATTTTTGACTTGTTTCTGCGCTTATTAATAATTTGCCACGCTGATTTATTTAAATTGTTAGATTCCGTAATGTATTTGGAGTGAGCTGAAATTTTGGCTGCGATGATTTCATTTTTGTAGATAATTTTGTAATTGTTCAGTGCTGTTTTATTTTGGGAGTTAGGGTTATTCAAGAAAAGCTGGTCAAGGTTGTGGAGGATATTCCTCATATTTCGAAGGTGATCATTGAACCAATTAACTTTGCAGGATTTACATTTGTTTGAAATTTTAATTTTTTTAAAGGGAATATCTTATCAAAAGCAGAAAGAAATAACTCGAAAAATTTATCGAAATTATCAATTTTATTGGGTGTCAAAATTAGCTGATCCCATTGAATCGAGTCAATTTTTTAAAAAAATTGATATAAACCTATGTCGGAGATCTTTCTGTAGAAGCTGTATGTAGGTATAGTGGATTCGGAGGGATCGTTGTTACATTGAAGGGGGAAAGTTGCCAATATACCATCATGATCAGCAAAACCCGGAATCTTTTTCATACTATTTGCAGGAAGATTCATATTCTGAAAAAGATTGTCAATTCTGTTATTAAGGCGGGTATTGAAGGTTACTGTGGAAACTAGATTGAAGCTACCAAATATATCAGTGATATGAGTTACATCGTAGTTATTCTTATTAAAATTAACATTAAAATCACCGCAGACAATAATATTCCTTGAACTATCTAGAACATTCAGTGTTTTGTTAAGATTTCTTATAAAAATGGCCATGTCAGAAGATGGAGATCTGTATATACATAAAATGGTTAAATTGTATACACTAAGAAATACTGCACTGACCTCACAGTGTGACTCGATGCTGCACTTATTTATTTGGAGAAGGGGAATAGCTTTGCAGTTGGTCTTGGTTAATATCATTGTGCCTCCACCGTCCATTGTTTTGAAGCGATAGTGTATGGTCAGATGAATTGTCCGGTGCTGGACTAACATATCCGTCGAGCGAAGAGCTGAGTACATACCTACCATAATCTGTCAGGACTTTCATAATTGTACCTGTTGATGTCTTTATACATTTATCATTTTCTTTCAAAATTTCATTACTGTTATTATCATCCTTCGGGTTAAATTGTAAAAGTTCCCTATTTCTTATTATAATATTATCATTATTGGTTAGAACATTACAATTTCTATTTCTAACATTTTCGATTATTTCACCAATTGTGCTTTCTTTATTTGGCTTGTTAACAAAAACTTTACTTCCTGTCTTCAAGGATTTTATTTTCCATGCCCCTCGGTCGTAATAACTTTTTTGAATTAGGGGAAAGTAGGTAAAGTTGTACTCCCTAATTTATTTTGCCTGTAAAACTAATATGAATGCAACAACAAAAATATAAATGCAGAAATATCGTTTCATATATTATCTACCATAATATTACAACAAATAATGATATTTCAACATCTATTGCTGTTAAAATTGCAAAATAAAAAAATCAGCTGTGACCACCACAGGATCGACCACCATCGTAAAGTACTTATATAAAATACATTCTAGCAGCAGAGTAGAAATAACTTGGCCTAATATTTTTTAACAGAGATATTATTTATCATGACCATGGAAACGTTACATATAAGTATGAAAAAATTGAGACATGAAAAATTTTACAGAAATTATTCGTAATTTTTCGTTTTATCAAAAAACGTCTCAAATAAAAGTTATTAGTTATTGCTTTTATAGCAACTTTTGTTCAATAATTTTTATCGAAATATTTTTTTGTTGTGATATATTCACAAAAATCTTAAAATCGACACGAGTAAACTCCCATTTTTAGTCAACCTATTTTTACCAAAAGTTGATCAACTCGTGCCATTGATAGCAGAAGCTTAAATATGAAGTTTCATAAAAATCCGTTCAGCCGAATTTGCTCTGCACGTGTACACAGACAGACAGACAGACAGACGGACGGACGGACAGACAGACCGACAGACATCATGCTAAAAATAGTCAAAACGTTATGTAGGGACCTCAATTCGTGCAGATCCGTCGAAATCTCGAAACGTCAAAATCGGTATGATCACAATACCTCCCTAATATGTTGGCGGTCGGTAAAAACACTGCAAAAGTACGATTTAGCCAACTGGGTCGATAAATTGTACCATAGGATTGGTTAAATGTACCTGTCAATAAGAAACAAGAAAATAATCACATATTTTTTATTTCTTAATTAATTAAAATACAAATCATTTTCAAAAATGAGTATAGAGTTCATTTTTATTTAATATATAAAAATATATATTGTACATATTGTAAAAGTCACAGATAGGTATTTGTTTAAGCCTCTTAAAGCCTTTCGCCCGAGCAATAGATGGTGATTCCTGTCGCCGTAGTGACAACGTTGGGTGTCTCTTCATAAAGGCGTAATAAATACCTCGCTTTGCCTGCAAGACTTTTATTTTTGTTGAAATTATGTTTAATAGAATTTAGCTCTGCAATTTCGGATGCCCAAAGAGCAAACTTTCAAACTTTAAAATATGCTTCACTAGTTCTGCTTCAATTATAGAAGGCAATTCTGTAGATCTGCCAAAAAAATTTGTAGCATTATTGCCGCGTTTATTTTTTAATTCAGAGTGCCTTTTAAAAGTTGGCATTGGAATACCAAAATTACGACATACTTCGTTAAGGCCAGCCCCATTTTTATAAGCATTTATTGCTTCTTGCATTGCTTTTTCGGTCCAGGACAGATATTTTCTTTTTTGTTCTATTCTAAAAAAAAAGTGACTTTCCTACTCATTATGGGTTATAGGTACATTTAAATTCGGTTGGGTAAATCGTACTGGTACAAAACAGCAAACTGTAAACAGGTACAATTTACCCAACACGAACTAGATTTTTAAAATATCTATTAAAATAACCTCAGTCTGTTAACTGAAAAATGTTTTTACAGTCATTAGATTTAAAAACTAATCGAAATTGAGGTATTGATAAGAAAAACAAATTAAAAGCATTACGAATTGAGTTAAATGCTTAAGAAAGGGTATAAATACTTACATCAAGCACCTGCTAAAACTTTATTGTCTAGTATCTCACCATACAGAGTTCGACCTATGGTGACATTGCTACTGTCAGCGTATTATACATGCAGCTTCTTAATTCAACACACAGATAGCTGAAATAATGTCTAGATTTGGCTAGAAAGGGGGTGGTATGATTTACCGAGTGATACACAATAGCCAACTTTCCCCTAACTGTTGGTTTCTTAATTTATTTTTTATATATGTTTAATTAGTTTTCAAATATTTTAAATTGATTTTATTTACTAGTAAAATAGTTCGAATCTTTCAACCTAACAACAGTTCTGCATGTGCTACATGTAAATTTCTATCAATAGGTGTATTTCTGTACAACAATAAAGCTTTATACGGATCTGAAAAATTTTCAAAAGATTTTTTATATATATTTTTTTGCTTTGCATCGAACGTTCAGCTAAACCTTTCCATTGACTATTATATGGCGATGATATTATATGAGTAAAATGCCACTCTTTTGAAAATTGTTCAAATTCTTTAAATTCAAGGATATCAAACTGGCGGCCGTCGTGCCGCGTGTGGCCCAATTCTTGCATATTCGCGGCCCAACGACATCTTATACTATAAAAAAAATTGTACTATATGTCTTGTATAATATAAAAATTTATTTGGACGAAAATACCTCGTGACAGAATCTGTTCGGACCGCGGCGTCAAGGCTTCGTCAAAGGGCGGAAAACCAATAGTCAGGCAGACTGTTGCAGTTAGCCAGGCTGTGCGGTAAATCGGTGATTCCCCGTGACTTCAAATAATATACTCGTAAGCAGAGCTTTTAAATAGCACTTTTCTGTGGCTGGTTCTAATAGGACTATGTAGTGGCGCCAAGCGGACCAAATCTGAACTCATGAGACGAATAACTGTTTAATGTTAACATGTGGTTATCTCGTCATGTTTGTATTGCGTTTAGACTTTAATGTTACAGTTTGTTTCTAATTTTAATTTTTAAAAGCAATTATTACCTTTTTAGGGTTTTGTAGGTTACCAAAAAACCCTTATACCCTCATTTTGTCGTCTGTCTGTCTGTCTATCTGTCTGTCTGTCTGTCTGTCTGTCTGTCTGTCTGTCTGTCTGTCTGTCTGTCTGTCTGTCTGTCTGTCTGTCTGTCTGTCTGTCTGTCTGTCTGTCTGTCTGTCTGTCTGTCTGTCTCTCTGTCTGTCTGTCTGTCTGTCTGTCTGTCTGTCTGTCTGTCTGTCTGTCTGTCTGTCTGTCTGTCTGTCTGTCTGTCTGTCTGTCTGTCTGTCTGTCTGTCTGTCTGTCTGTCTGTCTGTCTGTCTGTCTGTCTGTTCGGTAAAAATTGTAGCCAAACGGCTAAACCTAGAGAGTTGAAATTTGGCATGCTTATACAACTCTTTGACCCGCACATAGGAAAAATACTAAAATATCTAAAAAACATACCCCCCTAAAAATATAAACAAATATGTGCTAATCGAAAACAAAAATATTTTTTTTAAATTTTGAGTAGGGTATCAAATGAAAGCCCTTAGTACGTGAATTAACGATCAAATTTTTATTTTTGCAAAATAAATTATTTTGATGCGATTTTTGCCAAAATTGTGCAAAAAAAATTTTGTCCCACACCCTGTAGCCCAGATGGTTTAAACTAAAAATCTAAAAAAATTCTAAGTAATGTATATTGGTGTGAACCGAAATAGTACAACAGGAATTTTTGATCAGATTATGTTTTCGGAAAATAACGCATTTTTTGTGGTTTTTGGTTCACAAAGTACAAAAGTTATACCAAAGTAAGACACTTACATGCAAGGCGTGCGATAGCGTAATGGGTTAGGCACTGGTGTCGTAAGCTAAAGTGCGCTGGAAAAGAAGGGTTTCGAGTTCGAGTACGAAGAGAATTTTATTTTTCTGTTTTTTTTTTTGCATTTTTATTATGTTGAAATTATTTTGTCAAAATTCTATTTATATTTTGACAAATGTTGTATTTAATTTTTAAGAACCAGTAAATTTAACAACCAATCTTATTATATGATTAACAGACGATAAATTATTTTAAAAATATCGTTCATTTTGCCGTGATTACTACAAAGTAAAATTTGTCCTACACACTCAGCATACCGCCTTCACTTATTATATACCTGCGGACCCTGAAATGTGTGAATATACACACTTCACATCAATTTTTTTTATATTACTCTGACTTACAACGAGCTGTCATAACACAAATTGCTGTGTATTTAGTTGTCACTCTAGAAAAGGAAGTGATAGAAACATTCCATTAGATTCCAAATGAAAAACAATTTGTGAAAATAGTAATTAAATTTGGTTTTGTGGAAGAGATAAATAGGAAAAAATGTTATAAATACGGGAAAAAAGTTACAAAAAGTATAAAGGTGTGCTCAAAGGGTTCGGTGACTATTGGTCCTCCAACATTTGATTCCTCGACAATTGGTCCCCGTCAATTGATCCTCGGGACATTTCATCCCCCAGACAATTAATCCATACAATATCTAAACGTATTTATATTCATATTTACATATATCGTGAAGGTGATAAATAAATTATATTTAAACTAGGTTATTACCCGTCAACAATGACGGATTTATAATATAAAAATTTCAATTGTTTGTATGTGTATTTGGTTTTATTTTTTAACGTATCTTAATTTCATCGCCAGTCAGCGGATCACGGGACAGGATTTCACCCGTTAGCCGATCACGGGAGAGGGTGTCACCTGTCAGCCAATCAAAAGACAGGGTGTCCCCAGTTAGCCAATAATGAGAACCTTAGGAAAAATTGACGTCATAATGTTACCGACACTACATACAGACACTTGCTAATTATATAGTTAGATTATTTATTCATGAACTTTCTAAGATGGGAAAACGATTCATTTTTACTCATTACATTACATTTATATTGTTAAAACTAAAAATAATTTGAGACGTTAATTTATGCCTACGAAACCCTAGACATTTATGTATGTAATTATATTCGTAGATTCTTGGAGAATAAATCTGCAAAATATTGTTTATATCGGTCAAAGGATATAAGAGTGTCTAAAGTTTCTTTTTTATGCCTATGAAATCCTAGATATTTCTATATATAATTATATTCGTAGATTCTTAGAGAATATATCTGCAAAATATTGTTCATATCGATCATAAGATATAGGAGTGTCTAGAGTTTCTGGTTTATGCCTATGAAACCCTAGACATTTCTGTAAATAATTATATTTGTAGATTTTTAGAAAATAAATCTGCAAAATATTGTTCATATCAGTCAAAGAATGTAGGAGTGTCTAGAGTTTCTTGCAGGGCTTCGAACCGTTATTTTTTTCGTTTCGGTTTTCGTTCCGGTTCAATTAAAAAAATATATATCGGTTCGGTTCCGGTTTTCGTTCCGGCAAAAATAACGGTTTTTTTCGGTTTTCGGTTCAGTTCCGAGTGATACATTTTTAAATGCTTTTATTTGTATTAGAAATTTATTTTCTACTATAATTTAGAAGAACATTTTATTCCTTATTCTGTGATAATCATACCAAGGTCGCTGATAGGGGGGGGGGTTCTGGGCGTTCAACAGATGCAGATTTTTAAGAAATAAATCTGCAAAATATTTTTCATATCGATCATAGGATATAGGAGTGTCCAGAGTTTCTTGTTTATGCTTACGAAACTCTAGACATTTCTATATGTTATTTTATCCGCAGATTCTTAGAAAATAAATCTGCAAAATATTTTTCTTATCGATTATTGGATATAGGAGTGTCTAGAGTTTCTTGTTTATGCCTACGAAACCCTAGACATATGTTATTTTATTCGCAGTTTCTTAGAGAATAAATTTGCAAAATATTATTCAAATCGGTCAAATCATATAGGAGTGTCTAGAGTTTCTTGTTTATGCCTACGAAATTCTAAACATTTCTATATGTAATTATATTCGTTGATTCTTAGGCCGCGAACATACAAAAAGCCGGCACCGGCTTTACTGGCAACAATCGCTGATCTGCCGCAGTATCAGTCCATGTTTTTAAATATAACCGCACACGCTGTGTACTGGTCGGCGCCGGTCGGTGTCGGCTACCCGCTTACCGAAACGTTCAATCAGTTTAAGCAGCTTGTTGTCAGCGCCGAAACGAAAAAATACTTTTAATTGAGAAAAAAGATGGTGGTATTCCCCATATTTACGTCTCTCTTGGTTTATTGCATGTATACCTTTTCTTTTTGGTTCCATTTTTGAATATAGTGATTCGGTTAGAAACAACTCATCCAAATATGAATTAAAACTGGCCATTTTCACTTATTTTAACATATAATTGAGCCAAAATACGAAAGAGTAGCTATACACTTTCAAAACTAGCGATCACTCTACGCTAGGCCAATATAATTAAAAAATAAATCGATCAGAAACGATATAAATCGAAATAAATCAATAAGTACGATAAATAGGAAAAAATAAATAAAAACTTCAATATATAGGTTATGTCATCTGTCAGTGTCACATGCAATATCAGCGTTTAGCGTGTGCTCAACCAGTAACCCAGGACGCTTGTTTTCTGTACCGATTGTCAGCGCTGATTTACTAGCTTTCTGTATATTCGCGGCCTTAGAGAATAAATCTACAAAATACCTGTCGATCAAGAAACCTCAAGAGTCCCCAGTTAGCCAATCACGAAAACCTTAGGAAAAATGACGTCACAGTATTACCCAGATCACAAACACACGCTAGCTAATTACATATGTACGATAGGGTGGGTGCAAATTTATACAAAAATTGCTTTCGTTTGAAATTACATATAATTCCACATACTTAAGAAGTGTTTTCATAAATTTAATTCGAAAACTAGAAATTTTAAATACTTACTGTACTGCACTTGTGTTAATTAGCGTGTTGATATAGTTACACATGACATTGTTGTGTCCTATTGTTATTGATATACAGCATCCCAATATTGTGTGAACATAAAGCTTCTATGAATTTGTAATATATTTTGGAAAATAAAGCACAATAAGAGTGATTCTAAATTGAATTTAATTTTCTTTGCAATTTGAATTTTCTATTAAACATGAATTTTCGTTTAAATAGTAATTTCACCTTCACGGTACATGTAAATATGAATATAAATACTTTTAGATATTGTAGGGATTAATTGTCTTGGGGATCAACTGGCAGAGGGATCAACTGTCCCGGGGATCTACTGATGGGGACCAATTTTCGAGGGATCAAATGTCAGGGGACCAATAGACGGTGTACCGCTCAAAGCATTTCAAAGCTACAGATTACATCAATATTGTTAACTTATTAATATTTAACAAACTAGTATTTGTTAAACAAATTAAATAATGCACGAAGCTCCTGCTTTACAGGTGCAGATTATCTTGAGTTAAATTTATTTTTCTGGAGTTTTTGTGAAGTGGTGATTTTAGACTGCTTGTTTGTAAACATAATCCACATATGTCGACATGCTAATAATTTTTCTCCGAAATTCCGCATAATAAAACATGGCCGGCGTTTCACAACTATTCTCCTTCAACTACACCCAACCTAACCTAGAAGAAGGTGTTGCAATAAAGAAATAAAAATAATTTAATAAGGATAGCTGTTTATTATTCCTTGTAATTCGATGATTTAACATGTAAACAAATAAGGAAAACTTTCACATTACTCGCATCGATGAGCTGATTTACAGCGATCGCAGCGTGGCCATCGGTCATTGTTGAGTCCAATACCTATTGGGCTCAACTGCTGTGTACAGTACCAGTACTCTGATTGCAACCAGTTTTCGTTTTGTTGTTCAATAAAGAAAATATTCGGGCAAAATTTAATTAAATGTTATCATTTAAATGTTATTTCTTTACTTCCTTCAAATACATATTCAGAATGAATGAAATACATATCATGCGGACCGCCTGAATTTTACTCGTTAGAAAAATGGCCTGGGGCTGAAAAGAGTTTCACACTCCTGCTTTAGATTAAAATTGTGGACCACCATCAGAAACAACTTGTGGACCACATCATATGGTATGATATTCCGAACCTTGAAAAAATTGTTTTTAATTTTCGAATCACAAATCTCTTGTTTTTTTTTTTATAATAAAGCAATTTCAATTAATTTTGAATGCATAATCTACAAGTAAATTAATTATGTTCTTAAAATAAATGCCAATTTTACACCACGATCTAGAATTTGATTAGGTATAAATGGTTCTTTTCTATTTATTTTGAACTAGGCATATGTTTTACAATTGTTAATAAAAATTTTTAGTTCCTAATTAATGCTTGGCTAATTAAAAATGCTCTTGTAAATAATTTGCATTTTCTAAACCTTGAGGAGCATAATGCATTTTATTTAAAATTTGTTTTATTAAAACGCCAGGTATTATCAACAGAGCCGCATCAATGTTTTTGGCGCCTTTGGCAAATAAAGTAAATTCATAAAATTTACTTTCACAAATACAAGGGAAGAGCAAAAAAAAAGTCCTCATCTCTTCCCAATACAATTGAAGAGCAAAAAAGGTTTTCACCTGCAATGGTGCCCCTCATCAGGCCCCGCACCCTTGTCAAACCTCGCGCCCCTGGCAAATTCCCCGAGGCCAACCTGTTGCTGCGGTTCTGATTATCAATGGCGGACTGGTATATTAAACCAGCACGGGAAATTTTGTAGACCTACCTCATTTGGGGAAAAAAATACACTATAAATAAAAAAATATATGTTTCATAAATAAAAAAATATTCTCAATTTACAAAGCAACAACAAAAAGTCGATCAATATGACTTCATTTAAATTATGGAAATTATATTAAAAGAAATAAACAAATAAACTTTGAAGCAGTAGAGTTGGGAAATATTAAAAAAATGTTGACAAGAATAAAAAATTGAGGTGACTTTTTTTCACATATTTCAGTTTTCTAGGTATTTAATTAGTTAAGAAGCCAACAGAATGCTGGATGTCTAAGAATATTTTTTTGATAAAAAGTTTATTGATAATTATTTTTAAACGGTATTTGAGTACTAAGAGCTTCCATTTAATTTTTTAAACTAAATTTAAATAATTTGCGAAAATTTCTTCACAATAAAATTTTGACAGCGAAAAAACGATATTTTGCGAAAAACTAATCTGATTTTTTCAAAAATCCTATTTCGGTTCCCATCAGTTCACATAATTGAGAATTTATTCAGATCTTTAGATCAACGCCTCTAGAAAAATGGTGGGACTAAAATTTATGACACACTTTTTCTGAAAATCCAGAAAAAAATTGATTTTTTAAAAATTAAAATTTCCTGGCATAACCAGACACTGTTTACACATTTGTTTATATTATTCCCGCGATGTATTTTTTTTTTTTTCTCCGTGGTTTTCCTATATATGGGTCAAAGAGTTATATATGAATCCAAATTTTAACTTTCTAGGTCTAGTCGTTTGGCAACAAAATCTACTGTACAGACTGACAGACAAACACATGAAAGACGTTATAAGGTTTTTTTGGCCATGCCTACAAAACCCTAAAAATAACAGTAAAAATATTACTGACAATGAGTATTGGGTACGTAAATAATAAACCTAAACTGTCTCTTATTCAACAAAATAATTTATATCAGACCACAAAGAAATTGCTACGATTAAACTCGTAGCTCGCTCTGTTGGAAACTGCACGAACTAGAGTCAACTCTCTGTATTTTATTCAAGACTCTGATACGAAATTGAGTCAAACTAAACTAGATGTCAGGACGAGCATAATTTTATAATTATTTGAATTTATTAAAATTGAAAAATTATTATTGAAAAGTGACACGCTCGAATACACTAACTGGTAGCTAAATTATTGTACTAAATACTACAGTACAGTTTGAACTTAGTACATATATTTTAGTGTTAAATTTTCGTTACAATATCGACAGAAGTTGTGAAAAACTATAAAAGAGGAACAAATTGTAGTATTTTTGGCTGTCATTCAAGAAAGAACAAAGATAGGCATCTTAGCCTTTTTTACTTGTCCTAAGAAAAATGGAGGGAAAGTTAATATTAAGTCCAATTTTTCACGAGATCATTTTATGGTTGAAGGATTGGTTGAAATTTTTTAAATCTAGGTTTATATATCTAAATAAAAATTGAAGCTCTGGTTGAAGCCGTGTAGTTTTGAAAATTTGTAATTAAAGTAACTTTAAATTTCGAAAAACCGTATCTGAAAATCTACATGAGATAGGGTTCTGCGGTTGGAATTATTGGTCCCGATATTCTAAGGGGCCTCAGTACATATTATTAAATAACCCCCTACAACATTTTTACAAAACATTTTTTTTTTTAATTTAAATTTTTTTTAACTTAAGAACAACATAATATAGAGACCTGCAGTTTAAATTCTTGACATCTGCAGACTTTTTTCTACCTAGATAAAAAATAGGGCCCTCCGTAGTTAACACTTTTTTGGCCCGTGTTGTTTTGAAAATTTGTAAATATTTCATTTTCGAAAGATCGTATCTCAAAAACTACGTGAGATAGGGGCTTACCGTTGAAACTTTTGAAATCCTGAGGTTCTAAAGGGTATTAGGATTCATTTTGAAGCAACTTCCAAACAAAATATTATTTTGAGAAATTTTGATAGTCAATTTTTTTTTTGATATTTCAAAAATCCTAGTTTAAGAACAATAAAATATAGAGAACTGCCGTTTGAATTTTTGAAATCTGCGTATATTGCTTACAGTAGAAAAAAATTGGGGCCTTAATAACCCAACTTTTTCAATAAATACGAATCATCAAACAAAACCTTTGAAAATCGGAAAAAATCGAAAAAATCGTAAGGGGTGCCCCTTACGATTTTTTCGATTTTTGAGTAAACATATTTTCTTTCTGAGTTGCTTCAAAATGAGTATACTTATGTATTTTGAGTCGTAGATTTCAAAACTAATCTCCATTATAATATAATAATCTCGTTTTTTGAATAAATTTAAAAAATACGACACAAAAGACTATATCTCAAAAAATACATATGAGAAAGCGCTTTAAATATATTTTTTAGTTTACACATTCTAAAATTGGTTTATACACAAATTAAAAAAAAAAAAAAAATTGATAAAATGTACGCGATAAAATAACGAAGAACGATGATAGTCACTCACAAAATATTGAGAAGTGAAACGCTCGAATACGCTAACTGGTGGTCAAATTATTATACTAAATACTGCAGTACAGTTTAAACTTATTACGTATATTTTAGTGTTGAATTTTTGTTACAATGACAGAACTTGTGAAAAACTATGAAAGCAGGGAAAGTTAATATTAAGTCCAAATTTTCGCGAGATAATTCTGTTATACACCTCGATACATGTGTAGCGCTTAAAAAATTCAAAAATGTCGCAAATATTTATTCCCATTTTAATAAAATAAAAACGTATTGTGCTTAAATTAACCTCTTCGCTATGTGCAAATTGACGGCTATAAACTATAAGATATTAATTTTCTTAATTTGTCACTAGCTAACTTTTTAACTATTGAAGTAGGCTTTTGATAAATAAAATGATCAAAGGCTTGAATCACTCGTTAAAAATTACTAGATTTTTTAGATACAACTTTCTATTTTAAACCGTTCGGCTACAATTTGTACCGTACAGACAGACAGAGAGACAGACAGACAAACAGACAGACATACGCATGAGTGACGTTATAAGGGTTTTTTGGTGGTCATACCTAAGAAACCCTAAAAAGGACAAATTATTTTTAAAAAATCCAGAAAAGTTAATTTACTATACTATGCTGTTACTATAAGGCTGGTCTCACACTGGAACCGACTCTTGATTGTACTTAGTCGCACGACTACAACGAACTTTCCCGACCTTGGGAATGGAATAAGTGCTCTCACACTGGAAGAGACTTAGTGGCTGAATACCAACAGGCTCGGATTTTTGTGCATACGACGCACTACTTTGTGCAGTTTTTTGATTTTTTGTGAGTAACCATGAACACGGAAAAATTCATTCTTTTAATTCAAAAAAGAGAGTGTTTGTGGAACCAGAAAATTATAGAACACCATTTCAGAGATGTGTTTCGTCAGCTCAGATTTGACATTTTCCAGAATATAGTTGTCGTGTGCAAACTTATACAGAAGTAGTCAAAGAATTACTCGGGATCCTGCTTCAAATCGTCCATTAAATGGTGAAACTCTCTGATGCTTTTCTCTCTTTAAGAATATCTGGCTGACCCATTCCATTCTTCTTGAACGTCTTCTTCTTCGCCTCATCAACAAACTACTACTTTCAACCAGGTATAACAACCCATTCATCTTTTCAAATTATTCGAATGCCAATAAAATCTACAAATACAGAAAAACTGAATAAAAATTCATGGCAACCACAATATAACAACCACTTGTGAAGGAATAACGACTCCGTCAAGTATGCTCCAATGTGAGAGCTCAAGTCGTATGACCAAGTCGTCCGTAGTCGGCAGTCGTACGTAGTCGGTTCTAGTGTGAGACCGGCCTAAAGTGTCTGTAGTACGAACTCATGAAATTAAAATTTCCTCTTAGTTTGTTTTTACAAAAGTAAAAACAGTATACGAAGAGGTTAAAACAGATTTTTAACCCCTGAAAGACGAAAAAGAAAAACAACATTTATTCTCGGTACTATTATTTTAAAATAAAATCAAAGTGCATACAAACATTGTCGATAATGCTGTGACATCTTGGTTTTAAATTAACAATATGATGGTTTTATTGCATTTTTATTAGATTTAGCTCTTCTTTTTATGAACCCATCAATTCAATAAATACAACAGGAGCGTAAATATTCAACTAACTGAGGTTATTAAACTTACATTTAAATTAATAACAATAAAAATAATATATAGTCAATGTACAGTTATAGAAATAAATAACAAATTTAATAGCACTTGTACTTTTAAACTGTTTATAGACAGAAGTGTCAGACGAAACCAATAGTCGTAACTATTTCAATAAGCGACTTAAGAGCAACGACGTTTCCTTTACGTATTTAAATGACAAGCAGCAATTGTAAGAGTTGGCACGAACTATCATAAACACAATATTTTATAGACATTCAGTTTTTTATTTCTTGTTAGAAATTTCGCTCCATATATAGTTATGTTTGTAAATATATTTATGCAACAAATTGAATTATATTTATCTACAAATGAACTATAAAAAATATGTTTTTCATACTAACAGATGTGTTAATAGAACACATATTTGGCTCGATTTACGCCATGAAAAAATGAATTTAAATTGTATCAGTTGATTATTACTTTCGTATGGTACATTTGGATTACTTACATATTACATATAGTTCAAACGAAAATATGCTAATTGTTACCTTAAATATTTATGTCTAAATTTAGAAGACATTGGTCAGTTGTACGATTGATTGGAGACCACCTGGAAAAGCTCGTTTAGGACACTCTTCTACGATGTGTTTCATCGCCTGTAAAAGCGCGCCGCAGTCACAGGAGGGAGAGTCGGCTAAACATGGTTTATAATAGCTACCTAACATAACGCATGGCATATAACATAGTATGTCTCCACAGAACAACGCACAAGCCATAACTACGGTGTATAATAGAACCAATATACCGCATTAGTACATTAGTCGGAACGCAGAGCTCTTCTTGATTTGTCATACAATATTGGATTATTTTCCACTGAGTGGAAACCAACCTCGCTTCTTGTTCAATTTTGAAAAAGTTGTAAACACAATAATAACACATAAATGATAATAAACATGAATGTTCAACTTGGTGCATTTTTATGTTATGGAGATATGTGTCTGTGTTGTGCGGTCGTATAATAAACAGGACAACGATAGTACTATGATTCAACTGCATTAAGTTTTGGAGCCATGCTATGCATATAAAGAGAAAAAATAAAATAAAATATCTTGGAGTGATAATAGATCAGCACTTACGATGGAATTACCATATTGATCATGTGGCTGGCAACCTCCGTAAAACTATGTTTATTATAAAAAAATTAAGTCATATTTTTAGCTCAAATAAGTTACGAACCTTTTATTTTGGTCTAACATAATCTTTTCTCCAGTATGCAGTACTGAGTTGGGGAGGGGCACTTAATGCATACAAATCGAAGCTCTTTGTACTACAAAGAACTATTTTAAAAATTATATACCGCAAACTACGACTGTATCCCTCCAACCTCATTTTCAATGAAACTCATATTAACGACCTAAATAAAATATACATTTCTGCAATCGCCAGTCACGTTATCAAAAAACCGTCCCTATTGTCATTCTTATCACACTCATAAAGCACTAGGCTGATGACAGCAAATCAGGCAGTGCAGAAATTTTTTTATAAATACAAAATGAAAAACTATTATTATTTCTATATGCATAATGTCTATAATATCTTCAATAACTTTCTGGAATTATTTGATAAAGAAACTAATGTTTACAATAATAAGCAAAAAATTAAAAAATGGCTAAATTCTCTAAATGTGACAGATGTAAATAACATTCTTGATATGTAATCATGTATACTGTAATTCTATAATCTAAGAACATATTACTTTTTTATATATTTCATTACATACTTACATACTTTTTTATTCTTTATTTTTATTAATTTTTATTAATTTGTTAATTCTTCTCTTTTTTTCTTGTACAATTTTTTTTATTTGTACTTTTTTTGTACTTTTTTGTACTGCGTAAACTTATCAAATTAAATACCTAACACTGATAAGCCACGTACTGAACACTGTTCATTGTGGTGTTACTTCTTTCGAAGTCAATTTGTTTTATATTTCTCTATGTATCTGATGTAACTGATAAAACTGTGTATAATGAATAGAAAAATATTAAATAAATTATTATTATTATTATTATATTATATGCTGCGTTATGTTATGAGGCTATTATAAACCCGGCTTAAGCCCCATTTATGGAGCATGTAGTTGCATCTTCCGTGGCCGGTAACTAGTTTAATCTCGCCGTATGGGGTAGCGAGTAACCATTTGGCTGAACATTATGATCTGAGATTAAAATTTTGTTGGGATGAGAGAAATTGTCCCATTCTTTGGACTATTCGTCTTTAGCATTATAGGCAGAAACAAGGATGGGAGTGTTCAAGATAGGATTTCGGGATCTAACCCTGTGATTTGGGGGATCTAGTAGGTCTTCATGTATTGGTAATATGTGGTTGCTTCCAAATTTTTGCCAGGTTGTGACGGTAGCTTTGTTTCTCCGAATAGGTGGAGGGCATATGCCCGACAATACAGGTAGCAATTCTGAGGGTGTCGATCGTGCACCTGTAACCGTTCGCATTGCTGTATTCAGCTGGACGTCAATTTTGCTTGTGTGAGCACTATTCTTTCAAACTAAGGAGCAGTACTCTGCTTTGGAATAGAACAGGGCAACTGCAGACGTATTCAGGATATGGGTATCGCAACCCCATGACGTACCTGCTAGCTTGCGGATTAAATTATTTATAGTTTTAAGTTTTAAACCTACTTTTTCAGAGGTTAGGGCAGTGGTTCCCAAACTTTTTAGGTTGCCAGCGCCCTTAATGTATCAACATTTTTCCGCGGCGCCTTAAGTTAAAACATTGGTCTAACTGACGCAGTTGGAGGAATATTTCAAAGTTTTCGCGGCGCTCCTGTAGCCCAGCCACGGCGCCTCAGGGTGTCACAGCGCACAGTTTGGGAATCCCTGGGTTAGGGGTTAGATTTTAAACGCCAATGTTTATAGTATTTACTGATTATCTCAAAATATTCAGTAAGTAGATTCTCAGCTCCTCTTGCATGTGTGCACTGCACAGCAATGACAAGATCATCGGCATACGCAAATTTTCGTCCTGTAGTAAATGACATATTACTTATATATAAACTACCAGACTACCCGGCGATGCTCGGGATAAAAATAATAATTTATCATAAATATTTTAATTCCGTATAAATGATTACTGCACAATCAAAAAAATTAAATTAGTTCAATGATGGGTTGAATACCAACATACGTTACCTTCGATTTTAGTTATTTGATGTAAGAACGTTTAATTTATCAAAATAGTTTTATGTAGGGTTTTAACAATGTGAGATCTCTCATCGAATGGCACGTGTAACGTGTTAAGAACACTCAATCGGCAGTAGGGGAGACCAGTCCATGTTGGCACCCTGGCTATGATGGCATACCGACGATATCTACCGAACTATACTTCGACCAGCATCTTGATTATACACACGTATGCGTATTTTATATATATTAGTGTTGCGAAATATTTGGCGCGTACCGATAATAGTTGCAGATGTTATACTATATTTTTCACTTTACCTCACCTTAATATATAATCGGTAAGTACATAAATAGTCAATAACTTCTTTATTTGTTATTCTATTACACTAAACATAATTTACGTGTAAAATGGAAGTTAAAAATGTTTGTTTATTGTAGAAACAATACACTAAGGGTATGTTTTGATCATGGTAGAATAATATGAAATTTATGTTGACATTCGGCAATGTTGGCACCCTACACCTCCGGATATGTTGGTATAGGGTGCCATCATAGCCGGATATATATTGTATCTAAATGTTATTTTTGTTATTATTATTATTTTAGATATGGACGCCAATATTAAAAAAAGACAGTCGTGGACCGAAGCTGACATGCAGTTAGCTTTAGCTGACGTCGTCGCCAAAAAGATGGGTTGGAAACTTATAATGTACCAGTAACCACACTTCGAAGAAGATATCATGATAAGAATAGTTTTGCTAAAAATTGCTCAATAGGAAAAAATAGAAAAAGAAATAAAAAATCACTAAGGAAAAATAAACCTACAATTAAAAAAAATAGAGAATTTCTTATTGAAGATGATGGGGATGAAGTGGGAGCAACATATGCCAGTGACGGCTCAGATACAGCCTGCATATATTGCAATGAATTATATGTAAGGTCTAGGCCAAAAGAGTTCCGGGTCCAGTGTCGGGCATGCCAAAATTGGGCCTAACCGAATGTGCCGGTATAAATAGGAAAATAAAACAATTTGTGTGTGAATTTTGTTTGTAATATTGGTTTGAAATACATAAAATATCTGTTAAATAAACATTAATTTTAAGAAAATAAAACAATTTTTGTATGAAATTTGTTTATAATATTTACTTGAAATGCAATTTCTTTGAAATAAACATTAAATTTAAGGAAACAAGACAATATATCTATGAAATTTGTTCGTAATATTCGTTTGAAATAAAATAAATTTGAAATGAACATTTATCATAAGTTGTTTTTTTTATTATTAATTATTACTAAATAGGATTCAAAAATATTCAGTATCAGGAATGCCATCAAACCTTAATATGTGAAGGTATGATGGCATATTCAAGGTTTTTTATTATATATTTTTTACTGTTATAAAATATTTTTTTCAGTCTAGACGTTGCGGGATATTAAAGAACAAACATTGCATAACATTTTCATTATGTTACTAAAACTATTGTCATAATTTTTTAATTAATAATAGACGTTTATCAGTAAGGGTGCCAACATAGACTGGTCTCCCCTAGCAATATTTTTACTATTAACGGTTTCATTGTTACTTAGGCGGAAATTCTATTACGCATGTCAAAAACAAGTGAAGAAGAGTTTCAATGTTAGTATTTAATATAATCAATACAATAATATACAAATAACAAATAATTAAAACACAATTTAAAATTTACTTCAACTAAGCACAACTTGAATTTTGGAACCAGCAGTATTGTTAAGCCGCTTGCCTTACCACCGAACGATCAGACGTAGCGTCGACCAATACAAGCACCAGATTATTTTATTTACTATGATGTTCTTTCTGTGATTACTACTGATCTACAAACAATAGATACATGGGTCAATGGTTTTTTTTTTTTTTTTGATAGTAAATTCTCTTGCTATTAAAGTAATTTTTCTTTGTAAATCTTTAAAGGTAACAACGTTATTCCACAGTAAACTGAGCGTCAATATTTTCGCGGAAAATATAAACTAATAAATGGTAATTGTGAGATATCTATTGATCTGCGATATATGCTCTCAGGGACTTTTCTGTAGTTACATATATTAAATCTTAAAAGTGTATCATATATATTTTCGATTATCTCTTACAGTTTAGCCGTCGTAACGATTTTAATGTTCCGCACGTAAGATATTTTCCGACTTATTTCTGTTCGTAGGCCCTAAAAACATGTTATTTTTTGCACCATTAGTTCCGCAGGGTCCTAAAGAGTAACTGAGCAAAATTTGGTCTAAATCGGTTTAACGGCCTAGGAATTTATAGCGAACAAACAAACAAACAAACAAACAAACAAACAAACAAATCCTTTTTTATATATAGAGATTAAAAGGAATTGGAGCCAGCACAGAACCTTGAGGAAGAACCTTCTTCAGTGTTCTAGAGTAACTCTTTTCCCCGTTAAGATACACTCGAAACTGTGTATTTTTCAGCATGGCTTCAATTAGATTAACCATTTTATTATCCGGTAGTGTATTGTGCAGTTTCAATACGAGACCGTCTGTCTATACGGTATCAAAAGCAGAATAGAGGTCAACAAATGCAACTGCAGTTTTAAGGTTTCGTTTAAATCCTGCTTCAATGTGAGTAGTAAGAGCAGCCACTTGATCACAGCTGCTAGGATTTGCTCTAAACCCAGCTTGTTCGGGTGGAATGTGATCATCAATTGTGTCAGATACGCGGTTGAAGATGAGTCTTTCAAGAATTTTATAATTGATGTTGAGAAGGGCAATAGGTCTGTAGCTGGCTGGTTCAGTTTCTGCTTTACCTGGCTTTAAAATGCTTAGGATATTTGATGTGACTGTCTTGAAATTTGTCTACAAATCAAAGTCGAAAGCTTCATTAATTGGGTGGATTTAAGCAGGGATAAAATAATAATGAAATTGGATTACTTGATATCGTACCATTTAATTATCGTTCACGAATGAATGTCATTTATTTATTAGTGTTTTGTAGGTGTGGCCACCAAAAAACCCTTATAACGTCACTCATGTGTCTGTCTGTCTGTCTGTCTCTCTGTACAGTAGAAATTGTAGTCAAACGGTTGAACATAGAAAGTTGAAATTTGGCATACTTTTACAACTTCTTGACCCACATATAAGAAAACTATAGAGTTCAAAAAAATACAGCGCGGGATAAATATAAACAAATATATATTTAATGGAAAAATAAATATTTTTTTCAAATTTTGAGTAGAATATCAAATGAAACCTCTTCATACTTGGATGCACAAAAAACTTTTTATTTTTGAAAAAAAAATTTTTTTGTGGTTTTTGTGAATATAATGGCCAACAAATTTGTCCCCCACCCTATCTCTCAGAGGAGTTGAACCAAAATCTGAAAAAAAATCTGTAATGTATATAGATGGGAACCGGAATAGTTAAACAGGAAATTTTGATCAAATTGGTTTTTCGCAAAATATTGATTTTTTTTGTGTCGTTGAAAAATATATATTTTTTTTAATTTATCGTTTGATATCAAAAGGAAGCCCAGTAGGGAGGAACGGGAAGTAGTTTTTTATTTTATTATTTTTTTATTTTAATACGATTTTTTCCAGAAAATGTACTAAAAAATCCCGCAACTTTTAAACCTAAGGGGTTAAATTAAAAATCTGAAAAAAAATCTAAACAATGTATATTGCACCGGAAACGTACGAGAGGAATTTCTTATCCGATTTCGTTTTTGGAAAATATTACAGTTTTTGTTAGTTTTTCATATAGTCGCAATATAAACAATGTCTCTGTAGGCGTTATGCTCTTGCGTGACAAAAGATCGCCCGCAATGTTGCCAGGCTTGAAATTGAACAATATTTTTGCAAAAAAAAAAAAAAATGCTTTAAAATATATATTATGGTATTATTAGATATAGTGATTCTTCTCGAGAAAAAGTTTTAATTCTCATTTTTCATTTCTCGACAAATGTAAAATTTCCTCGACGCCTTTACTTTAGTACTTTGAAGGTGATTATAATTTTAACATGTTTTTATCCTCTACAATATTTTCAACATTAAAAAAAGATGTATATTCTAATAATTATATAATTATTTTTCTCGAGATTTCTCTAGAATTCACGAGAAAATAAGTCTAATGTCGAGAAATCAGAAACACTAATTAGATATATATGATACACGGTAGAAAAAATCTAACTGCAACCTTCTTGTCGTGCATATTAATTTAAAGGATTTTTAAAGGAAAACCAACACTTGTAATTGTGTTATGTAGAGGGACAGGCATTCATCGTTTGGCCTTCTAATAATCATCATTCACTGACTAAATACCTACAAAACCCTGAAATGTGTGAAAATTCACACTTTACGTCAATTTTTTCAATGGTAGAGTCAATGGTAGAAATCAATTTAAGATATGCAAAATTTTAATTTAAAAACTACGCCTAAGAAGACATACTAATAGTTTAGACCAGGGGTATCTAAACTTTTTCGGAAGAGGGTCACATCAAAATTTCTAAAATAAATGGCGGGTCGGACTATTTGAATTCAGCTGGGCTCTTGGGGCTTGATTTTAAAAACAAACTTTATAATAATGGTGATATTAATAATAAAAATAATAATTTTAAGAATCTGATATTATTTAGTTATAGTTATGTTTTATTTTGCGGTTTTCTGATTATTTTAAATTGCTGTTTTTATGTAGGTAAATTTTAAAAAAATGTCCACGGGCCGAGGATATCTTCTTGTAGTTTGGACGCCCCTGATTTAGAGCATAAATACGTCCTAACTCTAGTGATGATAATATTGATGCTTACAAGTACAAATTAAATGGAGTAAGTGTTAATTGGTCATATATCATAATTTTATTACAGAACGCGTCATAAACTAATTTAAAACTTTTGAAATAATTTTTTCTAACTTATACACATGTAAATATTTATATGAAATTTCTGTCAATATGTAGAGAAACTAAATATAGCAATAAAAGAATTACATAACACTTAATATTTTTTAATTATTGTTATTAAAATATTTAGATAAATTAATTTTGAACTCTAGCAATTAAAAATTATCTAAAGATACGAAACAAAAATTAGTATTTCCAAATTAGCAATGATAGTACGATACTTAAATATATAATTATTGCATAATAAAATTGTGAAATAAATATTTAAAATTGTTTTTCTTTGAAATTTAAAAATCACTCATTATTATGTTTATAATCGAGACTATTTTGAAATGTTTGATTACAATGTATTTTACGATCTTTTTAATTACACATTTATATTAATTTTAGGATTTTTATAAGATGAAGTTCGTTTGAACTCTGTTTTATATATAGATCATGATCTAACAACAGCTATTAAATAATGATATCAAATTTTATTACACTCCATAGGCTTTCAATTATTTTAGAATATTCTTCGCCAAATAAGTTAAATCTACTGCCATTTCTTTTTGAAAATAATCTCTTACCAGATCATCAACATGGATTTCTACCTGGAAGATCCCTGCTAACAAACAGGCTTTACGCAACCAACATCTATAGTAACGCAATTAATTAATTCTATTCCAATTGATGTTATTTATCTCGACTTTTCTCATCAATTCGATAAAGTGCCTGTTAATAAACTTTTGACACTTCTTCGTTGGAATTGAATCTTTGTAATCTATACTTTCAAGCACGATCTAGCGATAGTTTCTCTCTACCAAGACCTATAATTAAGGGCGCCCCACAGGGCTCGGTACTTTGTCCTTTACTGCTTCTAATATTTGTTTACTGATTTTCTAGATTCTACTAGTTCTCGGTACTGTATGTATGCCCAAGATACGAAAATGTTCAATTACCAATTTACGAAACGACACATTCTTTAAATGAAATTTTCATTCTTAAATATTTAAAAATTGTAAAAAAAAACATCTTCAAAGTATTCAAATCAGACTATAGGGGCCTTAAACGTCACATTGTTTTATGACGTCATATTAGATACGTTTACATGGCATCCAAAATAGAAATAAGTTGAATTTAACCTAAAAAGCTATGCACTACACACAATGTCTAAAATAGAAATCTATAAGATATCTATAAGAAAATACAGTGGCACCTCTATATTCGTCATTAATCTGTTCCTGGGGCTGTAACGAATATAGAATATGACGAATATAGAAACATTTTTTCCTATAAGAAATAACTGAAATTCAATTAATCTGTTTACAACTCTTAAAAGTGGTACACAAATTTTAAAAAGTGTTGTTTAAACTTTAACTTTATTATACTAAATAGATAAACATACTGGTAGAAGTGGAAAAGGAGGAAGTTTAATGTTCAAAACAAGAGTTGCTATCAATTAAAACAAAACAGCCAATAGTAATTCCAATTCTGATCATGGCGTTTGTTTTGTCAATGATTTAGCAGCACTCGTTTTAACAAGGAATTTTACCAATGTTGTCTGTTTTTGTCTGCTCTGTAAAACCTTCCTGAAATAGTCAATCACATTATCGTTAAATGCATATGTTTTGGTTGACTGCAGCAAAATTTGGGTGCCATTTTTCAACCATATTCTGCACTTTGGCCCAATTAGATAGCATTTCATTGATGTTAGCGTTAGGTATGGGTGCTTTACCCGATTTTTCCTTTCCAGACGAATTCACCTCCATCATTTCCGTATCTTGGTCTTGATGTAGTTCTGTGGCAGTGGGAGTGACGACGAATAAATTAATAACGAATACGGGGGATAAAATTGTCATCAAAATGTGACGAAAATCGAATATTACGAATATGGAGGTTGAGAAATATATAGGTTCCACTGTATATAACTGCTAAATAACCAACAAACTAAATAAAAACAGATATACAAAATTACTGTAAGATAGATATGTGCACACAAGTGTCAAAACAAATCATAACGCAATATGTTTGGAAATGTAAACAAAATAAAATTTAGCGATACTAATACAAAAATACAAAAAGCTATATTAAACAAAAACTTTTAAAATTTTTGAAATCTTCAAAATGACTATCGAAAACAAATTAAATATGACTTCAATAGGTATGTTTTAGTAAAATAAAGGCACGAATAGTTATATTAGTCTATAAATCAAATGAAATAAAAAACCTATTTAGTTATTTTTTCGCCATTAAGTTTATCACTGAGGTTATGACGCAAAATGACGAGATGTATTGACAGCGCGATTCCAGTATACCTTCCTCTATTTGGTTGACTGAAAATATTTCCTTGGAAGCCAAAAACAAGGCCCTGCTCCTGGTTATTTCGATACAAAATCCGGCTCCAGGGCACTGCAATAATCCATAGTAGCCAACTGAGAACCGAAGGGTACCGAATAATGCTATAAAATCGATGTAATAATATGTTTTCTCGTCCCCCTATTCCTCCTGCTCCTCCTCTCCTCCTCCTCATATTTCTTCTTTTTCTTCTTCTTTTTCTTTAGGCACTGTCAGGGTTTACGTTTGTCCTCACTCATATAAGTTTTGATAATTAAAACAAAAAATATCTAGCCTTTTCATATGCTTTAATACTCGTTAGATCCTCGGCTAGTTAATCTCCTTTTCTTTTGCGAAGTTTTCGCAGTGGTTTACACTTGCTTAATTTTCCTTCCGCATCCTCTTTAACATTCTGTCCTCTTTCATCCCAATCACGTGGTTTATTCACTAAAATGATATAATATGCATTTTATACATCAAAATCCCGAAAATTATATTTCATATTTAATTTATTTCATCAAGGTCTCGTGAAACAAAATGGAAAATTACTTACTGGCCATATTAGATTTTTTTTAGCAGATTACGAGACAGAATAACATTTTGTTAAAGCTATAGTTTATATGTGATACATTTTTCATGTGAGAGTCAATCGGTAGTAATGTATTTTTCTGAATAAAAATAATTTAGATAGTTCTTATATGAAATAGGTTGGATTCCATTGGGACGTCTGGAAAATGGCTATAACTGAAACGCGTTAAGAAAACCAATCAAACAAAAAGTGCTATTTCTCTTTATATGATCATAACAACACCGACTATTAGTGTAACATTTTAAAAGGACAAATGGACAACTTCCAAATAAATATTATATAATAAATATAATACATAAAATACCTGTGATATATCATATAACTTTTCTTGAAAATTAATATAAGAGTATTATTGCTGTATTACCTTTTAACATTTATGTACATTAGGGCTGTTCTTATTTTCGAAGTATCATTTTTTTGATACCAGGACCCCTCATTTTGTACTTTAATATAAAATATTAAAATATGCAAAAAAACACGCGCCGCATCGAGCTAGAAATTTAGAAAAATAATAAATTCTAGGTTTTTTTGAAAATTTTCCACTTTTGACCTAACCTAAATATATTTTTTTCTGCGTTCTACACAAATTAACTACTCATTTAAGACTAATTGTGATAAAATCGGTTAAGCGATACGAATTATGCAGCGTATTTCTTCGCGAAATTGAGTAGCTCAGCGTCAACAACAAGGCAACAACGACAATCGTGATATCTGTTGTGAGTTTCATTTATATAGGTTTTTATTTGAGGATACTGATCACGCCTAATAATAATAACAAATTTATTCAACCAATAACACATTACATAAATGTTGAGGTTTAGTCAAGATGACACATATAATATAAATTGAAACCACTTGACTTAAACAATACAAATACATTTAACAAATAGTACAGTTAGGAGGTTACATAATTCAATATTAGCCTTTATGGTGTAAATATTACTGTATGCTATAAAAACAGTTAGATGGTAAAAAATGTCTAAATTTTAATTTAAATGCTCTACTGGACGTTATAGATTTTAATGCAGGTGGTACACAGTTAAATAATGATAAATCCATGTAGTGAGGACTTTTACTATACAGTGCAGAGTTATGAGAAGGACATACAATTAAGTGTTTACTGCGGGTATGATTAGAATGAAAATAAGAATTGGTAGCGAAAAGGTGCGGATTATTTTTAACAAACATTACGGCTTCTAATATATAAACAGATGGAAGAGTTAATATAGACAAAACAGGAAAAAAAGATCTGCAAGATGATCTAATGGGGGCACCAGCTATTATGAAATAGCACGTTTTTGAATTACAAAAACCTTTGACGATTCAGAGGAACTTCCCCAACACAAAATGCCATAGCTCATTGTTGTGTGAAAAGTTCCAAAGTAAGCAGTTCTAAGTATATCAGAAGAAACCATATCTTTAAGCTTTTTTAATATAAAACAAGATTTGCTAAGTTTAGGTAGCATATATCTAACGTGATTTTGCCAACTCAGATTATCACTTATCATTATACCTAAAAATTTTGTTGATTGGAAACACTGAATATTTTTTTGTCCTTGTAAGTGGATATAAGGAGGCTGGTAATAGGTACATTTTTGTGTCTATGGAAGAGCAGAGCATGACTTTTTTATATTTAAAATGAGTTTATTTTCATAGCACCATTGACTCATTGATTCCAAGTTACTTTTACCATCGAAAGCTAGTGAAGTTGCATCTGAATTATGAAGGCAAATCATTTATATATACGAGAAATAAAACTGGGCCAAGAATAGAACCTTGTGGAACTCTAGTGTTACACTGTCGCTAGTGGGATCTGAAATTATTATGGTTTTGGCTAATAGAAACCACTTCTCTATTAGAAAAAAATCATAAGATCCACGATTGCGGCGGACCCACGATACCGGTGTCATTTAATTTGTTTGCCATAATGGAGTGATTGACTAAATCAAAGGCAGTTGTCTTGAACATGTATACATTAGCAATCTTACCCCTTAGTAGCCATTTTTAATTGCCGCAAATACCACCAGATAACTTAGTAACATTTTTATATCATGACTAAATTAAATTTTACATATGATTTTTACATAAATTCAAGAAAAAGAAAATCAGTAACATATTTTCTAGAAGATGTTTCTGTAGGATCATTTGTATATGTCTCATTGGTAATAAGTAATATAAAAATTGCGAATGCCAGTTCGTACTTATTCTTTGAGTCTAACAACACTTTTCATGTGTCAAACGGTAGCGACGGCAATTTCAGTCGACTTAATACGTAATATAAAAATCTGCTTATCCATTTCTGTACTCGTTTATTGAATGCAATAAATATATATCACGTGTTAAAAAACAGCGTATGCCAACTTAAATATAAGAAGTTGAAAAATAACGACTTAAGGTGTTGCATTTGTTATTTAGGAGATGACTGCCGTTAAGTTTGTTTAGTTAAATTATAATTCGATTTTCTTTACCCATGCAATTTTTCAGATAGACCTGATCGAAAAACTATGATTTTGCTTCAGAATTAAAAAGTCGGCAACAGTAGCACTTGAAGTTTTTCAAGCAGTTTTTGGAAAAGATGCTCTAAGTCTGCTTTATGTGGTTCAGGTGTTTTAAAAAAATCATAGAAATTAAGTATAAGGCCGAGAGTTCCAGTTGCTAATAAACTGTCCAACAAGTTTATTAACAACATATCTTTTTTTCCGAGAGTTCCACCCCGAAATAGTTATTAGGTTGCTAATAAATAGGCTTATTTGTCTAATAACTTATAGGCAACATGAAGTGCTTAATAAAGTGACATATATCCAAAAACAAGTTCGCAAAATGTGTTAATATTTCAATTTTAATTGAAAAACAGTATTATTTTAAAAGAATATAGGAATGTGTAGTTTTTAAACATTTCTATAATGGTGATTTTAGTGTTTTATATACATTTTAGTTGTATATTGACGAAATAGACGATCTATTTGGATGAATTTATAAATTATGGACAACCGTGTTTAGAATATTTTGGGCATTTATTGTAAATGTGATATATAAAGAACAATATATAAATATATATTTTTTAATAAACATTGTCTTTTATTTTTATATATGTATTTATTTCAATTACGATTACAACACATTACAAACAATACTTTAAGCATTACTATTTATATAAAAATGATAGAAAATAAGAAAACAGGCCCAATTATTGGCAGAATAATAAAGATGTGTAGCTGAAAATTGCTGATAAGTTTAATTCATATTGTTTAAGGAATGTAAAATAAAGCAAAATATGGCTGTCTTCTAATAGTTTATTAGCAACATAATTTTTTGTTTTTGTATTGGTATTTCTTATGAAGATAGTAAAACGGTGCAAGAAGGATAGAGCTCTTCGTAAATTTGTAGAGCTAAAGTGAGATGAAATTTTGACACTGAATATTTTGACATTAAATATTTTGACAATAAATAGTTTGACTTTACATTAAATGACATTACGTATATTTTTTGTGTTTTGTTATAATGACAATTAAACGGCGTTCAACAAATTTTATGACAGAAAAAGAGGACAATATTGATAGAAGAGAAGTTAATAAAAACAGCATTTTATAATACAAAAGTGAATGAAAATAAGAACAACAGCAACAAATGAATGATTTTCCAAAAACAATGTGCCACTTTTTGCTTGACCCCAGTCACCAGATTTATCGCAAATTGAAAATTTTTGACCGATACTGATAAACAAGGTATCTCTTTACAAATGCAAATCAATAGAATAATTGAAGAAAATTATTGTGGACGAATGGTTCAATGTACAATCAGAAGTACGTAAAAAACTTTTGGACAGTATGCCTAAAAGGGTACGTGCGGTAATTAAAGCACGGGGAGGACCCACAAAATATTAATAATTTTGATTAAAGTTGTCATTAAAAGCTGTATGTATTATTTTATTTACTATTTTTCCTGTAATAATCCTAAAATTCAATAAAACGTATGGTGCTCCATACATTTGTCCAAGGCTGTATTTTTATTTTACCAGTTTTCTCTTAGCTATTTATTAAATAATTTAAAAAATATATTAGCCTTTTTGCAAAGTATACTTCAGGCAAATTAAAAAAGTTACTGGTACAAAAAGATCTGTAGAATCCATTATATTTTTTCCCAACCAGTATTCTGACTCAATTGCTGATAAGTTTAATTCATATTGTTTAAGGAATGTAAAATAAAGCAAAATATGGCTGTCTTCTTATTTTCATTCACTTTTGTATTATAAAATGCTATTTTTATTAACTTCTCTTCTATCTATATTGTCCTCTTTTTCTGTCATAAAATTTGTTGAACGGCGTTTAATTGTCATTATAACAAAACATAAAAAATATACGTAATGTCATTTAATGTAAAGTCAAACTATTTATTGTCAAAATATTTAATGTCAAAATATTCAGTGTCAAAATTTCATCTCACTTTAGCTCTACAAATTTACGAAGAGCTCTATCCTTCTTGCACCGTTTTACTATCTTCATAAGAAATACCAATACAAAAACAAAAAATTATGTTGCTAATAAACTATTAGAAGGATTTTGTAAGTTGGAAATCACCAATAAATTTATTAGCTTCATAAATATATTATGTGTCTAATAACTATTAGGGCGTTTATTAGGAACTGGAACTCTCGGCCCTAAGATGATAAAAGATCGGGTAGTTCTTTCTAAATTTCTAAAACCGGCGAAAAGGTTATTCAAGTTCACGTTTTAATCGTACTAATCGACAACTGATTTAAAGAAGTTGGAGAATAGATATGAATAACATAACAGTCTTGCTCAGACATTTTGACTACGACAATCACGACAAAGAACCAGCTCACACTTCCCTCACCTGACATGCGCACGTGTGAATCTTGTTTGCTCCCAAAACTAAGAAGATGATTAAAAGCACGCCGTTTAAAAAAAAATGTGTTTCCAAAATTGCAAAAGCCGTTGGCAGCGATGTGTACGCGCAGAAGAACAATATTTCGAAAACTAAGAGCATAAATATTTGGAAAGTTATATGGATATATGTTTCCTTGAAAAGTCTCGACCAATGCTGTGGCAAGCCAACTTGGCGCCTGGTGCGGCAAATTTAAACGAAGCCTTTAGATAAAAAGACGAATCAAAGTGCTGACAAAAAAATGATGTGAAGTGTGAATTTTCACACATTTCTGGGTTTTGCAGGTATTTAGTAACTGAATGATGATTATTAGGGATGCCAAAACAAATTTTATGTCAAAATATTTTTTTATGAATTTTAATTCGAATGCCTATTACCATTATTTAAGTTTCTAAAGATGTGCAGTATTTTTTTTATATAGCAAGGTTCATTAATATTTTGAAAATTGCGCCTATGGCTTCCATTGGTTGCTTAAATCATAAGCCCCGCCCTCTGATTTCGTCAAACATAGAATTAAATTATAATTTCAACACTTCCCACTAGTTATTAAATTTACGCTTTTAAAAATTAGATGCAACATTTACCAAAATATAACTAGAATTTTGACAAAATAATTTAAACAAAATTAAAATGCAAAAAAAAACAGAAAAAATAAAATTAACGGGATTCGAACTCTAGTTTGCAAATTACAAGGAGCATGACAAAACCAACTACGCCATTAGAGCTACTGATCTAGCGTGTTACATAGCGAATTATATATTTAACATATTTTAGTTATAAACACAAAAAATGCGTTATTTTCCGAAAACATAATCTGATCAAAAATTCCTGTTGTACTATTCCGGTTAACACCAATGTACATTATTTAGAATTTTTTCAGATTTTTAGTTTAAACCCTCTGGGCTACAGGGTGTGGGACAAAAATTTTTTGGCACAATTTTGGCAAAAATCGCATAAAAATAATTTATTTTGTAAAAATAAAATTTTGATCGTTAATCCACGTACTAAGGGCTTTCATTTGATACCCTATTCAGAATTTTAAAAAAATATATATTTTTTTTTGATGAGCACATATTTGTTTATATTTTTAGGGGGATATGTTTTTTAGATGTTTTAGTATTTTTTTTATATGCGGGTCAAAGAGTTGTATAAGCATGCCAAATTTCAACTCTCTAGATTTAGCCGTTTGGCTACAATTTTTACCGAACAGACCGACAGACAGACAGACGACAAAATGACGGTATAAGGGTTATTTGGTCATAACCTAAAAAAAAGAAGGAAATAGATCGAAATGATGACAAAAAAATCACAGAAGCCACCACAGAACCGACCGCCATCACAAAGTACTTGCAAAAAATACATTATAGCAGCAGAGTAGAAATAACTTGGCCTAATATTTTCTAACAGAGATATTATTTATCATGACCATGGAAACGTTACATATAAATATGAAAAAATAGATACTTTTTACCGACCGCCAACATATGTTGTCCCTTATATATATAAGGGAGGTATTGTGATCATACCGATTTTGACATTTCGACATTTCGATGGACCTCCACGAATTGAGGTCCCTACATAACGTTTTAACTATTTTTAGCATGATGTCTGTAGGTCTGTCTGTCCGTCTGTCCGTCCCTCCGTCTGTCTGTCTGTCTGTTTGTGTACACGTGCAGAGCAAATTTGGCTAAAAGAATTTTTATGAAACTGCATATTTAAGCTTTTAACATCAATGGCACGAGTAAAAATCGGTTGACTAGAAATGGAATTTACTCGTGTCGATTTTAAGATTTTAGCGAATATTTAGCAACAGAAAAATATTTCGAAAAAAAAAAATTTAACAAAAGCTTCTATAAATGCAATAACTGAGACATTAATGCGTGTCATTTGAGACATTTTTTAATAAAACGAAAAAACTTTTTGTATCTATTTTTTCATACTTATATGTAACGTTTCCATGTTCATGATAAATAATATTTCTGTTAGAAAATATTAGGGCAAGTTATTTCTACTCTGCTGCTAGAATGTATTTTATACAAGTACTTTGTGATGGCGGTCGGTCCTGTGGTAGCCACAGCTGATTTTTTTTTTAAATTTCGTTTTATCAAAAAATGTCTCAAATAAAAGTTGTTAGTCATTGCATTTATAGCAACTTTTGTTGAATAATTTTTTTTGAAATATTTTTCTGTTGCTAAATATTCGCAAGACTCTTAAAATCGACGCGAGTAAACTCCCATTTCTAATTAACCGATTTTTACCAAAACTTGATAAACTCGTGCCATTGGTGTCAAAAGCTTAAATATGAAGTTTCATAAAAATCCTTTTAGCCGAATTTGCTCTGTACGTGTACACAGACAGACGGACGGACAGATAGAGAGACATCATGCTAAAAATAGACAAAACGTTAAGTAGGGACCTCAATTCGTGGAGATCCATCGAAATCTCGAAATGTCAAAATCGGTATGATCACCTCCGAATACCTCCTATGAATACCTCCCTTATATATGTTGGCGGTCGGTAAAAAGTAGCTATATTAGAGTGTATTATGGAAACGTCACAAAAATTTTAGACGGAAATTTTACTGCCAGTTCTTCTTTGAAGTCCTATGAGTTTCAGAAAGATTGGTCGCATTTCTCACTGTCGCTGAAACGTGTGATGTCACCAAACGCACACCTCTAACCACTACTTCCGACTAATACTGAACTAATCTAATATTTTATAATAATTTCATAATTAATCTAATCTAACAAAAAATTTAACATGTAATATATAATAAATAAGTGTACATTTTCCCCACTACAGTAAAATGATTTCATTTCCCTCTCCCCCATCAAATGTAATTGCCATTAAATCTTCCCATTTTTAGGATATTTAAAAAAGCGTCCTCAAATACAGAAGAATTATGTCACATATTTACCACATGAGTAATGTTACATCCACACAATAACGAGTTCGACAAAGTAAATTACTCTGAAGGACGCGTTTGTAAAAATACTAAGTTTGCTTGCACTTTTACAGAACAAATTACAGCTAAAAATAAATGTGCAATAGAGTTATTGTTGAAACACAGTGTCATGGTGATGGTGTAGAAAATATCATTTATTTAGATGTATTTTTGTCGCATCGTACTGCACCAACTGTGACACATGTAGAATTTAAGTTCCAGATATGCAACATGCATATTTAAAAAGTTGAATAGAGATGAAACTTAATCTGAACGTTGTATTAAGATATATTTATAGTTCTGATCAGAGGAAATTTGGATACATTTTCTTGAACGGTAAAATATTCTAACTATAACTGGTGGCGGGTTGGGTTGTATAAATGGGGGGAGGTTAACTTTTATAATAACTGGTACCTACCAGTTATTGTAGGTTATGTAAGTTAAAATTTACTAACTATACATGTTTTTTCTAGATAAATGCAACGAAAACGTAACGAAAATGAACTAATGTTCAGACTCACTAATATTCTACCTTATTACTCAACGTAGGCAGAAAAATGATATATATAGACAGATATATATCATTTACCACAGTGTGTATATATCACAGACCTCAATATACAGCCTTGGACAAATATATGGAGCACCCATATAGTTATAATATAATATCTAAATTTATGTACATTGTAACTTGTATATATTTGACAAAATGTATTTAAAATATCATTGACATTGATTTCCTTTTAGTTTCTCACCAAAATACAAACTATGCCACTAACTCACCCATTTCACGATTATCCACTTTATTCAACTCTTATCACTCTAACTTTAATTTTCCTGATATTTTCCATACAAATATTACAGCTTTTAAAAAATCTGTTCTCCGTTGTCTTTAATCTCTCATCCATCTAATCATTATAACTATATAGTTTCGCATATTATAGCTATGTATGTATTAACGAATCATGTTTATAAGTACCTATATCATCTTGTGCTAGTTAAATTTAATGTTTTATTGTTAAAATTTTTGTAATAATAGTGCCACCCTATTATTGGAAGCTGTGTGTTCTGTTGGTGTGGCCAAATAAGTATAAATAAATAAATAAATAAATAAAAGACACCTTCTAAAAGACGTACGTCTAATCAGGTAACCGAAAATGTAAACAGAATTATGACAAATCTTGAAATAAATATAGGCTCACATCTGTTAAGTTTTGTTTACATAAAAATAAACAACTAGGGCTTGGATCATTATTACACATGCTTTTGAAGTGAACACTGTCTTATTCATGTTTTATTGAGTTCAAGTGAATATTTTTAATTATATTACTGCTAAAAACGCGAACTCACTGTGGCAGAAACGAATCAAATTTTATTGCTCCATTCACAATGACAGTTGCAGGTGAAATTAAAAAAAAAAAAAATGGAGAGTTCAAGAAAAGCTGTGCAAATTATCATCAAAAGGTTCCAAGAGACTGATACTTATGAAAACAGACCAAAAAGTGGAAGAAAGCGTGCAACCACTTCCAGAGATGATCGTTTTATAAAGAGCAGTGCTCTTCATAAACGCGCAATATCGTCAAAAGAGCTGGCTGGTGATATGCGGGAACATAGAGAAGTTAAAGTTTCTTCTAGAACAATTAGAAGACGTCTAGTGGAAACTCACTTGCATGGAAAAAGAGCTCGCTGAAAACAACTGTTGACCGAGCCACACAAAAAACTTCACCTTGAGTGGGCCAAAAGACATTTAAATTGGACACCTGATGAATGAGCGAAAATCATTTGATCTGATGAGCCTAATACAGAAGTAAGCATTGTAATGGTTTAATGTACTTACGAATTTAACAGAAAAATAAATTTCTAAACAATTATTGCACTAACAATATAAAATTTAATTTACTATAAATTTACGAAATTAAGGTTTGATTTTTCTTTTGTGGATCAACATTTTGGACAACCTGGAGCCATCTTAGTAAAACGTAGGCCGGGTGAAGCTTATCAAGCTTTTGACAGCATCATCCCTACGATCAAATTTGGTGGTGGTAGCATCATGATCTGGGTGTGCATGTTCGCCAGTGGTTTAGACGAAATATTTTTGTGCGAGGGACGCATTATTCTGCTCGTTATTACCATACTTAATGAAGTTTTGGATCCATCAATATTAAAATTATTTGATGAAGACAATCCAGAATATGTTTATCAACAAAATAATGCCCCCTATTACAAAGCCAAAGCAACAAATGAATGATTTTCCAAAAACAATGTGCCACTTTTTGCTTGACCCCAGTCACCAGATTTATCGCAAATTGAAAATTTTTGACCGATACTGATAAACAAGGTATCTCTTTACAAATGCAAATCAATAGAATAATTGAAGAAAATTATTGTGGACGAATGGTTCAATGTACAATCGGAAGTACGTAAAAAACTTTTGGACAGTATGCCTAAAAGGGTACGTGCGGTAATTAAAGCACGAGGAGGACCTACAAAATATTAATAATTTTGATTAAAGTTGTCATTAAAAGCTGTATGTATTATTTTATTTACTATTTTTCCTGTAATAATCCTAAAATTCAATAAAACGTATGGTGCTCCATACATTTGTCCAAGGCTGTATTTTTATTTTACCAGTTTTCTCTTAGCTATTTATTAAATAATTTAAAAAATATATTAGCCTTTTTGCAAAGTATACTTCAGGCAAATTAAAAAAGTTACTGGTACAAAAAGATCTGTAGAATCCATTATATTTTTTCCCAACCAGTATTCTGACTCATATTCAAAAATTTATTTGAACAAAAAACTAGAGTGTCTGTCTCTGCAAGTTTGAGCGTATGCATTAGTTTATAATAGATGTTTATATGAGTCACTAGAGTCGCATATAACAGCTGCTGTTTGTTTCTAATCTGTAGAATAGTAGTGCGGGGTCGCGAGGTGAACTGACGTAATGCATTGGTGACATAATCTAACATTATGTCGTTTGTCGCTGACCCGTTCATTCTCCGGCATACTGGAACAAAAGCTTCATTATAAACACTTAAATGTTGGCAAAATTCACGATAAACTTATCAATTTGGGACGAGAAAACAAATTGACGATGATATTGTTTGACATTATTAATTAATGACATTAGCTCAGTTTACTGATTGCAGAATTACAGATTTATTTTTAACTTCTTATTTATTTAAAAGAAGTAATCTTTTTTCTTAGACAGGAGATCAGGCAGATCACTCTTGAGGATAAGCCTCTAAAAATTATAAACGAATACGTATACCTAGCCTATCTTAATACGCTCGGAAAAAATAATCAAATAACAGAAATATTCCAATAATTCACATTGGTGGGAACCGAAATAGTTCAACAGGAAATTTTGACCAGGTAGTTTTTTCGAAAAATATCGATATTTTTCTGTTGGAACATTTTTGCCTTGTTGTAAGTTGTACCGAATGCAGTGTAGAATATAGGTAAAACTTTTCGTCGCTCATCATATTCAATACCATTTTGTTGGATTAATTATTAAATTATGACATGCTGGTCACCATGGCGTAGTGGTTAGTGTAGCGATGCACTGGCTTCTAGACCATGAGAGCTCGGGTTCAAATCCTGGTTATGGCATGGATTTTTCAAAAATAAATGCATCTACTGGATAATGGCCTTAGTAGCTAAGTCAAAAAATAATAAAATAAAAAAAAAAAATTATGACATTATGAAATATCACAAACATCGATGTTTAACCTTCTAATAAGCAAAAGGGTGGGATTTATTTGCGTTTTAAATAACTGTACTAGAGCGCTGAAAACAAAAAGTTATACCTACCTAATATAATTTGAAAATAATTATGGTGAGCAGATTTACATGAATAATTGTAGCTGACACAGACTGCAGACTAGACAGGCGATTTGAACACATCTTGTGTAATTGGTACAACGCAGGATGTTGCCTGGATTACACATATGGAAAGCGACGGTTTCCAACAAAATGAATTTGGTTTCGGGGCGATCGTGAGTGATGTGTTAAATAAATCAAATTCTTGTTCTTACCATATATTTCATATCTCAAAATATATGTTCAGGCAATAAAGTAAGTGTTTATGGCAAGTGGAACACAACAAACTACAAAAAAAAATAAAATAATAATAATGAAATAAAATAAACTTAAGAATCACCTAATGAAATATTTGATCTATCAAAAACAGATATCTAATTTTTACTATTATTTTTTTTTTTTTTTTTTGTAATTAAGAAACAGTATAAATTTAATATAAAGTCCCCAGGTACAAATTTAAAGTAGGGTAAGCAGGAATAAATTTAGTATAGGATCATTATTATACGCCAGCCGTTCGAATCCACTGTGGATAAAGGCCTCTCTTGAAAATTTCCCATTTTCTCTGTCTTAAGCTTATTGTAGTCAATTCGTAGATATACGCTTTAAGTCAACATCGGCGGTCTTCCTCGGCTACCTTTATCTGCCTAGGTTCTCCACTCGAGAATACGTTTGGTCCATATGTTATCTGTTGTTCTAACTAGATGGCCTACCCATTTCCATTTCATGGTAGGCTTTTACAAGGATGTCAGTTAGTTTCGTACTGACGAATTTCAGTATTTGATATTTTATCCCTCAGTATTATTATTATTATTATTATTAATTAATATACTGAACAAAGCCAGAGGCTTGTGTGTTCATACATATTGATACAATATATATATATATATATATATATATATATATATATATATATATATATATATATATAATACATCTCAACATAAATATAGTAAATAAAGATTAAGTAACAAAAAGACTAAAAAGAAATAAATGAAAACACAAAGTTAACTTATATGGAACAAATTAATGTACTCATCCAGCCGGTTCTTGACAGCATTGATACTTGGAGCTTGGACAACTTCTGTAGGCAGACAATTCCAAGATAACACTCGGTTGGTCAGAAAATAAGCACGCACGTTCTTTTTGTATTTTTCGTGGTTAACTTTGTACCTGTGGCCACAAAGTCGTGAGTCAATATTCATATTAATTAATGAAGTCATATCGCAGTTGAAGCAGTTGGTAACCAAGCAGTACATAGTTATCTAGTCACCACTGGTCCGACGAGCTTCAAGAGACGGTAGTCCTAGTTTGTGTAGTTTTGCTTCATATGATAGAGAACGAAGTGTGGATGAGATCTTGGTGAAACGTCTCTGCACACTCTCCAGCAGTCTTATATCTTTGAGAAGTTTGGGTGACCATATTGATGCACTAAATTCGAGTAGTGGTCGCATACGTAGTAAAAAGTTTCACTAGAAGTGTAGGAGTTAAGTAGAAACTCTTCTTAATGAGGTAAATTATCCGATTCACCCTCTTTACTACCTCAACTACGTGTTCAGACCAACTAAGATCGCTACATACGATGACTCTCAGATCAATATGTTCGCACGTCTTGCTCAATATTTGCCCATCAATAAATTCGTCGAGGCACGGATTATTGTACCCCATATGCAGAGCCATAGATTTACCTTCGTTGATGGGAATCATCCAATTAGCTGACCAGGTGGCAATACTCTTCAGATCATCCTGCAGAGTGTTACCGTTCGTTATAGGTGAGTTAAAAAGTTATTATATGACCATAGCTCGATTTATGGCTCTTTGGGTTACTTGCTACTTTCTTGCAGAAGGTTTACTCAGTGTTTCCGCCTCGTAGGTTAAGACAGACATATTAACACATAGTTCGAAAGCTTTCTGTTTCAGGCATATTGGGATATCATTTATTAAAATGTTTCGTAGTTAAGCAAATGCTTCCAATCCTTGTGATATTCTCCTGAAGATTTTACACGCTTGATTGTCTCTCTAAATTCGAATTTCATGCACAAGATATTGGTAAGCATCAGCCTGTTTAATATTGGCATCGTCGATTTTCAGCGCCTCGCCCAATACAAGGTTTGTCATGGTTTGTTATAAAGGTTTGTATAAGATACCAAGTCAAAAAATACTGTATAAAATATCCAGGCATAAATTAACTATAGGGTTCTTCTTCTTTTGGTGCCGTATCCGTTTAGCGAATGTTGGCGATCGTTCTGGCTGTCATAGTTTTATATATAGTAGCACGAAATAGCTCTATTGAGGATTCTACAAAGCGATCAACAAATCTTAACCGTTATGCAATACTTGACAAAAACATTTAACAAACTTATTTCCAAGGACATATATACATAGGCGTACATTCTATTTTAATTACCTTATACGAATTGATTATTAAATGAACACTATTATACTCTACACGCCACTGAGTTGATAACAGGTATTAAGTTAGGAACACATATTTTCGTTGTTCCTCGGGTGAGTTCGGGCGAACGAAGTAATCTGATTGGTTCTTTGTTAATTTGGGATTTTCAGCTGTGAATAAGAGTACAGTTTTGATATTTTTAAACTCATTGTGTCATGTAACTGACAAGAAATAATGATCGCACGTTATTAAGAAATATTGAGGACCGTACCACTGTCGTAAATTTTAAGCCTTCTTCTACCTGGCCCTCTACTGGATATCCAGGCAAAAGTTCAGTTTACGATACACTGACCCTATACTGAATTTTTACTTATAGCCTGTCTTATCGGTTTAAGCGGAATATTTTGAAATCTAGTAACTTCATCAATTGATCTATCTTGACCACTTTGTTTAATAAGAGCCAATAGTCATCCATATAAGAAAAACTTACAGTTTAAGCTACATACATACTTTATTAAATTGGCAATATAAAATAGATCTTTTTAGAGTGATACTTCATTTCTTCGATACAAAATGCTTAAATAAAAAAATAAAATATTTATTTAAGGTAAAAACATCAGTGACATGTCGTCTGCATTATTAATACGCATTGTTGTCATTGTCAACTGAATCAAATGTCAGCAAAAATCGATGTGGAATTAAAATTAACAGGTACTTAGTCCCGTAGAAGGCTTTGTTCAATGACTAGTCACGACACACTCTGACAGGCACGCGTTGTTTGATTTGCTTTTCTACCTCTCCAGACTCTGACTTATGAAATTACTGGTTAGATATTAATAAAATATAGGCTCTGCATAAATACTGTTATTAGTGTGGCTTTTGATCATTTAAATAAATTGTAATACATCTGGTTTATTAATTAGCTCCTAGCAGTCATGGTCAAGGAATTTTATGTGTGCCTTGTTTTTTGCTAGTGTGTCTAGAAGCAATACGATGGAAGTAAATTTTTAATGGATACAGTCAGGGGCGGATAGGTAGAACTAAACCAGCCCGGGCAAATTGCGATATCGGTCCAAGAATAAAGTAGAAAATAATAATAATACCTAATAATAACACATATTTTGAATTAAAATTTTTACAACTCTTGCAAAGTGACTCACTATTTTTGTTTTTAATATCTACCTCTTCTTCCTCACTTTGTACTATTTCTTCATTTTCCTCTTCATCTTCTTCGTCGTTCTCGTGTACTTTTTCGTCGACATGGTGAGGAAAAAATTATTTAGATATTTTTTAAAATCTTCTCAATTTGATGCAAAATTGTATAGTTCTTCATGTAATTGATCTTTACTGACATTTTATTTAAAATTTTTCAATAGTTCAGCTAACTTTGTTAACCTATTTGAAGGTATTCTATTTCTTACCTTGTCAAAATTTACAGGAGATAAAAGTGCAATGTCAACATATAACATTCCATTATTTCGAAATCTTTGTTCTTAACTGGATACCAATGTATCAAAAATGTATCATTGTGAGCTTCAATTTCAAATTTCTGTTGCAAATTTTGAATAGGAATATCAATTACTTTCTTTAACCGTTTTTCAATAAAATTAGTATTTATTTTTATGTCAATCTCGTATGTTAAGCTAATTTCCTGTCAACTAACAGTATCGAAATGAGACAGTTCCATAGAAGTCGTAGGAAAAATATTTTACTATCGGTCAAATTTTAAATCACTGAAATTCAATATTTTGTCTACATTGATGGCAAAAAGAACCTCTCCAAAATGTGCAATTTGCTCTTTTTCATTCCTCTAGAATGAGTTCATGCAGTGCCATCTGAGCTTTTAATCCTCTGCAGATTTTCTTCCTTTGCCATCAGGATCTATGTTTTCAATAAAATCAATAGTTTTTCAACCCTAGATATGGAATATTCTGAGATCTAAATCGGTAAGGTGCATAACATAAAAATAGATGACAAAATAATAGAACAGGTGGGAAAATTCAAATATCTAGACACAGTTTTCTCGGAAAATGGAAAAATGAATGAAGAAATCGCGTAAAGAGTAGACGCAGCAGGAAGAATATTTAACAGCATCAAATCATCGTTCCTAACTAAAAAAGAAATATCAACCAAAATCAAGGTAGAGATCTTCAAAAAAATCCGACGCGAAGCGGAGTTTATCGGGATTCATCTTATTTCCTACTCAACCATAATAAGGCTAGTGACTCCAAAATTAGATAGTTACAAGCTCACGGTTTCCAAATTTCCAGGTTCAGCAGTTTTTGGCGAAGAATAAAGTCATCTTAATTCCCAGCTGGTTTTCTCTTGATTGTCCTGATTTGCCCGTGTAATGTTTTCCACATGTAGTGACTTGTATAGTTGACCTAATTCTATTCATTCCCCTTAATTAATGATATAAATAGTTTTATGTATGTATAAATTATATTGTTTACTAAATATTCTATTAGTAAAATAACTGCCCATTTAGAATTTATTAATACTTAACTTTATAATTATATGAAATAACTTTGTATTTTACTTCCAGCGGTATGTTGTTTTTGAGTAACTTGTTTCCAGAATTTTTGAATGAAACACAAACTAACAATGCCTTATCTTAAATTTAATTGGCATCTTGGATCTGGGTGGTTATCTTTAAATGAAATTGTTATTGCTTATGATTCAATACAAATTGATAATAACGAGTATTTTATATGACTATTTTACGAACGATGTTTACAATAAGACAATTCAGTAAAATGTGTCAAATGTCTACTTAACCATAAATCATAAATTCACTAAGTGAATATTGCTGAATATGTTGTTGTGAAATGGTTAACACTTTAATAAAGTGTTATCATATAACTGCCATAAAAAAAATAGCGATACTATCACATGTTGAAGTAAAAGGAAACAGCAAATGCTAAAAAAAAAAATGTCACAAATCTGTAAATTTCATAAATAACTATTTTAGCATATGACCTGAAATTCTGTCTTCTTCTTCCAGTGGCATCTACTAACGGCGATTGGCGATTACTTATACCCTTTTCACACTAGATCTTTAAGACGAGTGAACTTAAAGTTCACCGATGTTTAAGATCGGTATGCTTTCACACTTGATGTTTAAATCCCTGGTGCTGTCATCAGCTACAGTAATTTTGTACTTAAGTTACCGTCATGAAATTACCAGTTTTGAACTGTCTGCGCAGACGCACATTTTGAATTATTATAAACAAATATGGATATTTCATTTCATTCTACAATAAAGACACTACAATAAAGAATATATTACACCTGTATTAACATGTAAGTGGATACATTTTATCTCAATTATTGTAGCTCTGTATTTTATTAAACACATTATTAAAATAAATAATTTTATTATAACAATAAGTATAAACTTCTTATAACGTCGATATAATACAGTATTCTTGTTTATGATAATATAAAATGTTGACAGCACAAATTCAAGGAGTATTTTTTATAATAGAAATTAAGTTGGCAATGCGGACGAAGTTTAAGACGCAGATCTCTGTCTTAAACATCGCTTGTATTTAGACGAGGCCATACGGTTTCACATTAGCGTTTAAAGATACATTCACTTTAACATCCGATCTTAAAGATCTAGTGTGAAAAGGGTATTACGGAGATTTTTATTTTTGATGTGGTAGTGCGGAACAGCGATGTTGTGTTTTTGCCATAACATTGCCTCAGATTTTTCAACCAGGAAGTTTCTCTGCGACCTGCTCCTCTTTTTCCCAAAATATCCCCTGAATTATCAGTTGTAATAATTAGTTTTTTTTTTTATTACGCATCACTTGTCCTAGACATTTTAATATTCGTTTCTTAATTGAATACTATAGTACCTAGTATAGTATAGTACCTAGTACTTCATAATGAGGTATATGATCTATCCAGGTAATTCTAATAATTCTCCGATATATCCACATTTCAAACGCGTTTATATTTTTATTACATCTTTATGTCCATGCTTCCATACCAAATAACAGGATTAAAAACCGTAACATTTAGCCAGACGTTTAGGTAAATCTATGCTTAATTTTTTTTACGAAAGCATACTGTTATATAAGTTAGAGAAGGAAACATAAATTATTAATTTGATTATGATGATGCCAATACGATTATTTAAATTTAGTTAATTTCACGAATTATTTAAAATACATTATATTGTTCAAACAATTTGTAATACTGGATTTTAACATGCATCTATAAGTGTAAAACTCATCAAAATTCGATCAAGTAAAAGACATCAATTGGCCACATTGGCCACACGTTACTTACCCACCAGTACATATTTCACAAACTACACCCACCCAGATGCGAGACCTGCGATACGGAGCTAACCGTTGACCATATTATCACAAAATGTCCAACAACCGAAGAAGAAAGAAGAAAACACAAGATTCCCGCAACCATGGAAACAGCGCTCTCAAACAACATGAAAAATATTGAAAATATACTCGAATACTTAAAAACAATAGGAATTTATGACAAATTATAACGAAAACCCCAAAAATAAATTATAGCTTAATCTCAAATTATATGATATATGTAAAATAATAATTGTAAAATAATGTACCCAGGTACTAATAACTATATTGTTGATGTATCTGTTAAATACTCTTAATAAAAAAAAAAAAAAAAAAAGACATCAAAATTTTTAATATCTATTGCCTAAATATTAAAAAAATATGTCTATTTAAATTTTAATATGGAGAAGTAATAATTTCTTTGTGGAGTGAATATGATACTGCTAATGACTGAATGACGGGCAGTGTTAACAATGACCGGCTAATGACAAGCATAAAAAAAATGTCTTTTTTTACACAAACTCCTTTAAGCTTACTTCGAGCCTTTCGGATTCTACTGCCCTAGATTTTTGTCAACTAAACCTAACCTGTCAGTTAGGGACGTAGCCAGGATTTCAGCTTGGGGGGGGGCAAAAATAACAAAACATTCTAAATTGGTCGGTACGACCTTAATTACATGGCTTGGGTAGAAAATAACAGCGTTCTAGGCCAGGGGTCGGCAACCTTTCAGTGACAAAGAGCCAAATCTATATTGAAATAAAAAACACAATAACATGGAAGAGCCGCTAAAAAATGTATGCTATATTTAAGAAAAAAACGTAAAAATTGTTTATTTGTTTTAAAATAATCAAGTATTACAATAAATTAATATTTACTTATACATTTAGTTTGTGATACCTATTGTAGTTGCCAGTATATTACAATATAATAATTTTTTTAATGGGACGATTGCTCCTGTATAGTGTTCTATAAGACTTCAATATTTGGTGAATATTCAGTAATCTTTAACTGGCAGCACTCTAGTTGCAGGTCATTAAGATTACTTCTTAACTGACTCTTTATTAATTTCATATGTGACAAGATTTGCTAACAGTAATATGTGGATCCGAAAATTGTCACTAGCCCAAAAGCATAATTTTTTAAAAGATTGAACGATTCTGGAAGACGGTTCCAAGCTTCGAAAAGAACTTTATCTACATTTTGAAGATTGCGAATTCCGGTCCACTTATGCTGGGAAGATAAAATTCACTTTTTTCTTTCTAAATTTTCCAGTTCAGAATTAAGTTTTAAGAATATGTAATTCCATAAACCTTTGGATTTCAAATCCACTAATTGAAGGTGATAAATGTAATTGCTACATATCTACTTCAATTGGTTTTGTCAAAAAAGCTAGTGTAGCTTTATATTTTCTAAACTCTTTAAATCTATCTCGAAAATCTTCTTGCATGTTAACAATAGTTTGTGCAAAAAAAAAAAATGCAGTAATAACATGTTTTTGTAAATTAATAAAATGTAAAAATGTTTTTGCACGTAAATCATTCACAAATACAGATAACTTTTTTTCGAAACAAATAACTTCTAATAGGGAATATGCAGTAGCTCGGGGAATTACCGGGCATGAATTGCACCGTAAAACATTCTGAAAAATACAAAACCTGTTTAGTACAGGCAGAAAGTTGAAAATTAAAAAATGGATTATATTAAAATAAAAACCAGCCAATTTTCAAAGAGCCACAAAATTTTCTAAAATAGCCGCAGGTTGCCGACCCCTGTTCTAGGTCTTTTGCAGTATATTAAATAATAAAAGTCCGGTAAATTTATAAATTTTCTTCACCCCCGGTGAAGAAAACTTCTAACAACCTAAATTATATGTTATATAAGGTAAACTATCCTGAGGGGGGCAAATGCCCCCTATGCCCCCCCTGGCTATGTCCCTGCTGTCAGTGGCTGGTCGTTGTTAACACTTCCCGTAACATATAAATACATAAATAATAGAAGAAAAAAAAACTATTAAAATCTCTTAGAAAGTTGCTACCACTTGCAGTTTATTTTACGTCTTATTTATTTCAAATAATTTCTTATAAAAATATCAAAACTAGCTATTAAGAACCCAAATATAGCTATTGGTTGAACTATAATAGTAATACCGTCAATAATGCTGCAAAAACTATCAGAAATCTCTTTTATTTGGTCCTGAGAAAGACAAATAATACTGATACAGACATATAATCGTAAAAATAACGATGTTCCATTCAGGGATTTTCACCACCACTAACATACACAAGTATCAGCTCTGCTTTTTATGTTTTGGACAAATGGTCATATAAAATAAAATCACACAATATAACAAATATAGGAAACATTAAACAGTTCAGATTTTATAATAGCAAAGTTCACGAAAACAACAAATTTTTAGTAAATTTCAATAATGTATTATTCTTTTATTATGGAAGAAAGAAGAAGAATTATAAAAAAAGTATATCCTCTCAGTCTTTGTAGATCGTCGTTATCATTCTATTTTTTTTTTTTCATCCTTTTTGCGTGACCTATCCGTTCTAATCGCCTATTTCTTATTTACTGTTTGATAAACATTTTTTTTTTTTGATAAAAAACTACAATATATTCATTATTTGGCATATTACATATTCAATGACGGACTTTTTCGTTTCAAATTACTGAAAAAAATATGTTTTTAGTCTAACCAAATATAATAACAATAATGATAAACTCTATACAGTACAAGTACAAGTAAATATTTGTACATAAAATAAGTTTAACATTATAAATTAAGTTATATAGTATTTACTAAAATTTGTTTACACATTTAAGAATTTAAATGCATGTACGAAAATTCCCTCTACCCACTTTAGAGCAAAGGCCTCTCCATATCTGATCCAGAAAGGTTCTGATGTTCCACTATTTTGTCTCTCCATCTTTTTAGTTGCCTGCCTCTTCTCCTCTTCTTATCTCTGGATATCCATGTTGTCATTTTCGACCACCTGTTGTCTTTTGTTCTCATCAGATGCCCAGTTCATCACTATTTTAACTGTTAAACTATCTCAAAACAATTAGCAAATCTAGGTTTTTCACGATTTTTTTTATTTCGTATTTTGTTTTGGAGAGTTATTCCCAGCCTACTTCTTTCTTAGTTGGCAGAATGCGATTATGAACAAATTTGTTTAAATAAAACGAGTGTTAAAAAAAAAATGTCACAGTAAGTCGTGGAAGAGAGAGACAATAATATAAGCATGTTGGATATAATCAACAAATAACTAAACTAAAAATTAGCAAGTTTAAATAATTTGTGTTTAATCATTTAGATCACGGGTCAGCAACCATTTTACGTCGCAGGTGGCAAAACAGTAATTTTTTTTTAATTTTTACGTCGGTGGCCGTATTTAGTAACATTTTTTGGTGAACCATACTTCCTATAATAATTTCTATATTTTACGAATTGAAGCTCATGTTTACGCCGGTTTACCCGTATTTACGTCGGAATAAGTACGCATAGTGTGTTGACTACGCTGAATAAGAAAAGTAAACATTATATTTCTTATTGCTGGGTGGCATAACATGGTTCGGCGGGCCGTATTGGTCCCGCGAGCCGCTGGTTCCTGACTCCTGATTTAGATCATTTAACGAAGAATCAGAATCTGTACTGATGAATGCAGTGGTCACATATGCCATCTTATTTCGCTTAGTAGTTAATTTAAGAGTTTTTGTCAATTTTTTACTAGCTATTTTATAAAAAAATAAATAAATAAATTTTAAAGCAAAATTAAAATTTGGTCAATAGCTCTGTAGTGTCAAACGTTAAATAAAGTCTGTTTTGGTTTAAACGGAACTAGATTTTGAAATCTATTAACTTATACCAATTGAATGGGACTTTTGAACATCGGTGTAACAAAAGCCGCATTCCGTTGTTAAGAAGAATTCGTAACAAATAAAGAAAATAAAAATTCCGCGACGCAGTTAAAGTACTGTATTCAAGGGACACACTGATCCAGAAGATACAGGAAAACCTCTATAACGTGGCCCTCCAGGGGAAAAAGGTAACCTTGGTGTGGGTTCCCTCACATGTGGGAATAAGAGGGAATGAACAGGCAGACCTAGCAGTAAAAGAGGCAGCAAACTTCCCAATCACATCGATATCCGTACCTACCAGCGACATCAAATCTAACTTAAGGCAAGACATAATAGAAGACTGGAAACGACAATGGCAGAGTCTAACAAACAACAAACTTCGCCATATAAAAGAAACCAAGACACCAAACCCTGGGCTCCAGCAGGCGACAGAAAAGTACAGAGAGTTCTTACAAGACTGAGAATTGGCCACACGTTCATAACACACCAACATCTAATGAAAAGAAACGAAGTGGAAAACTGTGACAACAGTAATAAAACCTTAACTGTAGAACATATAATCCTGGAGTGCCAACTATATGAAGAACTCAGACGGAAGCACAAAATACCAAACAACTTGAAAGAAGCTCTAAGTCCAGAAAATGAAAACATTTTATTAGCCTACCTCAAAGAAGCAGACCTGTTCCGCAAAATCTCATTCCCAAATTTTCTATTACTTCTAAATTACCTCACTTAAATGTCTTATCATAAAATTATAAATATGCCTGATTGTAAATTAATGTCAATATTCATCTCTGTATAAAATAAATGTAAATTACTACATCATGTACCGGGGTGCTAATAACCTCAGCAGTTGAAGCGCCCCCAAAATATACCCTAAATAAAAAAAATTAAAAAATTCCGCTTAGTTAGGTTTAAACGTTTGGAATAGACTTTACATGGTTTGAATCACACGTTATAAATATTCTTTAATGCAAAATAGTTATTTTAATAGCATTAGTATACAATAACGTTGATAGTAAATTTTCCAGCCTCGTTAAGTGAAAATAGTCCACGAATTTTATTAAAATGTTTGACATTGAAGTTTGCCAATTTGAATTTAAAATTTGTGGTCGATCGCAAGTGCATGTCAGGTTCTAGACTAACCTTATATAGAAATCACAATAAATATTTTATGACCATCCCGAAATTTATATTCAACGAAACGAAACTTTTTCATCCTAGATTCCAACCCAACCACCTTAACCTTACGTAAAAATTATATACGGACTGCGGAAATTGAAGCTTGAGTATTATATTACCTAAACTTTCATTAACATATATATACTTTTATTTACGCAACACGTAAGATAATGATTAAATTCCCTTACGTTGTTGTATACAATATTTTTTCTACGTCCGTTCAGAAGACTGTAAAAACTAATGAGAATAACATTATTTTAATAAGATAAAATTTATAAACAAAATTAAGAAAACAGTTGACATTCTGAAGTGCACAAATTAAATGTATTTGAAATATCAACAAATAATGTTATTCTCACTCGTTTTCACAGCTTGTATAACGTCAATATAAAGTATAAGGGCCTTATCACATTACAGTTAATATTAACGTCAAGACTTACGAAAATTAAAGTTTTTGCATTCGAATTGAAGTCATTTGTGTGTGATAGTATGAAAAAACCTTGGTTTTAAAGATTAGGCAAATGGAACATGATTCAATAGCTCCGTCTTTCTATCCAGGTTATTAAAAAGCGCGTGCGCCAACTGGTATCCTCTCGCTCTCAGTTGTCGCGTCTTTATCTTTTGTGTACGTTGAGGTTAGTTTGTTGTAAAATTATTATTTTCAAGTATGATCTATATGTATAAAAATTGATGTGAAGTGTGAATATTCACACATTTCAGGGTTTCGCAGGTATATAATAAGTGAAGGCAGTATGCTGAGTGTGTAGGACAAATTTTACTTTGTAGTAATCACGGCAAAATGAACGATATTTTTAAAATAATTTATCGTCTGTTAATCATATAATAAGACTGGTTATTAAATTTACGCTCATAAAAATTAAATGCAACATTTGTCAAAATATAACTAGAATTTTGACAAAATAATTTCAACATAATAAAAATGCAAAAAATAAAATTCACTCCGTACTCGAACTCGAAACCCTTCGTTTTCCAGCCAGTTTAAGAGTGCTCTAACGCATGTAGCCATCGCACGCCATGCATGTGAGTGTCTTACATTGGTATAACTTTTGTACTTTGTGAACCAAAAACCACAAAAAATGCGTTATTTTCCAAAAACATAATCTGAACAAAAATTCCTGTTGTACTATTTAGGTTCACACTAATATACATTACTTAGAATTATTTTAGATTTTTAGTTTAAACCATCTGGGCTACAGGGTGTGGGACAAAAATTTTTTTGCACATTTTTGGCAAAAATCGCATCAAAATAATTTATTTTGCAAAAATAAAAATTTGATCGTTAATCCACGTACTAAGGGCTTTCATTTGATACCCTACTCAGAATTTAAAAAAAATATTTTTGTTTTCGATGAGCACATATTTGTTTATATTTTTAGGGGGGTAAGTTTTTTAGATGTTTTAGTATTTTTCCTATGTGCGGGTCAAAGAGTTGTATAAGCATGCCAAATTTCAACTCTCTAGGTTTAGCCGTTTGGCTACAATTTTTACCGAACAGACAGACAGACAGACAGACAGACGACAAAATGACGGTATAAGGGTTTTTTGGTCATACCTACAAAACCCTAAAAATGAATATTTGTAGCTATGTCCGGAAATTCTAACCCACTTCCAGATATGCTACCGAGTTGAAATTTTGCATACAGGTAGGAAATGCCTTCATCATAACTAGAAAAATCAAAAAAGTCCCATCAGAAACGAGAAATTAATAATTTAGTTTTTAATTATATTGGACCATTCAAACCTTTATGAGACTTTCAGCGAGAACGCGGGAATTTCTCTTCAATACTTGACTGTATGACTATACTGACTTCGTCGAGCATTCGGCCAATATCGGATATGGCGTGATCGTAAATATTAATGTCAATGGATGGATGCTTTGTTAGAACTGATGAGAGTTTGCGTTATTCAATTATTTAGCAAAACTTAAGATCATAGTTTTGATAAGTGTATGCAGAGGCAACACCTGTTTTCTGGTTTTTTATTTTTGCGGATATTTATGAATTTTGTTATTTTATTTATTTATTTTTTCGAAGAAGGTCCATTAGAGTGCGCTCGATTTGCTTTTTTTTTAGTGTGAGCTATTTGCTTATTCTTCTATTTTTTGTTTAATAAAATCTTCTTCTATACTTATAAAAGAGAATATTTATGTGTATGTCCGGAAATTCTAATCCATTTGCAGATATGGTACCGAGCTAAAATTTGATACACAGATGGAAATGCCGTTAATATAAGAGAGAAAAAAGGTGGATGACCAACTTCACATGACATGACATGATGACATCACTTCTCGTGATCGCTGAAGACGTAAACAGATTGTTGAGCAGTTTCCGAAACGTCCGAATTAATTTTTTATATTACTCTTGAAGTATTATATCTTTTTGATACTAATACTCATTATATTGTACTATTCTAGCCTAGTACTATTAGTAATGGCAAACGTCCAAAATAAAGGTGTCCGCATCAGAGTTAGCAATGTTATTAATCGTAATCGTAGCGATTACGATTACAATCGAACTAGTAGTATTTTTTGCACACATGACAATGGTGAAAACAATGAAACAATAGAGCATTAGAATTTTAAGTTATTTACCTAATCATTAACTTAATTTTATTTACATAATCTTCTTCTTCTTCTTTTTTGTTGGCTTCAATTTACCAACATTTCGCCAGCGCATTTCTAATGTAGAAACTATTTTAAATATAGTTCTTGATTTCCGTTAAAACCCATAATATTTTGTCACAGACAGTTGGACTGTAGATGCTGCGGTGTGATTTGAAAAACAGTTAAATAATAAAGTAGCGGTCATAAAAATGTACTCACCGAATAAATTTGTTTATTTTTTAAATTTTATATATTAAAAAGAGGTTTTTATTAGGCATTACATTTTTGTTTTGTTTTATATTTTTTGTTACATGTATGTAAGCTTAATTTATTTATTAATATGATTGTATTTTTTGCAAAAATACATTATTATAAAAATACAATACTATATTGAGAGTTGCATGAAATATAAATTATTAATCAAAAATTGAAAATTGAAAGACAAAATTTAAACGGAAATTGAGTGTCATTTAAAATAATTAAATGTAACATTTTTAATATTTTAGGGGGCCACCTTTATTTCTTATTACAATTTTTACTCGTGTAGGCATTGAATCTACTAAATTTTCCAAAGGGTCATGGAAAATTTCATTATCAAACATTTACAAGGGTCTTTTGAGTTCATCTAATGAAGAAGGTTTCTGTTTTACTATTTTCTTTTTCATAATTCCGTAAATATTTTCGATTGGGTTTAAATTGGGGCTATTGCGAGGTCATTACAAGGAAATAATGTCTTTATTTTCGAGAAAATCTGTTGAAGAAACAATAATTAAAAAAAAAAAAAAAACGAAGGTAATTCAATTAAAAGGGAAAAATGTAGTATAGTGGACGACTACGGTGTGGTGGGGGATATTTGAGAAATAATGGCCGTGGCCATCGAAAAATACCTAAAAACCAGTGCTTCTCAAACAATCACTTATCATTTACGTTACAGCAAAAAAAAACACATTACAAAAACGGTAAAAGTTACTTTTAGCTGCTTATACTACGCCCTGAGTTTGCACTTTTGCTTTGTTTGCACTGTTTCCATGTTTCAGTTCACTTTAAATTGCAACTTATTTTTAGGTGGTTTATAAAAAAATAAATAAAAAGTTATCAATAATAACCTAAGATAGTGCTTTTAAGGTGAATCACTGTCCCTGGCTCTGCACAGAACAGTATGCGTATTATAGGCAGCTAAAGTTACCTTTACCACAAAAACCGTACGAAGTACGGGTACTCCAGCTAGTTATATTATATTATCTTTTAATTATAATCTTTATTATTTGTTTTTGTTTAAGAAGTCTCCTTTCTCAAATATCCCTCACCAGATTCGTCCATCATACTACATTTTAGCCAATTAAAATTATAATTTATAGGGACTTAGTTAATGTTTAAAAGAAATACTCACCATTTTGGCACGATGACAAAGCGCAGCATCATCTTGAAAATCTGGTAACCCGCCATTCTAATGTGCATTTGTGAAAATGACATTAGAATGTCTTTTAGCATGTCTATATATTTTTTTGCATTTACAGTGCCCGTTATAAACACCAATTTGCTTAAGCCATAATATGAAAAGGCTCCCCATATCATTTGTCCCGCTGGGTATTTGACTGTAGGCCTAATGCACTCGTCGCTCAAACGTTCACCAGATCTACGCCGCACGTACGTTATCCCGTCCGAACCAAACAAACAAAATTGGCTTTCATCCGAATATATCACCTTTCGCCAATCATTTTTATCTCAATATTCATACTTTTTTGCCCATTTCAATTTCAAGCTGTGCCAATTTCATTTTTTTATTCAAAAATGGCTTCTTAGCGGGTGCTCTTGCTTTTAAATATTTTTTCGCAACCTTCGGCTTACGGTTTCAACGCTAATTTTTATTCCATTATTATTGTGAATTTCAGAATTAATATTTACGGCCATTTTGAAATGATTCTTTAAAGAATTGCGTTTAATAATTTGATCTTCTCTAAATGTTGTCTTTTGTTGCTGTCCTGTGTCTTTTTTACGAATTATTTGCCCTGTTACAGCGTATTTTTTTAAAAACTTTATCACAGTTGACTGATTATTCTTTACCCTTCTCGCTACAGCACGCGTAGATAATTTTTCCTTGCGTAAAGTCACTATTTAACACTTTTCGTTTTCTGTTAATTGTTTTCCGTTTGCCATATTTTCACTTTTAAATTACTTTTACTATTAATGTTGAAGAAAAAGTGAAATATTATATGTGATACACTTATGCATGTAACCAAACTAACACACAATACGCTTGTACAAACCTGCATAATCCTATTCTAACGTGATAGATGATTATTCGAATGTTTTAAAGTGAGTACATTTCTGTGACCGCTACTGTATGTTTTTCGTCGTTCTAGGTTCTACACAACTGCACAGGTTTATTAACCTAATCATTAACTACTAAAAAAAAAAAAAAAAAATGCAGCGCCAACGCTTAATAACAAAATCCAAAGGATTAAGATAATTTTTAATGAGATACTAATAAAAAAATTAGTAAATGAAATGTTGGATTTAAGACTCAGTTATTCAGTGGTGACCTGACTGTTACAATCAACTAGTGTGCATGTTGAAGAAATCTGAACAGCAAATATTGTTTAAATAAAGAATTTGATAGTGTTATTGGATTCCGTTGTTAATAAACTAATTGTGTAAAGGTGATTGTCGTTTAGTTGTTCTTTTTTTCACCTACATTATTCCATTGATGATATTATGATGAATTAACGAAGGCGCACGACAAATATATTAAAAAAAAAAAAAATTTTTTAAGTTAGAATATATATTAAAATGCACTAAAAGGTAATCACGTAACAATTTCACTAAATAATTCTAGGATTATCAGTAGTTCTAAAACGATGGTTTCTGGTCTATAAACACGCATCACAATGATACACAATTTTAATTGGGCTAATATGAGGGAAAATAAAATACTATGCACCTAAAAACAAGGTAATTAGGTTAGGTTTAGTTAATAAAAGTCTAGAACCGAGCGGAGCGACCTACCTATCTTCTAGTTTAGTGACAAAACACTATCTTAAGTTAGGTTAGCAAGAGATTTAGTTAGAAGAAGCCGTGCAAAGCGAGCTACCTACCTTCTAACACGTCACTCAATAAGTTCTTAGGATGACTAATAAAACAACAACTTTTAGGCAAAATTCGACTTTGTTCATCAACATAGTCTCCTTCAAGAGTGATACAATCATTCCAACGCAAGTAGTAATCGCTGGGAGCCAGATCCGGAGAATACAGTGGATGTGGAAGCAATTCAAAGTATAATTCGTGCAATTTTGCCATTGTTGCGATCGACTTGTGACACGGTACATTGTCTTGGTGAAAGAGCAATTTTTTCTTCTTCATTTGGGGTCGCATTGCTTTGCTTGAACGGTATTTTTTCCCCAAAGAAATGCTATATCAACACACGAAATTCAGATTTTTTCATTGTCTTGAAAATTACAAAAGTAGCGTCACTAAAACCACTGTAACTTGTGAACTAAACGTCAGATTGTTATAAAATTTTAACACGTATCGTCTGAAGGTTGGTACTTCCTAAAAATTATATAGATTTGTCGATAGTGGCGCCATCTATATGTCATCCTACGAACTTATTGAGTGACCGGATAGTTTAATGACAAAACCTAGTTTAAAGACACCCACACTAATAATGCCACCTGTTTAGAATCACCGTACATTGAACAAATCGCGTGTGGTATGAGGCATGCGCAGTCGTGTAGGTACCAATTTCCTAGTCATACCAAAAGTAAAAAATATATATTTTCAGCTATCACAATATTTTTGGTCTTATGTGACTAAAAATAAAATCGTAGGGTGTCCATAAGGGAATAGTGTTGATTGATAATGCATATTATTTAGCAAGGAGTAATGTTGAATAACTTTAAAAATTAAATTGATTTAAGTAATTGTTAGCATATATTCTTCAACCAACGAGCTGTGGCGTACAAAATTTGAATGCGCATGGGACAAAAAATTTCATGGGAACGCATTTCGTGTTTTTCTCTTTCGCTTTCTTTCTCAAGCCAGACCTTAGTCCCACCCAACACAGATCGTTGGCTGAGGTATAGTAATGGGTACCCCACGATTTTAGTTTTTGGTTAGATATTACCAAAAATGTTGTGATAGCTGGAAAAAGAAAATGATTTAATGTTTAGGACATTTTAATGAAAGTGTGTAACTTAAAAAGTTATTTTTTAAATATTTATTTATTAGAATTATTACATTTAAGTCTGGGGTTTTCTCAGTCCAACATTATTTGTTGTTCAGTAACAATAGAACGCTTGCACCGCTTGTATCGTTTTAATATTTGTGTACTGAGTTCTGTCTGTTCGCGAATGCCGTTCAAGTCATGTTCACAAATATACGTTACATATACATTCGTGTTGTGTCTTAGTGTACTTTAGTCGCTCATTTCGGTCACCCCATCATCTGAGCTCTGAGTAGTGTGCTTCTTTAAGCATAAGTAGAATTAGTCTTGTTATATTTCAGTTCGTGTATTCTGTTGTTTTGACGTGTATGCATTTTTCGCATGCATTAACAATCGTGTGTGTTAGTATATTTCGTGAATATATAGTGTGGACTTATTGGATGTGTGTCCAAACTCTCCATTCCAGACCTGGTGTATTACAAAGTTTACATCATCTCAAAGGGCCCTTTGCTACGTGACGTTTGAGCCACTAGGTAAGTCCATCAACCTGTATATATCTAATCCCATCTCCAGCATTCTACAATCGCGTGAGATTTTTAGTCGATTGGGAAGATCTTAAGGCCTTATCACACTAGAGTTATTATTCAAGTCTAAACTTGGAAAACTAAAGTCTTTGTATTCGAATCGAAGTCTTGTGTGTGTGATAGCATGACAAAAAACCTAGGTCTTTAGGTCTGAGCAAATACATCGAGATATATTTCCCCTGTCTCTAGAAGACAGATGAAGTCCAAGTCTTCAAATGCGCGTGCGCGGCTTCTCCCTCTCAGTCATGCCTTTTCGACTTTTGTGGCGAGTCAGTTCACTTTCCATAAAAAAAATAAGTTTTGTGTACCGAAACATGGACCGTAAAACGCATATTAAAAAATATACTAAGATCTTCATTCCACTCTTGATCTCATTCCATCAATATTAATTTCTTGCACAATTGAAACGTATTCAGCGTCACATTTTTGTTTATTTTTGTAGTCCGAAGATTTAAAGTTCCACAAACATGTATGTAATTTATACACTTGAATAAATTTTATTGTTGTATCATAGTCCCATTTATTATTAGCCATTTTCGAAACCAACGATAACAATTAACATCAACACGGTGTGGGACAAAAAATTTTTTGCAAAATTTTTGCAAAAATCGCTTCAAAATAATTTATTTTGCAAAAATAAAATTTTGATCGTTAATCCACGTACCAAGAGCTTTCATTTGATACTCTACACAGAATTGTAATTTTTTTTTTGCGATGAGCATATATTTGTTTATATTTTTAGGGGGATATGTTTTTTAGATGCTTTAGTATTTTTCCTATGTGCGGGGCAAAGAGATGTATAAGCATGCCAAATTTCAACTCTCTAGGTTTAGCCGTTTGGCACCAAATTTTTTCCGAACAGACAGACGACAAAATGACGGTATAAGGGTTTTTTGGTCATACCTACAAAACCCTAAAAATGATGCAATAAATGGATGCGGTGCGCGCGCATATTGAAACGAGTGGCGAGTGTTGTTTAAACATACCGAGTAGGCTAGCGAGTCAGTGCCGGTAGGGTGGGGGGTTGGCCACTCGGTCTAGTAAATAGAAAAGGGTCCGAGTGACTGTCTCGCCATCCTACTAGGCCGAATGCTCGGCCGAGTGCTCGGTAATATGTTTATACCAACCGAGCACTCGGCCGAGAACACTGTCTCGCCACTATACTCGTTACGTGTAATCAAGGCATAAGATCAAGTGAGATGGGTGTATTGTTAACGTTATGTATGCAGACGCAAGATACTTTTCCCTGTTTCCCGTGTGATAGCTGAAGACTGAAGACTTGAATCCTAGAAGAAGACTTATAAAATAAAACTTGGATAGTGTTCTAGTATGATACGCCCTTTATATATCGACCACATTCATTTGCTTTCGCAGCACACCAGGGGGTTGGGCCTCCTTGGTTAGGAAACATTGATATGGCCTATATCAGTCAGGAAAGTCAGACATATGCGCCACTGAAAGAATTTTTCAAATCAGTTCAATAATTTGATTTTACAGCACACCAAAGGGTCGCCCTATCCCTATTAATAATATTAGGATGACAAATTGTATTGTCATCGGACAAATTGTATTGCCAATTTACTTCTGTGCAAAATTCAAGAAAATCGGTTCGGTAGAAGTGGATCAAGAAATGATTACCAGATTTGATCCAGACAAAAAGATAAACAAACATGAAACCATCCTAAATAAAACCCTCTAACAAAAAGAGGCTCTTTTCAATTTTATTCCAAAATTGTAATTTAAGTAACTATTTAAATATATATAGCTATTTTTTTATATATTGAAGTTGGCTTTTCCTGAACAAAATGATCAAAAGGTTCAATCAATCTGTAAAAATTACTAGATTTGAAAATCTAGTTCCGCCTAATCGTTTGGAATTAACTGGAGAGTATACTTATAATTTTATTTAAAATTTTCATTGAACCCGAACCCGAACCAGAAAAAAAAAATAGGTTATTGAACCTAAAAAAAAATCCTTTTTTGAACCTGAACCAGAATATATTAGTTCTTACAACTCCTCAAGAGGAGCAAAGGGCCTCAGTAAAGTAACTCCATCTGGTGCGGTTCTGGGCTAAGATCTTGATTTCGCCCCACGACTTTCCCATGTCTCGCAATTCTTTCTCCACTGTGCGCCTCCATATGTTCTTCGGTCGTCCGATCCTCCTTTTTCCTTGCGGGTTCCAGTGAAGGGCCTGGCTGGTTATGTTGTCTGAGTCTCGCCTAAGTATGTGTTCCAACCATCTCCATTTGCGCAAACGTATCTCATTTCCGATCTCTGACTGTTTTGTTATTTGCCATAGTTCTTCGTTGCTTATGGTGTCAGGCCAATTAATTCCTATTATCCTTCATAAACATTTATTAACAAAGACTTGCAGTTTATCGGTGAATGTCTCGTTAACCAACCATATCTCACAGGCATATAACAGTACATACTTCACATTGCGATTAAATACTCGGATTTTCGTTTTCTTGGTTAGGTGGGACGATCTGGCTGATGACCAGAATTTGTTGAAAGAGGCAACCTCCCCCGCCTTTGGTGACAATGCTGCCCAGGTAGCAAAATTTGAAGTTTCGGTCTATGGTCGTATTTTGAAGGTGAATATTCCGAGTATTTACAATGTTTACGCGCATATCTTTTGTTTTGCTCACGTTGATCTTAAGCCCTGCTATACGAGCAAAGCTGTCCAGATCGTTCAGTTTACTTTACATGTCTTGAAGTGACTGGGCATGTAGGCAGAGATCATCAGCGTAGTCCAGATCCTCTAGGCGAGTGGTAAGGTTCCATTGGATGCCTCTTTGCGAGGAGTTTGCTGCACGCAATACTGCATCTATAGTGATGAGAAATAGCAGTGGGGACATACGCAGCCTTGCTTCACTCCCTACTGTACGTGAATGGGACTGTTTACTTTCCCACGGTGTACAACTTTGCATGTTGAATTAGTATACATGCTTTTAATAAGATTTATTATCTTGATCGGGATACAATTTTTTTTTTTAATATTTGCCACAGTACATTGCGGTTAAGTCTATCGAAGGCTTTTTCAAAGTCAACGAGCAGAAGGTATGGAGACCTCCATTCCGTTGCTTGTTCCAGAATGAATCTTAGTGTATTAATCTGGTCTATGCAGGACCTGTTAGGTCTAAATCCAGCCTGCTCTTCACGGATGAATGGTTTTCAGCTATCCTGTATTCTTTCCAATATGATAAGGGAGAGAACTTTACTTGCAACACTTAGCAGGATAATGCCTCTGTAGTTGTGACTTATCACCTTTCTTGAATAGCTTAACAATCAGTCCTTCTTGCCATTCATCGGGTATTGTTTCTTTGGCCCAGATATCATTGAAAAGTGGTCGAAATATTTCTGCAGAGAGATCTGCATTTATCTTTAGGAGTTCGGCATTGATATTATCCGGTCCAGGTACTTTGTTATTCTTTAATCGTCCTATCGCTCTCTTGATCTTTGCTTTACTGGGTGCAGTAATGTCAATTTGTAATCTGTTTGGTGTTGTTCTGGGCCATTCCATAATGTCCTCCGCATTTCCTGCAGATATGGCCGAATCTGAATCCAGTACCTCAACCCTGAACCTGAAACCAAACCAAAATTACCACATTGAACCTGAATCCGAACCTGAACCTAAATAAATTCCGCTTCGGGACCCTGATTTCAAGTTTATATGAACTACTTCCACATAATCAATTTAGTATCTATTTATTTATCGACAAACTCATAAAGGGTTGATAATTTAGTTTGTTAAAGTGACAAACTGTAAGTTGATGGAATGCGTGGCGTAAATTGAACGATGTAAAGGTCCGCGATAACCACACTGAATCCCATTATGGTCGAGTTAGTAACCAACGGTCAAACAAGGATGTCACTACTTCACAGATTGTGCGTTGCGCACCCTCTCTCGAAAACGATACTCATTCTCTTCTTCCCCAAATTCTCGAACTTCTAACACACAGAAATTTAAAATGTCGGTATCGCAAAAAATTGTTTATATATTATTTGCATTCTTTAATTATTATTCTTTATCCTCCGTTTTTGACCTTCGCTTCATTTGATACCCCACTCAAAATTTAAAAAATAAATATATTTTCACTAACCCTTAATGTCAGGCATGTGCAGCTTCCAAAAGACCGAGGGCCGGATAGAGTTATGAAAAACCTTCGCGGGCCAGAACGTTTTAAGGATCTTTTTTTTTAGAATAATCAGTTTTTTTTTTTTAAATTATATTACTGAAATTGTATTTATTATAAAAAAGTAAAACATTCTAAACTATACAAAAAAAATCAGCTGTGGCCACCACAGGACCGACCGCCATCATAAAGTACTTGTATAAAATACATTCTAGCAGCAGATTAGAAATAACTTGGCCTAATATTTTCTAACAGAGATATTATTTAACATGACCATGGAAACGTTACCTATAAGTATGAAAAAAGTCAGACTTTTTTTGAAAAATTTTACAAAAATTTTCTCAAAATTTTTCGTTTTATCAAAAAAACGTTTCAAATAAAAGTTATTAGTTATTGCATTTATAGCAACTTTTATTCAATAAATTTTTTCGAAATATTTTTCTGTTGCTAAATATTCGCAAAGATCTTAAAATCGACAAGAGTAAACTCCCATTTATAGTCAACCGATTTTTACTAAAAGTTGATCAACTCGTGTCATTGATGTCAGAAGCTTAAATATGCAGTTTCATAAAAATCCTTTTAGCCAAATTTGCTCTGCACGTGTACACAGACAGACGGACAGACAGACAGACGGACAGACGGACAGACGGACAGACGGACAGACGGACAGACGGACAGACGGACAGACGGACAGACGGACAGACGGACAGACGGACAGACGGACAGACGGACAGACGGACAGACGGACAGACGGACAGACGGACAGACGGACAGACGGACAGACGGACAGACGGACAGACGGACAGACGGACAGACGGACAGACGGACAGACGGACAGACGGACAGACGGACAGACGGACAGACGGACAGACGGACAGACGGACAGACGGACAGACGGACAGACGGACAGACGGACAGACGGACAGACGGACAGACGGACAGACGGACAGACGGACAGACGGACAGACGGACAGACGGACAGACGGACAGACGGACAGACGGACAGACGGACAGACGGACAGACGGACAGACGGACAGACGGACAGACAGACATCATGCTAAAAATAGTGAAAACGTTATGTAGACACCAGAATCCATCGAAATCTCGAAATGTCAAAATCGGTAAGATCACAATACCTCCCTTATATATGTTGACGGTCGGTAAATATGTACAAGTTCATAAGATTCATAAAGAAACACAAGAAAAAAATTAAAAATCTTTTATAATGCATAAATATTGTTAAATAAGAACAAAATGTTTATTTCATACTGCTCACAAGTTTGTCAGTGTTCGGGGAAACAACTGATGTAGCAACACGCAACATGTTTTTTAGGTGCGAATCCGTTATTCGCGTCCTTGTTTTTGATTTAACTAACTTCAACCGAGAAAATAACTGCTTACATTTGCAAGTGCTTCCAAAGAGCGTCTGAGTAAAAGACTTTCGGAAATTTGTCAACTAGGAAACATTTCTTATAAAACTCAATTAGTAAAATGTCCTTAATTTTTTACTTCAAATCTGAGTTCTCCTGTAGCTCAAGTAATTCCATTTGCAGAGAAAGTGGCGCTTGTTTCACATCAACCGTTTAACGGCATTTGATCTCTGAAAACAAAGATATACTCGCGGGCCAGATTCAATGGGATTTTCGATAGTTATCGCAGGCCGGACAAAATAAGGCAACGGGCTGGATCATGCCCGCGGGCCGTAGGTTGCACATGCCCGCTTTATGTCTTAGTGTTCGCGCTGTGAGGGCACACATAAAATAACACTGGTACACAAAAATTGAGGTGAAGTGTAACTTTTCACACATTTCAGGGTTTCGCAGGTATTTAGTAAGTGAATGATGATTATTTGGAATGCCAAAACAAATTTTATGTTAAACTATTTTTTTTGTTGTTAATTTTAATTGAAATGCCTAATACCATTATTAAGGTTTCTAAATATGTGCAGTATTTTTTTTTTATATAGCAAGGTTCATTAAGATTTTGAAAATTGCGCCTATAGCTTCCATTGGTTGTTTTAAGTTATAACTCGGACTCTCTGATTTCGTGTATTCAATTTCAACAATTTCCACTGGTCATTAAATTTACGCTTTTAAAAATAAAATGCAACAATTATATGTTAATGTTTTTCTATTTTGTTTTTTTTTTTAAATGCAAGGAAATTAATTCCAGCGTCAAATACATATGAGGTGGTAACATTTAAAACGTTATTCGTCACCAGTGACGGACTGGCTAACCGGGCAATTTCCCGGTGAGCCGGTCCCAATAGAACCGACTGTGGGATCAATGGGGCCGGTCCTTGATTCAATGAGACCAACTTTTGATCCTATGTGGTCAATTTAATTCAATTTTCCAGGGACGAAAAACTTTGCCAGTCTGCTACTGTTTGTCACAGTGATGCAGTTTTGAGATAATTGGAAAAAACATTATAATCTTGTTTGGAATAATTTGCGAACTTAATTTTTCGACTTATTTCTAAGGACCCTAACATTGAATTCAAACATGTAATTTTTTAAGAACAAATTTTAATGAGCGAAGATACGAAAAATCGATTTAAATTTTAGGACTCGAAACCGTTTTTTTGTGTACCCGGTTCCAGTTTTCAGGTAAAACCGGGTTTGTAATTTTCGCATTACCCGGATACAAGGTTCCGGAGACCCGGTTCCGGATACCTGGTGCGGATACCCGGTTCCGGATACCCGTTCTTGATACCCAGTTCTTAATACCCGGTTCTGATTATCCGGTTCCGTATACCCGATTCAAATTATCCGATACCCGTTCTTGATAATGGTTCCGATTACCCGGTTAGGATTATCCAGTTCCGGATACCCGGTTCAAATTACCCGGTTCCAATTACCCGGTTCCAATTACCCGGTTAAGATACCCCGGTTAAGATACCCCGGTTCAGTTTACCTGGTTCAGATTACCCGGTTCCGATTACCCGGTTCCGATTACCTGGTTCCGATTACCCGGTTCAGATTACCCGGTTCCGATTACCCGGTTCCGATTACCTGGTTCCGATTACCCGGTTCAGATTACCCGGTTCAGATTATCCGGTTCCGATTACCCGGTTCCGGATATCCGGTTCTGATTACCCGGTTCTGATTACCCAGTTCCGATTATCCGGTTCCGATTACCCGGTTCCAATTACCCGGTTCAGATTACCCGGTTCAGATTACCCGGTTCAGATTACCCGGTTCAGATTACCCGGTTCAGATTACCCGGTTCAGATTACCCGGTTCAGATTACCCGGTTAAGATTGCCCGGTTCAGATTACCCGGTTCAGATTACCCGGTTCAGATTACCCGGTTCAGATTACCCGGTTCAGATTACCCGGTTCAGATTACCCGGTTCAGATTACCCGGTTCAGATTACCCGGTTCAGATTACCCGGTTCAGATTACCCGGTTCAGATTACCCGGTTCAATTACCCGGTTCAGATTACCCGGTTCAGATTACCCGGTTCAGATTACCCGGTTCAGATTACCCGGTTCAGATTACCCGGATCAGATTACCCGGTTCAGATAACCCGGTTCAGATTACCCGGTTCAGATTACCCGGTTCAGATTACCCGATTCAGATTACCCGGTTCAGATTACCCGGTTCAAATTACCCGGTTCAAATTACCCGGTTAAAATTACTCGGTTCCAATTACCCGGTTCCAATTACCCGGTTCCAATTACCCGGTTCTGAATACCCGGTTCCGACTCCCGGTTCAGATTACCCGGTTCCGAATAGCCTGTTCCGATTACCCGGTTCAGATTACCCGATTACGATTACCCGGTTTTGTTACCCCTTTCCGATTACCCGTTTCCGGTAACCGAGTAAAACCGAGACCGGTTTTTTGGACCCGGTTCCGGTTTTCGGATAAAACCGGGTTTGTAATTTTCACGTTACCCGGATACCCGGTTCCGATTACTCGGTTCCGATTACCCGGTTCCGGCTACCCGGTTCCGATTACTCGGTTCCGGTTTGTAGGTAAAACCGGGTTTGTAATTTTTGCGTTTTGCCGGATACCCGGTTTTGGATACCCGGATCCGATTACCCGTTTCCAATTACTCGGTTCCGTTTACCCGGATCTGATTACCCGGTTCCTATTACCTGAGTCCGATTACCCGATTCCGATTACCCGGTTCCAATTACCCGGTTCCGATTGCCCGTTTTGGATACCCGTTTTCGAAACCGGCTAACCGGGTGAAACTCGAAACCGTTTTTTTTTTACCGGTTCCGGTTCCGTCAAGATCGATTTCTGACAGCACTAGTTTAAATAGACAAAATAAAGGATAAAATCTGATTTGAATGAATATATATTAACGAAAATAAGTTTAATTTATTTTATTATTATTATTATTATTATTTATTTACCATTTTTTAAATATGCAAATGACAACTTACATTTTCTAAATAATCATATAAAATCTCTTAGTGAGGACAAATTTTGAAAAGAAAAGACTCACTTTTTCGATTTCATTATTTTTTTTCTTCTTCTTGTTTGCGCGTTTTGGACAGTTCAAAACATGTTTTAGATTAATTTAATGATTTTATTTTATAGGTACATTTAACAAAGAGAAAGACACTGATACCAATATCTCAATTTTGAATTTTGTGTGACAAAACACGTTTGGAATATTACCTCCTCATTTTTGTTTATATTTATCTTGCGATGTATTTTTCTGAATTCTGTATATTTTTCCTATGTGGATCAAATAATTGTACAAGCATGCCAAATTTTATCGTTCTATGTTCAGTCGCTTGGTTACAATTTCTACCGTACAGACAGACAGTCATACCGACAGTTAAACAGATAGTCAGACAGACAGTCAGACAGACAGTCAGACAGACAGTCAGACAGACAGTCAGACAGACAGTCAGACAGACAGTCAGACAGACAGTCAGACAGACAGTCAGACAGACAGTCAGACAGACAGTCAGACAGACAGTCAGACAGACAGTCAGACAGACAGTCAGACAGACAGTCAGACAGACAGTCAGACAGACAGTCAGACAGACAGTCAGACAGACAATCAGACAGACAGTCAGACAGACAGTCAGACAGACAGTCAGACAGACAGTCAGACAGACAGTCAGTCAGGCAGATACATGAGTAATTCTATAAGGGTTTTTAGGGTCATACAAAACCCTAAAAACTGTTGGTTTTGATTGAACTGGAGATTATAGAGAAAAATATTGCATAATGGGACAAATCTGTGCAATCCGTAACGCGTTCTATAAACAATATATCGGCGTTACGGGTATCTAAAGGACTTAGTTGATAATGCGCGCACCCGTAACTTTACTTATATATATTACGGGTGCATGAAGAATCAACCAATTACCTATAGCTACCCATAACGTCCATAAATTGTTTATGGAATGTGTTTCACAGAATTGACCTACTAGTCATTCAGAATTTTATTAATTTTTACACTAATTAAATTCCTACAAAACTCTGAACCCTGTAAAATTTCACAGTTCACATGATTTACTTACTTAATATATTCCAATCTCATGTTTGTTTCAAGCCAGTATCTTTAATAGACCAATATTCCTTCATTGTAAAAGATTTAACGGGATATAATTGCGAGAGCAACTTTAACAGATCCATGCTTACAATGTTTGATACAATGTCTGCTACAATACCTAGCTTTAGGCATATTTTGGAAGTACCTACTGATAGATTTTCAACAAATGAAGCTAGGGTTAAATTATATTTTGAGCTTGTTAGTCAGATAATTTAAATTTAGCTATGGTAAATTAACAAATACCGTACTTCCATACTTGTGCTGATATGAGAAGATTATTACTGCAATAGATGTTAAATACAGAAATAAGAAAATAGTTTTGTTTGAGGCTATTCAAACAAACAATTTGCTAAAACTCTGACTGACAAAAACATGGCAGAGCATGCGCATACTCTTTTACTTGTTTGAGCAAGTAAAATTTATTGACTCCGACTACATTTTATAATTGTATATCAGAAAAGATCATATACTTTTCAGAAAACGTCAATTGTAATTCAGATTAGTAAATGTAATACATAAAGCGTCAATTGTAATGCAGATTAGTAAATTATAATTCAGTATCAGTGCCAGTCGAAGTTAATGACATCGAAATTAATATTTTGTTTTTCTTGTTTTGATGCGATGTTATAATTATTTTAAGTAACTTCTAAAATTGACATCCTCCCATATTTTCTTAAAAAATGAGTTAGTAAAATCGATACGTTTGTTGCAATAAATTTGTCCAATGGATTAGAATTAAAGAAATAACATGTATTGTTCAATGCATACCTCACATTGCTGACCATGGAGAATCGTATTGTAAACCTGAAGGATCCGTTGCTAATAATGTAAATTCTTGGGACGTCTCTGAATGAAAGAGCAGAGGCCATAAACCTTTTCAGACTGCTCACTTCAACAGCCATCCTATCGAAACTCAAAAGAACGGCTGGTAAAATAATAAATAAATATATCGTGACAAGTTGAATAAATACTTTTAAATTTAGGATTGTAAACTAAAAACTGACGTGTTTTTACTTTGAAAGATTTGATTCCAATAAATAATAATTGAAGATTCATCTAAAGAAAATTGACAAAGGAAGCATTAAAAACTCCAAGAATAATAAATTATTTAGGCGTACAATATTATATTTTTGTATGAGTGAAAATTGGCGAAAATTGAGTTTATTGTAGATTCATCTTATTTTTAGATATAGATACTCATGGTTTAGTGCAGAAAGACAAAATGTGAGTCATCGCTATAAACTAGTACTGTCAGAAATCGATCTTGAGTTCGACCCGAACAGTTTCGGGTTTACCCGGTTACCCAGTTTCGGAACCGGATATTCGGGTAACGCGAAAATAACAAACCCGGTTTTACCCGAAAACGGGACCCGGGTATCCGAAAAACCGGTTTCGGTTCCCAGTACTACGAGGAATTTAGGAAGTTCGCATTATTTTCAGTCTGACTTTATTTATGGTTTTGGTTCCCAGCACTAATTTTAATATATTTATGTTTACAGTTTACTTACATCAACATCGGGAATTTGTATTCATTCGAATTCCTCTGGGGTTAGCCCGACCCTAGAACGGGGTATTTAAGGGGTAACACCACAGTAACCGGTTCAAAAAATCCAATTTTTTTTTATAGCTCTAAACGAACCTTTATATATTCAAAAACAGTATTCTACTAGTTATATAGCTGAAAAACATTTTTATAACGTCAAATTCTCGATTTTCCGGCAACGTCTACAGCACGCGCTAAGCACATAGCTTACCGCCCTCTGCGCGCTTGTTGTCATTTCTTATATATTAGTGTTACCGGTTGAAATGATGATTGGGCCTGTTACCTTTGGAGCTATAGGGCTCATAGTTTCACAGAAGACCACCAGGTAAGTTATAGATGTCTACCTAGTAAAGTTATAGATGTCTTAGTGAAATCTAAGTATTGTAAATCATGTGAATTTTGGCAGAAAAAATTCGATGGCTCCGAAATCAAGTTCTAGTGGGAAGAAAGTACTTGAGACTGCAGTATATATCGCCGTGGGCATTAATAATGATGGCTTATCGAGTATAATGAGGCTCATGGAGAATTTAGATATGAAAATTGGCTACAACTGCTACAATTTCTGCGTTGAGGCGGACGAGCGTCGTGTTCGATATTCTGAGATGTCACTGTCTGATGCTGCGAAAAAGGCTCGATTGTCAATAAAAGCATCTAGAAAGGAGGCGGAAGAGGCGAGCATCAACATGGATGGCCAAATGTATGGTGCAGGCATCGCTGATTAAAGGTACATATAACATTTTTATGATTTAAATGCACATAAAACTTTAAACACGTTTTTCTCAAAACTACTTTTTTCAAGTTGGGCGAAATCATAACTCGAAAACTATTGCTCCGATCAGTCTCAAATTTTTTTTCTAGCTTTGTAAATGCAATATCTTGAGCATCACGTAGCCGTTTTTTGATTGGATGTAAAATTTTTTTTATAAACAATTATAAACAATTATAAACAACTATAAACAATTCAAAAGTGCGCCATTTCTACAAAAATCAGTTTAAATAAAAATGCCTACGTGATTCTATAGCTAATTATATTTGAATAATGAACTTTGTTTCCTTTTTGTTCCAGGTCTCATCGTTTGCGCTAAATCTTTTCGCCGGTTTATCAATTAAAAAAAAGGCTTATTAGAAGATCGGCGCTATCGCCGCCATTTTGTATGAAAATGATAATGAATTTTTTTTTTCTCATACTTCAATGTGTGCTCAATAAAGCCCTTTAACGGAAATTTCCTACTCCCGTTCCAGGTTTCCGAAAAAAATTGTCAAAAAGAGCCTTATTTTTCGACCGTTACTGTGGTGTTACCCCTTAATCTAGGATCTCGGAATTGCGTATCTGGAACCGGGTATTCGAAACCGGGTATCCGAAACCGGGTGTCCGAAACCGGGTATCCGAAACCGAGCATTCGGAAACGGGTATTTGGAACTGGGTAATCGGAACCGAATATCCGGAACCGGGTATCCGGAACAGGGTATCTGGGTAACGTGAAAATTTCAAACCCGGTTTTGCCCAAAACCGGAAGCGGATACCCGAAAAACCGGTTTCGGTTCCCAGATCTATAAACCCGTTCTTTGAAAATCGCGTTTGTGGGAGAAAACCCTCAAGCGCCACAACATACTATAGTGTTTCTACGATAAAATGCGTAGTTAGTACATTTGGCAAGGTTCTGCTCTAGATAAGTGATTCTCAACTGATATCTTACCACGGGCCGGCAAAAAGATATTTTTTTACCAGTGGTTCGTTGACCGTCAGCTGAGAAAAACTACTCTAGTTGACGAGAGAAAAGAATTTCAGAAAATCACATGTGGACGAGGGTTTCAGAAATTTCATACGGGCCGTTTAAAAATCAGAATCCGTTTTAAAATATGTGGACACCACTGGGTTAGCTGATCACATCATATTTTGCGAGATTTTTCTACTGATCGACGGATGTACAATTTTTCTTGACTTATCTGACGCAATAAAATGTCCTCGCTTCCAAAATACAATTGATGACAAAAAATGGTCCTCGCTTGCAAATGCAAGTGATGACCAAATAAAAAAGGTCCACAGAAGAACACCAAAACACGTAATTTTTTTTTTTTAAACAAAAAATGTGATATTTTCTGACTGACAAATTGATTAAAAATTTCTGTTATACTATTTCGGATCACATCACTGGTCATTAATTAGAGTTTTCACGTGAATATATTTTTTTAAATTAAATTTTGAGCGTTAATCCACGTATTAAGAGCTTATATTTGATACCCCACTTAAATTAAAAAAAAAATAATAATAAATATCTATTTATTTATATTTTCTGGACTCCATGATTTTTAAATCTCAGTATTTTTCCTATATGTGGGTCAAAAAGATCATTTGGCCAGAATTTTTACCGAACAGGCCGACAGACTGACAAACATGTCAGTGATGGTATAAGGGTTTCTTGGGATCTGTAGGTATGAACCCAAAAAGTCCTATTTTACTTCCTCAAAACTGTTTGCAATGGCCTAATTTTGGATGTCACTGTAAGGAATAGATCTTTACCAATCTATATTTCAATAAAACTCAACATTCACTTTATTTCAAAGTATCCATTTAATATGAAATAAGTTTTCAGATTTCCTCAAACTCCTAAAATTTTTATTCCTAAAATAATTTTATATTTTTCTTTAAGTAAAGAATTTTATAGTCTGCATAAGAAGAAGAATTTAAAAGTATTAGAAAAAACTTTTTGCGTGGTACAGTTGATTGCAATAAACACTGGACGCAGTGGCGTACACAATTATTTAACACAAGGGAGTTTAATTCTTGAACTGCTCTAAAGGCGAATATATTTGTCTGGTGTCTATATGTATGTTACTAACGAATATATTCACAGGTCCCGGAAATTATTCAAACGCTCTAAGAAAAAAATAACAAAAGGAATTCTCGCTTTATAAGAATACGTTATTAAATAGAGGCAGTAGAATACCTATTGTCCTGATATCGTCTTGATGAACTAGTCTCCTGATATCGTCTCAGGTATGACCAAAAATCCCTTATAACGTCACTCATGTGCCTTCGTCCGTCAGTCCGTCAGTCCGTCAGTCCGTCAGTCCGTCAGTCCGTCAGTCCGTCAGTCCGTCAGTCCGTCAGTCCGCCAGTCCGTCAGTCCGTCAGTCCGTCAGTCCGTCAGTCCGTCAGTCCGTCAGTCCGTCAGTCCGTCAGTCCGTCAGTCCGTCAGTCCGTCAGTCCGTCAGTCCGTCAGTCCGTCAGTCCGTCAGTCCGTCAGTCCGTCAGTCCGTCAGTCCGTCAGTCCGTCAGTCCGTCAGTCCGTCAGTCCGTCAGTCCGTCAGTCCGTCAGTCCGTCAGTCCGTCAGTCCGTCAGTCCGTCAGTCCGTCAGTCCGTCAGTCCGTCAGTCAGTCAGTCCGTCTGTCCGTCAGTCCGTCAGTCCGTCAGTCCGTCAGTCCGTCCATCTGCCTGTTTGTCTGTCCGAGATTCGCGCAATAATGACACATTTTCACGTAATTTGGTATGATTGGAGTAAAACGCGATTCGAACATAGGCTATCTAAAATTTCATTCTGAGAGGATGTTTCGGGGTTAAAACTGTTTATTAAAAAATAATATTAATATCTCTCTTATTACTGACTTCACAGAAAAATGTATATAACAAAAATTGTTTATAACAAAAAACCAAATATTATTATAAATTTTTTCAATAGCATGGATATTTGGGAAGTTACTGTCTGCTTGTCTGTCTGACTGCCTGTCTATCTGTCTGTCTATCTGTCTGTCTGTATTTCTGCCTGCCTGTCTGTATTTCTGCCTGTCTGTCTGTCGGTCCGAGATTTACGCAAAAGCGGTTAGACACATTTTCACGAAATTTGGTATGCTGGTAGAGTAAATACAGAATTCGAACATAGGCTATAAGAATCACCAAATTTTCATTCTTAAGGTGTGTTTTGGGGTTATAACGGTTTACTAAAAAACAATATAAATACCTCTGTTATTCTTGACTTCACAGAAAAGTGTATACATCAAAAATTGTTAATAACAAGAAACCAAACCTTAATTGTTTTATATATTTTTTTAATTGGATGAACATTTGAGGAGTTACGGGGTACACCCTAAAACTTTAATTTTGTCAGTCTGTCTGTTGGTCTGTCTGTATACCTATAGGCTATATGACATCACAAAATTTTCATTCTTGTGTCAGGATTAAAACCGTTTACTAAATACAATATAAATATCTCTCTTATTACTGACTTCACAGAAAAATGTATAAAGCAAAAAATTGTTTATAAAAGAAACCAAATCTTAATTGTTCTATAAACTTCTTCAATTTGGAGTGTTAAGGGGGTGCACCCTAAAACAAAAGTTTTGAAATATCTCCCTAATTATTGACCCAACAGCAAACTTATACACAATTAAAATTGTTAATATTGAGAAAAAAAAAATTCTGTGCTCTTTTTCATTCAAATGCAAATGAGTTACGGGATACACCCTAAAACTTTAATGTTGTCTGTCTGTCTGTCTATCTGTCTATCTGTCTGTCTGTCTGTCGATCTGTCTGTATCTCTATATGTATATCTCTGTTTGGAGGGCACCCTAAAATATAATCTTGAAATATCTCACTTAATTAGGTACATCAAAAATATGCATGATAAATGTGCATTTTATGAAAGCCGTACAAGTACGGCTACGCCAGCTAGTCTATAACAACAAACGAGGTAGCAATGGTGTGCCACTTGTCTGGAACACCCTGTATAAGTTATTTTTGTAACATGTTCCTATAGCTTTGTAAATAGCGAAACCAGAAACTAATAAGCAGTTCTTGAATAAAAATGGCAAAAAACTACAATGTTTTTTATTCCATTTTAAGCCATTATTAAATATCAAACAGTTTTACAAAGTTGATTTGCCGACGTAAAATTACAAATATAAACTATTTAAAAATTCTAAAACTTATTACGTATTTATAAAACAACAAAACTAAAACATATATCTGAAACATGTAGAAAGTTTGAGAAATCGGAAATAAATGTGTACAAACCATATTCAGAAACATATTTGAAGTTGGTACATAATTTAGTTTGATTTTCTAAGTTTAGATAAAGTTGCGCCTTGCGTTATGCAATACACATGATCCAAGGGCACGTTGGTTGCAATCCTCTAAACATGTTACATGTCAGTAATAACTATTTGGCTCACGGTGTTCTGTTCCTTAATTACCAGCGGCGTAACGCTCGAACCTGCAACGTGGAACACTGGAAATATCTACAAAGGCATTTTAGATATATTGTTTGTACAATAACTTACAGAAAAGGCTGAACGGAAACTTATAAACTGTTATAAGTTGAATTAGATTTTGCACGGGAACAGGAAGCTATTTTATAATACTGAACGATTCTAGATAGGTTTGTTGAATGCATTAGTACATTGTCAAAATCTAAAATGTATGTAAGGTGTAAATTTTCACACACTTCCGGATTTCAAACGCATTTAATAAGAGGAAGAAAAACACAGAAGCCCTGGGTTCTGGACTGTGTAACAATGGCGTCATTACCGCCCAAGCTGACCAGACATATCCCGAGGACTTCTGCGTTGAGTGTAGGAATGACAATGAGTACCCGGTTAGCCGCTACCCGACCCATTCAGATTGTACCCGGATTGTAGCGTATAATTAACGGGTAATTGAAAGGAATTTTGAGTATTTCTGTTTATCTATATGTATTTTGTTCATAAAATCATTTGCCATAATTGAAAAAATTGATGTGAAGTGTGAATTTTCACACATTTCAGGGTTTTGCAGGTATTTATTAACTATGTGATGATTATTTGGGATGCCAAAACAAATTTTATGTCAAAATATTTTTTATGAATTTTAATTCGAATGCCTAATACCATTATTTAAGTTTCTAAATAAGTGCAGTATTTTTTTTTATATAGCAAGTTTCATTAAGATTTTGAAAATTGCGCCTATGGCTTCCATTGGTTGCTTAAATCATAAGCCTCGCCCTCTGATACCTTCAAATATAGAATTAAATTAAAATTTCAAAACTTCCCACTGGTTATTAAATTTACGCTTTTAAAAATTAAATGCAACATTTACCAAAATATAACTAGAAATTTGACAAAATAATTTAAACAAAATGAAAATGCAAAAAAAAACTGAATAAATAAAAATTGACGGGATTCGAACACAGTTTCTTACAGTAGTTTCAACTCACTAAGCGACAATGCTACCACTGTGCTATACAGGATCACTCGTTTAGTATGTTAAATAGCGGATTAAATATATTACATATTTTACTTAAAAACACAAAAAATGCGTTATTTTCCGAAAACATAATCTGATCAAAAATTCCTGTTGTACTATTCCGGTTCACACCAATGTACATTACTGAGAATTTTTTCAGATTTTTAGTTTAAACCATCTGGGCTACAGGGTGTGGGACAAAAAATTTTTTGCACAATTTTGGCAAAAATTGCCTAAAAATAATTTATTTTGCAAAAATAAAATTTTGATCATTAATCCACGTACCAAGGGCTTTCATTTGATACCCTATACAGAATTGTAAAAAAATATATTTTTTTTTCGATGAGCATATATTTGTTTATATTTTTAGGGGGATATGTTTTTTAGATGTTTTAGTATTTTTTCTATATGCGGGTGAAAGAGTTGTATAAGCATGCCAAATTTCAACTCTCTAGGTTTAGCCGTTTGGCTACAATTTTTACCGAACAGACAGACAGACAGACAGACAGACAGACAGACAGACAGACAGACAGACAGACAGACAGACAGGCAGACAGACGACAAAATGACGGTATAAGGGTTTTTTGGTCATACCTACAAAACCCTAAAAATGAAAGATAAACAAATAGAAAAAATAGCCCTTTGATCATCTTCCTCGTTTTTAACGGGTAAAGGGTAATTAACGGGAATTTCGAGTAATTAATGATTAGTGGATAATTGGGTAACGGGTAACGGGTAATGATAGCAGATACTTGTTAAGTGTTAACATTTTTAATATTTTGAATTTGAAATTTGAAATTTATTGAAAAATACCACATTAGACTGTGTCTATGCGTGGCTCATCGATACAACATTATACAATAATTTCTGAATACAATTGATTTTTTTTTGCAATTAAACAAATATGTTATGCTCATATACAATTTATATAATTAATGTGTCACATTTACAAATAACCTTTGCAAAAGCGTTTCGCCCATTTATTATATGTGATGTTCGTTATATCCAATCCTATACCTACACTTTGCAAAAATGCTTGAAAATCATTATGTAATGTGGAAATTAAATATACAAAGTACTTCTGACCAATATTTTTATACATTTTAGGTGCCTTGGCCACTAATTTATTTCTGGTCGTGTGTGAAATATGTAATCTCTTGAGGATATTTTTTAATGTATTTCAATATTGTTAAGGCATATAGGTAATTGATTTATATTTAAAACCGGTGAATCTTTGAACAGTATTTCAGTGCGATATACACGTATAAAAACAAGGATAAAGTTATAATACGGCGGTCACGCTAGAATTATTGAGAATAATACGCATGGTTCATATTTTTTAGGATTTTATTTTAAATATGTTCAAAGTAGTTCCCTTCAACAATAATACACTTGGCCGTTCTTTCCATCCACTTCTTAAAAGCTTCTAATCAATCTTCTTTCAGAATACCTTCAAAATAATCATGAACTGCACCATCGAACTCTTTTTCAGAAGTCCTTCTATATCGTCTTTTTTTTTTTATTCCATAAATAGCCAAATGTTGCATATTGCCAAATCGGGTGAATATGGCGGGTTTTCTATTACTTTTATATTTTTTTCCGCCAAAAACTGGAGAGGTGAAACTACCCTGTGGGAAGACGCATTACCACGACGTGATATAATCTTTTTCTCTAGAGCTCTACTGAGCACTTCAGGCAAACATTTTTCACTGTATAATTTAAATGTAACTGTTTTCTGCCTATCCAGCTTAATTGCCTTTACCATGCCCGTATTACAAAAGAATACTGCATACATGACTTTTTTTATGGATCGCTTCTTCGTAGTTATTCTTAAAGTTTCTCCATCTACATGGTGTAACCAGGCCCAACAAGAGGGCGGTTAGCCGGGGAAAATTCCCGGGGCCCCCGTGTGTTTTGGGCCCCGGAGTCATGGGCAGAGTCCTAGGAACAGCCTACCATCGAGTCGGGGCAAGTGACAGGGCGCGTGGCCGTCACTCACTTGTATTTTGGAAGTGAGGACCTTTTTTTTTTTCGCTCATCACTTGTATTTTTGGAAGTGAGGACCTTTTTTTGTGGTCATCACTTGTTTTTTGTATGTGAGGACCTTTTTTTTAGGTCATCAGTTGTATTTTTCAGCTGTATTATAATAAAAATTCCCGGATATAGACTTGCTCATTACCCGGGGCCCGCAATAAAAGTTTCTCCCCTGGGCCTCAGAAGTCCTCTCGGCGGTCCTGGGTGTAACTATGTCGAAAAAGGAATATAAAATTCGTGACCTATCACGATTTTTGCAAAAATTTGATGTCCACCCCGCTTTATTAGATTAAAGTGTCATGGTAAATTCTTACACGCTCCGCTTTTTGGATATTAGAAAGTTGACGTAGCACTAAAGTGGGGAACAGAATGCAACGAGTTCTACGGCGCGTTTACGGCGTTCGGACGGCGCTATCTGTCAGAGGAAAGTTAAAGCCAAGCTGTCGTACGCAAGTGAACAGAATGTGTAACGTCCTAGCGGCGTTCGAACGCCGTTGATACTGAATGTTCGTCAACTTCCAACTTTTGACGCCGTTGAACGTTGACGCAGAACACCTAACCTCAGTTTTTACTGAATGGTAAAGTGTTTGTATGTATAAATAACTTGCATACAACATAAATAACATCACACACAAGTCTTCATCATCCATTATAATTTTAATAAAAGAAAGCGCGCTGTGCATTCTGTTCCAGGCTTAAATGACATAACTTTTTTAAATGCTAGTGATCGTGCATGATTCTGTTAATAGTCGAGGGTTCTATCTTTGTCAAGTTGTTTTTTCAAGTTGTTGCTCTATTACCGCAGTGGTTTTATTGTCTTCTTCAATTATCTTCTTAACTGCCGCAAAGATTTTTTCGGTAACAGCTGTAGGAGGACACCCTGCTCCTTTTCAGGGTTGAAAAGAATTTCTGCCTCGTTCAAACTCTTTATACCTGCGATGAATTGTAACTAAAAAAGACGCTTGTTTACTGAAAACTGAATGTAAATTTTTTTTGCACTCATAAGCGCTTAAACCTTTTTTGAAATCAACATAAATCATTATTCGAAAACGCTCTCTGGTTAATTCCATATTTTGACTCACAACAATATTTTCAAAACTTAATTGAGTTCTAAATTTTACAACTTATGACAGGTAAATAATGGTACTAACTGATAGTGATACTCTTGTGTTCTACGACCTACCTGATTTTCTTTTTCTCAATCATTCCAGTGACCATGGTGTGAGATATTTACAACAGTAAACGATTAAATTATTTTATAGTAAGTTTTTAACACAATGGGTCCTCTGTATACAAATTTAATCGATTGCACGAAGTACTTAATACATACCTTCCAGAAACTCAAAATCCTAATCCTAACAAACCATTTTCGTAAGGTAAGGCTTTAACGTAAGGCTTTTTGAATGTTTTATTGAAGATCTTTTTAATAACTTTTTTGTAAATTAACTTCGGTAAACTTAAATTTTATACAATGATGATGTGATGACCTTAAGGTGTAATATCTTTCGATGAAGTAATAATCTCTAGTACACCAGATATTTATTATAGACCAATTTGGGTTAAATAATGATTTAAATTGAAAAAAAAAGAATATTTGTACTTACAGATTTTTACCAATTAAAAATAAATAAATAATCTTCATTCATTTAATCAGGAGTATTTTGGTTATTTCACTGAATTGATCAGGCTTGTGGGACTCACGGTTTAATTTAGGAGCTGAATCAAAGGAAACAGATTTTTTTTTTTTTTGAAGTATTATCTAGTGTAACCTGCTTCTTTTTGTTATGAAGGGATGATTTGTAAAAACTCACAATATTGTTTTCTAATAAGTAAGTGTTGTTCTCAACCTTAAGAAAAAAAGAGAAAAAAAAAATTAAAGAAACAATCCGAAAGTAATTTCTAAATTGAATATTCGTATACCGAGTGGTTCATATACCGAGGACTCCTTATACATAAACCCCGGATAATGATACTAATATTATCATTTGAACTAATATTGTTATTTTCAAATTCACATATCAAGTAATTCATTTTTTCTTCTTCGTCATATATTGTAAGATAAGGTAACCAACGTCTCCGCCGATTAACCTGATATTAATAAAAATAACACATCACATCAATAAACTTAAATAAAATAAAAACTATGTCAGATGCACCAAGTGTCAGAAACGATTAGATGATCTAAGTATTATGTCCAAGGAACAGAAAAATATCCAGAAGCTAAATAATATCTAATAATAATAAGACAATATATGAATACGTTTATGCGAATGATGGTGAATGTTTTTTTTAGCCTTTTCTGCTATAAATCTTTTGTCTCCAGGATTTTTCAGAGCACTCGTCTATCTAAGCTCGAGGTTTCCAACCGCGTACCCCTGGTGGTACGCGAAAGTAATATAGATAAAGGAGAAAAACACCAGAGTTTTACAGACTTACATGAAAATTGTCACTAGGCGAAAGAGCATTCTCGTCTTATGCGTACATTAAGAAAAATATCGCAATAAGCTTGACGCAGATTTCTAATTTTAGGTTATACCTGCCTTCATTTGAACCTGATTTTAAAAAACTCGAATTCATGAAACAAACTCAAGGATCGCATTAAAATCATTAAGAACCACGACAGAAGACTCTCATATCAAGATGAATAATTGCTATTTAAAATTTGACGAATGATTGATCTACTTTCATCATTGAGTTAATATAGGTAAAAATTATTTTAATGCTATTATTATTTGTTTTGTTCTTAGCTAATATAAAAATTGTAATATGTTTTATAGAAAAAAATAAATAAAAGCCTATAAAAAATCATTGTCTAACATAACATAACTTAAGAAAAAATCAGCTGTGGCCACCACAGGACTGACCGCCATCGTAAAGTACATATATAAAATACATTCTAGCAGCAGAGTAGAAATAACTTGGCCTAATATTTTCTAACAGAGATATTATTTATCATGACCATGGAAACGTTACATATAAGTATGAAAAAAATATTCGATTTATCAAAAAACGTCTCAAATAAAAGTTATTAATTATTGATTTTATAGCAACTTTTGTTCAATAATTTTTTTCGAAATATTTTTCTGTTGTGAAATATTCACAAAAATCTTAAATCGACACAAGTAAACTCCCATTTTTGGTCAACCGATTTTAACCCAAATATGAAGCTTAAATATGAAGTTTCATAAAAACCCTTTCAGCCGAATTTGCTCTGCACGTGTACACAGTCAGACAGACGGACGGACGGACAGACAGACAGATGGACGGACAGACAGACCGACAGACATCATGCTAAAAATAGTCAAAACGTTATGTAGGGACCTCAATTCGTGGAGATCCATCGAAATCTCGAAACGTCAAAATTTGTATGATCACAATACCTCCCTTATATATGTTGGCGGTCGGTAAAAAGGATGGGTATGTATTAAAGATATAGGTACTCAGAAATGATAAGTCTAATCAAGAGGTATGTGAGAGTAAAAGTATTGATATTTTCTCGAAGTCTGATAAAATACACAAATGCTGTTCTAGTATTATTCTGTGTTAATTTGATCTATGCATTCATTACATGTTCAGACGGAATCTAGCTCCGCCAGTGCACTTGTCATAGCTTTTAACTTTTATAACGAATTGTGTCATAATGAAGTACAATTTATATATTTGTATATTTGGTACGCCACTGTTAATTATACACATAGCCCGTAATTCGTAGATTGATATCGTATTTTTCCACCATGGAATATTGAGCGCGCTGTTAAATCTAATTTAATAGTTAAATAGTTTCGCTGAAAGTATTCATTAAGTGTAGATTGTTGAATATTAATCGAGTATGAGTATATGAAACATTTAAGCTCGAAAATAAAACATAAAATATCATTAATAAGTCAAGTATAATAATCAATAAAAGCCACGTGTTTTAAAGTAAATATATGTCTTCTAAAGCGTTACTTTATTAATATTTTAGCTGGGAATAATTCGACTAATGTTTTCTTTCTTGCATTGTATACCTTTGGCATAGCTTTTGGGAATGATCCAAAGTGAAAATTGGAAACAAAATAAGCAATGAATTTCGAGTAACAAAAAAACTCTTTCAGATTTATTTAGAACAAGTAACGAAGAAGTAAAAAAATGGCATGATATTGGCTGCCCGTCTATGAAATTACAATATATATATATACTACTCTTATCCTGGCAGACTTGAGTCCCTTCAGAGAAAATGCTGGAGTACAACTCTCTCGGGAGGAGTACAGCAGAGTTACCTGTTCGGTGAAACGAGAAGAGACAAATTAACAAAAGAACACATGAGTAAAAGTAAACATATTAAAAGTCTAGAGAAAACAGAAGGTTTTGTGTTTGGGTGTCAGGATGGTGTTATAAATGCTTTGGCGTACAGGGCCCGAATATTGCAAATGGTGGAGTCCACACTCTCTAGGTTGAGCCACCACCATCCTGAAACCATTATGCACATTCTGTCTGCTAGTCCACATCATGCAGTGTCGAGCTATGTGTCTCCTCGTGCTCTACTACCATCTTAGACAAATACCGGTTATACCGTACGTCCCTTCTGACATAGAATCGGTGGTGGAAAATTCTAAGTGCCGAATTTATTGGAATTACTCCTTCCCCACCTCGAGGTTACTGACAGCCACTAAGCCGGACATAATCCTCCTGGATATCGAGACCAAACAGATGTTTGTGATCGAATTCTCAAGTCCAGCTGAGAAGAATATCTCTCTCAAGGAGGAGGAAAAGAAATCCAAGTATATGGACCTCTTGTCCGAGCTTAGAAAGCTGTATCCCGGGTATAAAGTTAAGCTTGTAGTCCTGATAGTTGGTGTTTTGGGTTGTATGAAAGCCTCCTATCGAAGGGAAATCGAGTCCATTCCCGTCTGCAGATCTTCTGCCACCTTTTTGATCTGCAGGATGCAGAAAGCAGTGCTGCTCGGGTCACTCCGCAATGTGCGGATCTGGCGTAATTTCCGCGTCTACATATTGCCAGGGTTTGGGATGCAGTCGTGTGTATTAAGCTCCACTAGTCTCTAGTATGACGCGGCTCAAAAAGTTGCTGAAGTTTGCGACTAGTGGACGCTTGTCAAACCTGACAAACCCCAAAATAATAATTTATATCTACATTTATGGTTTTTTAGTTTCATATTTGACTTTTACACGATTCAGATGATTTTGAGACGATTTCCGCAAAAAATACCATTTATTGCCTATCTATCTATTTGTTACATATCGTCTGCCTGCCTGTCTGTCTGAGATTGACACCAAAATGGCTGGACATATTTGCACGTAATTTTGTACAATGATAGAGTAAAATCGGAATTCATAACATAGGCTATTAGGCAACACAAAATTTTCATTCCAAGGGAGAATTTGGGGTTAAAACTGACCAAAAAACAAATATCTGCCTTATTTATTGACTTAATAGAAAAATGTGTTGAACAAAAATTGTTACAATGAGAAAACAAATCTTTTTTTCAATGCATTCTTTCAATTGGATAAATGTTTGGGGAGTTACGGCAGCACACCCTAAAACTAAACTTTTGAAGTATGTTCATTATTAATGCCTTGACTAACAAAACTTGCGAATAGTAATAAAACAAATCTTTTTTGTTGTGCTAATTTTTTCACGTATCTTAGCCTAAAAACTTGACTTATTATTATTTTCTTTATTATTTAAATATATTTAAATTTAAATTTGAATAGAATTGAATTATTTACTTTACATCAAAAATGTATATAACAATATTTTGTTCATTCCTACTCTTTACCATTGATCTAATTCCCGCAATTCGTGCGCTGATTCCTTTACTCGTACGCTTTTCAGCATGAATCGTTTCAAATCGTACGAAACGGTTTGATGTCATATGCTACAATGTAGTTGTCATACCTTTAGTTCACTTCAAAATAAAATTTAAAAAAGCTGTGCCCTTTTCACTTCACTAGGTAGCAAACCCTGAAATACGTGAGAATTTACACTGGACAGCAATTTTTAAATATAAATTGTAATATGCTGTTAGCAGAATTTTGTAGAATGTAAATTTTTCTTCATTTGAATGAGCTATTCAACCCCTTCCCAATAATATTATAAAACACGGTTTTAAGAAACGCATTCTTAATGAAATTTAACGGGAGCAACCTCAAAAAAAAAAAAAAAAATGGTTTTGCGCCTGGTCCAGAACCTTGACTAACATATCAGCAATACATAATTTGCTCGCAGTTATTCGAAATAGGTTACTGAGTCAGGATATCCTTGGGCTTCCTGAGCCGAGAAGACTGAGAACAATATTTTTATGACACATTTTGTGGTATTTCACTATCTATTTTCTCTCTCTCTCTCTCTCTCTCTCTCTCTCTCTCTCTCTCTCTCTCTCTCTCTCTCTCTCCCTCTATCTCTCTCTATCTCTCTCTTGAATGATCATTTGCTCAAATAAAATAATAACGGAATATTTGTTTTCGATGATTTCAGTATTTCTACTATATGTTGATAAAATAACCATATATGAATGTCAAATCTCTCTCTCTCTCTCTCTCTCTCTCTCTCTCTCTCTCTCTCTCTTTCCCCCTCTTTCTCTCCCTCTCTCTCCCACCTCTCTCTCTCTCTCTCTCTCTTGAATGATTATTTGATCAGATAAAATAATAACGGAATATTTGTTTTCAATGATTTCAATATTTCTACTATATGTTGATAAAATAACCATATATGAATATCAAATTTCAGTTTGCTAGCCTTTTGGCAGCAATTTTTAATGTACATAAAAACGCACTAGAGTCGATATAAGGTTTATTTTTTATTATCTTACCAAATTTAAAACTAATCTTTGAAGTTTTTCACTATCATCGCTCATAACTGAGCAGATGGTTCCGATACCTATATCTAGGGTTGCCACCTCTTCGGATCTGACCCGGAGGTTCCGGGTTTTACAGGTTTGAAAATATCCGGGTCGCGCGAAATATAGAAATATAAATATTTTTTTATATAATACTGACGGGTTGTTACACATTTTCTGCCTTTCCTATACTTCAAGTATTTTCTGAATTTCTGACCCCAGCTCTTCAAGTGATTTTCTGAATATCTGCGCCACTCTTTCATCGCTTTTTTGATTTCCTTTTCTTATTATTTTATGAAGTATATATTGTATAGGTATATAATATCCATTCACGTTGTTTCTTTATCTGAGTAGGCGATGGTAGCGTGGCAGTTTTGTTGGTAGCCACGAAAAATAACTAGACATGTGAAAATAAAATATCAAAAAAATAGAATTTTTTCTGTTTAATAGATTTTATTTAATATGAGTTGATAATATGTGCAAGTATATTAATTGAACATAAAAAATATACAAATAAGAATTGAAGAATGTCATTATTTATTAATGTCAAATTTTATGCAATCAAACAAAAAAAAAATATCATGGCTTTCTCAGAGTAGTTTTCATTCGAGCTTGCATCTAAAAATGCCCAAGGTGAGGTAAATTTTATTTCGGTGTTTAGACTGATGTTAAGTCGAACATCACATAACTTGCTGGTGGTTTTCTAAACTACATTTAACCTGTACTGCATTTTAACAATTGAACGGTCTATAGCAGTGGTTCCCAACCGGGGGTACCGGCACCCCTAGGGGTGCGAGACGATTTATAGAAATTTATAATGCTGAACCGCTGAATGCTACATCAATTAATTTGATCAATTTTAAAGAAATATTCATGCGATTTCCTTTTTTTTTTGCTCAATTTGACATATAAATATGACTCAACTGAAAAAATCTGAACACATTTTTTATGGGGTTACAGGAGCTTATTTTCACATTCAAAGGGGTGCCCACCACAAAAAAGGTTGGGAACCACTGGTTTATAGGAACAGCGCGATATATGAAACTATCGCTTCAAGGTCTCTGTACTTACATGGAAGATCCGTATCCACGGATCAGAAAACATATAATCCCTATCCGTATCTGTATCGGTAGATCTGGCTTTTATGTGATCCAGCATATCTCTATTTAAAACACAACTTTTTTTTGCTCCGGATCAAAGTAGGGCGTTAGGTGGCAACCCTACCTATGTCTTCCATCGTCCTCCTCGGTCTCGAAATCTTCCTGATTTATATTCCAGCTTCGGAATTTTACAAGTAGCCATTCTTTCAAGATGCGACGACCAGTCATATCTTATATAGCGTGGTAGATATATTCAATTCTTCGCTTATATCTTCATTATAAATATGAAAATACATCATAAAATAACATAATACATCATATAAATATGAGAGTTACATAGTTCCAGTGGGAACACCTCGCACGAGATGGTGAGACCAGCTAATCGAAGATCTAACAAGTATTGATGTCCACTATACAGGGTACTTGGGAAGACCTGATAATGAATAGATCAAGATGGAGGACTTATGTGAGTGAGGTCAAAACTCAACCTGACTGAGAGTTTCCAAAGAAGAAGAAGAAGTTATATCATTTTACGGCTCCCTAAAATTCCGTTGTCTGAATCTGCTTTAATTTTCCATGTTTTAATTTTTTTTAAGACCCATTTTCAGAGCCGCAGTAAGGAAAACTTGCGCTAGGGGCAGAGCCGTGTTTTGGCGCCCTTTGCAAATAAAAACAAGGTTCTCACCTCAAAAAAAAAGGTCCTCGTCTTCGCAATGTCGCCCCTTTGTCAAGCCCATCAGCGCCCTTTTGCTTACTGCGTCCAGGGCCGTCGCCCCCTCCGCCCCCCCTTACTGCGGCTCTGCCCATTTTTATTACCTTATGTGAGCACAAAAACTGCTATTAGATTTAGTTACAAAAATACAATGTAATCAATATATTATAACAAATTTTCAGCCTTCAAACATGATTCAGATAGAATCGAAATTAGTAAGAAGATAATTGAAATAAATTTTAAATATTTGAAAACTGTTTTTTTTTGTTCGACCCAACAAAATATTAATTTTATCTAAACATTATTAATATATATTTTTAGTAGCAATGGGTCAAATAGATATTGTTTCTCCATCCCCTTTCATTGGCTATTGTTGAATAAATTGTATAAATGTAAAAAAAAGGTATTTTAACTGGAAAAGTTCCGGAACGTGTTCCGTCTCTACAAAAAAATGCCGGAAAGCTGTTCCGGTGCATTTCGTCCAGATTACCGCACTGCTGCCATCTCAAAATTTGCATTGGCAAACTTTTTAACATAATTAACTATAAAAACAACTACCACAACCGTAATTTATTTTTTAGTGGTTATTTTCGTTAAGTTTCATAAGAATTTCTCGGTAGATAAAACAAAAACCCTCGTCTAACTGTTTTTAAATACATATCATGTTTCACCCTTCAAGATTATTTCTTCTTTTAAACTTAAATATATGTATTTTCCAATTTCTCAATTGTCTTTAACAATGTGTAGAATTTTTTGGTCGTAACACAATATTAGCTGCATGTGTCCTTATTGTATAGCAAAGAAATTCACCGAAGACTTCCTGGTTCGAAAATAACCCCACATCTGAAACCACGTGTTCGACGAGAGTCACGTGATTATAGTGTGCGAGGAGACTGCGCGCACCGGTCAAGAAATCTCGAATGAGCTACACATGTGAAGTTTCAAAACTTTTGCCGCACTCGGCGTTGCATCGTAGCGGCGTACGGACTAACAAACTGCGCCGTGTGTATATCTTTGTACGAAGAACGCGCGTTCGTATTATTTTTCTGTTCTTGTGGAATAAAATGACCTATTAGTGTTTTGTTTAAAATGAGTGGTTGTGCGTCGATTGTAGCCTCCAAACGGGGGTTGTTGAGACTAAGATGTGTCGTGGCTGGTTTGGCGCTGCTTCTGTTCGTAGTGGCCAGTTGCGGAGTCGCCGCTGAGAAAGAGGTATGTACCTGCAGTTGAGAGACAAACTTTCAGACATTCCGCACGTTCGCAAGCCATCAACTTTGCCCAACTCTTCAGAATATGCCGCGCGGACCGCTCAAGAATGTGTAATCTGATAGACTACAAACGCGCTTAATTATATGATACATTGCACTTAGATTTCTGTGAGAAAATAACAGAATCCTAACTCCGCAAAAAATGAGACTTATTTCCTATAAAATATTTTGTTAATTATCCTCCTAAAAAAATTCTTCAAATTTTATTTCCAAATGTAGTGAAATTTGAAGTGTGTCGTGAATGTGGAAGACGCAATCGGATTTTAATAATTATATTTCGAAAATAATGGTAAGAAACTTTTTCGAAATAATAGTAAAAGTGTCCGTATTCCGTCTTCTCCATTATTTGTAATCTCTGTATATTAATGCCCGTAATTATCTTTTAAAATTTCTAAAAAAGAAAAATACTTTTAACAAATGTTAATTATTTAAAACATATTAAACAGTTGATAATTTTTCTTAATCTCAAATGTAGGTAATTGATTCTTAAATGAAACACAGTTCCACTGCTTTTATTCGTTTTGCTGGCAGTTTCGGCTTTAACTATTTTCAAATCGTAATAAAAAATAAAATTAAACCATAAATAAAGTACCTATAACATGGTAAAAATAAAAATTGAAAGTTGCTGTGATTATATTTATTTATTTTATGTAAATAACTAAATAGATGCTTGAAAATTTTTATTTGGATATTGTTGAAAACTTGGAAGCGCTGAATTGCCTATTTGTACAAATGTTGCGTCTTGAATTTGGTATCAAACATCTAATTGTTGGAAGATATCTCTGGACTTATGCTCCAAAAATGAGTAATGAATTTGTTTATGCGTCTCCCAGTGCATACATACATCTGCGTTTGTCTTAAATAATTAATAATACAAAGGCAATTCATAATTAATACGACCACTGGTACTACTGGGGGTTGTGAGAGGTGTTGTGAGAAGTAAAATTTCTAAGGCTTTGGCTAAAAATATATCTAGATATGTTTTGATATCTTGTCAAAAATGTTTTAAAAACTTTCATACCCCACCCTATTTGCCAGAGAAGCTGTTTTAAAATTTGAAAAAAATTAAGAATATTGCAAATTTATGTTGGGCTAAAAATATATTTAGATACATATTTTGATAACTTGTCAAAAATGTTCTAAAAACTTTGGTCCCCGAACCTATTTCTCAGAGAGGTTGTTTTAAAATCAGAAAAAATTAAGAATAATGCAAATTTATGTAAACCGGAATAGTAGATGCGCTTAGAACTTTTTAAACTTAAAAAAAGTTACAGATTTTTTTGTATTCAAAACAGTTATTATTTTTTATTTAATTTGGTTCTTTAAATAATAGCGTAGATTTTGTGAAACTTTTTACTTTGATAGGAAACCATTTTAACATTTTTCCAAAAATGTTTGTTCCTAACCCCTTACCCAGAATGGTTGGTTTAAATATCTGTAAATTTTTTTGAATAATACAGATTGACGTTAACGAGAATAGGGTACTAAATGAATGTTTTACATCGGTTATCAACCTTATTAACCGTACCACCACAATCTAAATTTAAAAAAATTGTTAGCATAAAATGTTCCTAAGTACTGCTCAAAATTCCTACCAATATAGGAAATTTCAAGAATGTCTGCATAATAAAGCATGTTATTATGTTTCAAAATTCACTATTGGTAGAGTAAGAGTTATATTTCCTTTTTTTTTTTTCATCATTTCATTAATTAAATAATCACACCTCTGTTATTCACGTACCACCAAATCTTCTTTCTGATATCATTAGTGGTACGCATACCACCGGTTGAGAACCGCTGCTTTACATTAAACATAGATCAGCGATGAGTAAACTTTTTTTTGAAGAGGGTCAGTTTGCGCATATATTGTGACCAAAAGGAGCGCACTAAAAGAAAAAAAAAGAAATCATAATAATAATAATCGCTCCAGCTATTACAAAGTAGTACCATTGAGTTGCTAAAATCTAATACTCCTTAACAGATCAATTATTTCGCCGAAATCAACGGTAGTATAATAAAGTCACTTGAGCACGTTAATAGAATGCTTTTTATTGGTCACAGTTAAAAAAAGTTTTTACAAATATAATCATTCATGGAGGGCCGGATGTAAAACTATCAAGGACCGCACGCGGCTTCCGGGCCTTGGCTTGACCACCGATGGCAAAAAGGACGAAAAACTGTATTTAAAAAATTGTTGAATTTGAGACGGTTATGGTAAAAAATGCCTCACGCACCCAGCATTCTGGCTCTTTTTGAGTCTCTTTTACTTACGAAATGTTGAAATTTGTGGATATCGAAAAAAAGGAAAAAAGATTTTTTTAAAAATATATTTCAAATAAATTATAAACTTAAACAGTCAAATACTTCATTCAAATTTATTATTTTTGGGATAATAGATAACCAGTAACAAATTTTAATTGTCGTACGCCAAATAATCGTGAAATATTCCGCAGAAAATGTTGCTTCTGAAAGATTTTTTTCTTTTATAAATTACATGTACGATATTGTGGTTTGTGGTATTTATTTAAATTTCTGTGTTATTTTTATTTCGGTCAAGTCTGTGCGTAGTACGTTCGTAGGAAGTTAAAAACTGGAATGCTAGTTGATATTTTAAACACATTTTTTTGTCTGTAAAATAACTTTAGATATGAAAATTGATTGAATATTATGTTTTGCTTTTTTAATGATGTGTTTTATAAATTAATTTTAAAATAACCTAGCGTATCGTGGAAGTAAAGAATAAGCTTATTTAAATTGTTAGGTCCTGGGTACCTTTTCTTGATTATCGCACATATATACTGTATTCTCGGAGAGTAGTCGATATAAACATTCGAACTACGTCAGTCTTCGAATAAACTATTTCTCGAACTAAGGTATTTAAATGAATTTAGAGCAATTTCAGATTCACCGGCAAAACCGGTGCCGGTACCGGATACAATATAATTAAATGGATGCTTTCACACATAGTCTGGCTCGACAAATCGTAAGCAGGGGCAGCATCTCATTGCTGTCATTATAGTAAAAATGCACACAGATTTTTTCCTTCAAGGCTCATATACCAAAACTTTCCCTTAGGGGGTGCTTAGATGCAAAAAAAAATCTTGGGGGGGGGGGCTCATGTTCAATTGCAAGAAAAATGCATCCCTTAAAAACGTGTTTTTTTGAATGTTTGCATCCTCAAAGGGTGCGCGCATACATTATACTAAAGTTGGTATAGATGCCCCAGTGGGATAAACGCCCCACTTCGCATATATCCATAAGGGTGTGTGATTTTATCATTTCAGTACTGACAGTTTGTACGAGAAACACAGTCTTCTGAAATAAATGTGTTAAATTATCATCAATGTTAATAGTTTATGAAAAATTAAATTGTAAAGGTAGGTGCTCATATGAGTGGTTGTATTTCAATAATTACGACATTTTGACTTAAGGTTTTATGACGTAACTATAACTTTAACAAAATTAGTTTCATTACTAGGTATCAGAAGATACTTAACCTCGCATTATAGTAGAAAATAATGCTCAATATTGTATACATTCGAAATAAACAGATGGGGCATCTATCCCCTAGAAAAAGGATATAAGGCTGCAATAAATGTGGGATATATGGCTCGGGCATTGTATATATAATCTTATAATAAAATATATATATATATATATATATATATATATATATATATATATATATATATATAATCTTATACTAACAGTTTCCCAAGGACACGCAACAACATATATGCCAAAATAGATACTTGGAAAAAATATCGCAAAAATATGAAAAGTTTAAAAAATTTATTAAGTCCTATCAAAAAATGTTCAAATAAAAGTTGTTAATTATTACTTGTATAGTAATTTTTGTAGAATAGATGTTTTAGAAAATTTTCTCTGTTGTGAAATATTCGCAAAAATCTTAAAACCGACACGAGTAAACTTACATTTATAGTTGTATAGCTTACATGTATAGGACGATTTGTACCAAAAGTTGAAAAAAAAGGTGAAAAGTTGCCATTGATGTCAAAAACTTAAATATGTTTCATAAAAATCCGTTTGGCCAAAATTGCTCTACACATCTCCATGGACCGACAGACACACAGATCAACAGACATCATGCTAAAAATAGTCAAAATCGGTATGACCACTCCGTATATATGTTGGCAGTAGGTGAAAAAAAAAAAATAAATAAAAAATTGTAATTTTGATTTAATTGTAATTTTTAATTGTTATTTTAAAAAAATATTAAAATTGTTGGTCAAAATCAAATGTATTATTTTAGTGAGGCATAAATACCACCATATGGGGCAAAAATCCCATCGATATGGGATATATGGCCAATTACAGTACTATTTTAAATCATTAAATTTATATATTTAGAATAATTATAAGTGTTTTAATCCTATGTTATTGTGTAGTAAGATTATCTAAGAATTATAGCAAAGTAACAGATAAAGTTTAATAATTAAGATTAATGCAACACGATTGTTTTTCTATAACTGGGGCATCTATCCCACTTTTACCCTATAATATTTTGGTGCTTAGTACTATTTTATCTCGCAATATAATCATTTTGAAAGGAAATCAAATGTATTAGTATTTATACCGAAAGTAATTTAATAAATCGTGCATAAACTGTCTTCTAAGTATCTGACAGTCAAAAGGATATGCCATTTTGTTTCTTTTAGTCTTCCTTGCAAGGTATAATAATCAAAGGAGATGACAGCGTCTGCAAAAGACTGTAGTGGTTAGAGCAGGCGTCTCTGCTGGTTTTGCCGGCGGCTGCAAAATCATATAATTAACACATGTTTTAGGTGCCCATCACAACTGCCCCTTCCCAGAAATAAATGAAATTTATAGCAATTCGTCAAATAACTTCTCTCTCTATGAATATATAAAAGAAAACAAAAAAAAAAAAAAAAAAACACAATTTTGATTGCTGTGGGCTTTTTCTTGGGGATGGGGCATAGAAAACAAAATTGTTTTACAGGGGCAGGGATGGACTAGAACCTACATTTTTATCGGGAAATTACTGACCCTACCGGGTCATTCTAGCACGGCCCGCGCATCTCTAAACAACAAGACCAATAACCAAATAGAACTTTACCTTAAAAAAAGAACAGGTCCTTGCTTCCAAAATGCAAGTGATGATCAGAACAAAAGAGGTCATCGCTTCCAAAATACAAGTAATGACTAAAAAATTCTCATAAGCTCTAAAACTCAAGTGAAGGAGTGAAAACTCAAGTGTGTTCATTAAAAACACTTGTTTTTTAGTGATTAGGAGGGGAAGGGGTGCTCAAGCCCCTCAGTGCGCACAATCTTATGTTGTTTACATGATTAAGGCAATTTTTAAAAACGACCCACCGTTGTAAATAGAATTTAATAGACTTTTGAGTAAGGTACATTCTTACCCGTAGCTCCATTTAAGCTTTACTGGATCATTGTTGCCCCCGCCCAGTGGGCGCAGTTAAGGGTTGCAGTTTTCCCTAAATAGTGCCCCCTCGACCGTTAAATGGAATTATTTTGGGTTTTTTGATATTATTTCATATTTACGAGCAGAGATGTCGAGAAAGATAAACGACTCTCCAATACTTTCCGACTTTCCTGACTTTCGACCCTGTCGGTATTTTTGAAAACCGGCTCAGACTCCCGACTCCGATTCCCGACTTTTTTCACTAATGCACTTTTTGTGTCATTCTTAATTCAAATTTTTAAATATATTACTTTTCATTGTATTTTATTAATATAATTTATCATAAAATATCACTGTAAACTTTTTACATTTAGATTTTTGCTGCCAGCATGAAACATGAAATATACACGGAGCTTGCTACAACTTGAGAAAACAAAAATTCTGTTTAGTTCTGCTTACAATAAACAGAGTATACAGAAAAAGGGTAAAATGGATATGTGTAAAAAAAAATATCTTTACTGCCTCATCGTATTAAATATTAATACGGGTAGCATTACTTAAATTATAAACTGAAGTATATTAAGAAACAACGGTACTGAATATTGTCAATTTCGTTTTCATGAATCAAAAAAAAAGTCCCGTTTCCGTTCTATAAAAAATTCTGGTAGTATCGTTATTTGGTTTTCATTTTCATTTTGTTCTTATCCTTGATAAAAATTGAATCGAGAGTCGGGAGCCAGTAGTTTTTCCGACACTGGACTCCCGACTCCTCCAAAAGCTTAGACTCCTCGAGTCCCGACTTACGGCTCCGACTCCGACTTCATCCCTGTTTATGTAATTACCCTGAATATAGTGGTACCTTTTTAAATGAATATTCTGTATATTAAGTGCTTAGAATTGTAGTATGTGATAATAGATATATATGTAAGCATCTTGTATTAGGAGATATGCAGTCTAAGTGATGTATATATCTAGTTTAGGTGTTTAATTCAATGCGACTGTCTGCAAAAACCTTTTCTGGAATGTGAAATGTGATTAACATGTGTCTCATGACAATTGTTACCTACACAAACATTAACACATATATGCACTACCTACATCTTGACGGCATTGCCTCCAGATCTTCAATTAGTCACGTTACCTCTGGTTTCCTATTCCACTAACATACCTTAAAAATTGCTTCATATCGTCTATTTGAGCTATCAACTGCAGATTAGGTGCATTTCTGTACTGTTTCCATTATCATCATTGATTTTTTGAACTCCTGTGGGACTTTTGCATCCTCAGTGATTTATTTGGTAGTGTTGCTGTGCACCAAAAATTTTAACTATCTAACAACCTCAGTTCCATTTCCAGTCTATATATCCAAAACAGTTGACGCCAGTTGTTAGCTTTCAGATTCTGGAGGTTTTTCTGGAAGTATACACTGTACATTAGGTCTTTTTCGGTGCTTACGGGACATTTTTGTTGTTTTAAAATATTTTTAGTAATAAACATTTATATGAGTTAACAAGTGATGTTAAACAGTGATATTTATAAATTTCGATTGACTTGAATAAAACTAAAAAATTAACTAAAATGTTTTTAGTTATAGAATAATTTTTAGGGTTTTGTAGGAGAGACCACAAAAAAATCCTTATGACGTCACTCATGTGTCTGTCTGTCTGTACAGTAAAAATTGTTACCAAACGGCTTAACTCAGAATGTTCCCCCCAAATTTCTCTGGCCAAATGTGTGCGCAAGTGAAGACCTTTTTTTTTAGGTCATCACTTGTAGTTTTACCTGTCCATGAAAAATGATGCCCTCTTCAAATATTTCCTCCCCCCCACCAGATTTTACTCAAATATTTCCAGGCCCTTCCAAATTTTAAGAGTTAGTGCCGTCACTGGTGATAATCCCTACTACTATAGCAGTGCCGCCCCTGGGTGGAGGCAAGTCGGGAACCTGCCCCAGGCCCCGCGCCTTTAAGTGCCCCGCACTTCTATCGTCAAGTAATAAAATAATAAAATACATTAAAAATATTATTCCAAGTTTTATAAATAGTTAGAAAAAATTTATATTTTCATTGAATATAAGTATAATAATAATAATTTTTAGTGTTCAAAATTTTAAAAATTTACAAAATATTTTTCTTATTGACTAGAGTACCACTTATACGTATAACCTCTATTATTACATGGTTTTAATAGTTATGCTGTTGTTTTACATTTTAATTATTTTATAAAATAGAGGAAAATTTAAAAAAAAACCTCTCACTTTAGTATTTGGGAAAAAATAGAAATAATTAGTTATTTGTTCATTATGAGAGGATGTTTCAAATATTTTAATGTTTTATAAACTGATCCTACATTTTTTATTAGGTGGTTTTCATGATTAGCTGTCCTTTGAAAAAATTTATCTTTGGTTTTTTTGATATAATCATGAATATATTCAAGTTTTATATCTTGGTGCATACTACTGATGAGATGGTACTTAGGATATGTGCCTATTATTCTTAGACAGTAATTTTGAATAATTTGTAAATTTTTTATATTGGAGTTGCTAGCAAAGTGCCAGGCAGGACATCCATAAGTTAAAATTGGTCTTATCATTGTTTTATATATTATAAGTTTGTTCTTTTGATTTAAATTAGATCTTCGGTTGTAAATCGGGTAAAGTTGTCTTAAGGTTTTCTTAGCTGACATACATCTATCATTTATGTGTTTACTAAATGTTCATTTTTCATCCAGTAGTACACCAAGATACTTAACTTGTTTAGTTGGGATAATTTCAATATTATTAATTTTAATAGCAAAATTTGATAAATTGGGCCGGCGTTTTGTGAGTATAATGAATTCTGTTTTTAGTTCATTTAATTTTAACCTCCATTTCAAGAAATTCTTATAAATTTTATTGGCTATCTGATTCAAATTATTTACTACAGCACTTAGACGCCAAGATGAGGTGATCAGAGCAGTGTCATCAGCGAAAAGACTGAGACTGGTGCTATTACTTTTAGGAATATCGTTTATGTATAGGTTGAACAAGACAGGTCCAAGCACACTTCCTTGTGGGACCCCTGCTTCAATAGATTTAAGGGCGGAGTTTTTATTATTTATTGTGACCTGAAATTTTCTATTTAATATATATGATTTTAGAAGATGTATTAAGTACGGAGGAAAATTAAAGTTTATAAGTTTTGATAATAAACCGCTATGCCAAACTGTGTCGAATGCCTTCTCTATATCTAAAAGGACTAATCCGCAATATTTTTTCCGGTTGAAGTTATACGTTATGTAATCTGTTAGACGGATTAGCTGATCAGCAGTACTGTGTGCCCGTTTGAATCCAAATTGTTCAGGAATTAATAATTTTGTTATTTCTATATGTTCGTTTAGTCTATTTAATATAATGCGTTCAACTACTTTGCTTAAACATGGTAATAGACTTATTGGTCTGTAGCTTTGTATTGTATTTTGGCATTTGCCTGGCTTTAGTATCGGGATAATTTTGGCTTTTTTCTAAATAGTGGGAAAATATGCATTTAGTAAAATCGCGTTAATAAATTGAATATAAGTATGTGTACTTTGTTGATAGTTAATAATATTAAAGAAAATATCGTTATTCTATATATATGGGGCCCCGCAAATCCAGTTTTGGGGCCCCGCAATTCCAGTTTTGCCCCAGGCCCCGCAAATATGCCTAGGGGCGGCCCTGACTATAGTCAACAAACTGAATATTTCCAGAATATATTTCTGTGTACCTATCTTTTAATTCTTGTCATTCCTACTTTTACGTATTGCGTGATATTCAGCTTTAAGTCCAAAATCAGTCAAATACCTACATTTGCATAGCTTTTCCATTTATAATTAAATTAAATGAACCGTTCTTTTAAAAAAATATACTGCTTAAATATGTATATGTACTTAATAAGTATATAATTTATGTATTAAATTATATGTATATATTTATAAAATGGCGACTAATTTCAAACTTTTAATCTAAATATGTTTGGATCTCTGGTTATGTAACAAATTTGTTTGAAACGTTTTCACTTTCTTGTTAATATTAACTTTGTGGTAAATACTGTGGTCATGTATAAAATTGTTCATCACAATACAGTATCTGGAAAATTTCATAAATAATTTATTAACTCTAATAATCTAATTACTATTAATATGATAAAAATTACGTTATATCCGTAAAATTAAGAGACCGCCAATTCTAGGAAATAATGCATTTCCAGCGAATTTAATTGCATTAAAATGTTGACTGAGTATATCTGTCTGTATCTGTGATCCCGCCAGGCAAAAAATGCAGTTGTTGATTTCTTGGAACTAGTCAAGATGAATATCCTTCTCAAGTCATATTAGCTTTACCGCTAGCAACGGGACAAAAAAAAAGAAAAAATTAAAACTAGAACATTATAATACATGTTTATGAGACTTAGTTTAAAAATGAATAAATAGCTCATGAGTTGATTAATTATTTATTGAAAGATGTAATTAATTATCTATTATTGTAAAAAATTAATTAGTGAAGACATTTAATAATGTAGTAATTTCTTTATATATTGTTTTGCTCTTATATCTATTAAAATTGCTTACATATTATATAAAAATTGATATGAAGTGTGTACTTTCACACATTTCAGGGTTTTGTAGGTATTTACTAAGTGTAAGAAGCTACCATAATGCTGGATGTCTATTTTATTCTACAATTACATCAAAATCAACAGTTTTTTGATAATAATTTTTATTCGATACTTCTAAGAGCTTCATATTTATTGTTTAAACCAAATTTATTTTCGAAAATTTCGTCATGATAAAATTTTAATTAAAAAATCCCAGCGTTTTTTCCCCTAGACGTATAGTAGTAGATGAGCCTATTAAACACTACACACATGAACTCTGTTCTCAGCTGTTAAATTTTTTTATTATATTTAAAATTTCAAAATAAGACACACACTCTTAATCTTAAAAAATCCATAACATTATTAGCTATAAGAAATTTCATTTGATATCCCAGTCAAAAATTAAAAAGATATATTAATTTTTTCATTAAATACATATTTGTTTTTATTTATCTCGTGATGTGTTTTTTTGAACTGTTAGTATTTTTCCTATATGTGGGTCGAAGAGTTTTATAAGCATGCTACATTTCAATTTTCTATGTTCAGCCGTTCGACTACAATTTCTACCTGTCTGACAGACATACAGACTGCCCATTTGCCCTAACATAACTATTTCTAACCCATTTCTAACGATGTAGAACTTCTATAGAGATGGTATAGAAAAATTAGTAAGTACAACATTGGGAAGCCGTAATAAATAATGACGGAAATTATATTTTTTAATTATATACAAGGTGTCTCAAAAGAAATTTTATATTTATTTAGCTTACTGCGTGAACGCAACGTAACCGAGGGGCGCGGGGGTTATGTCAATCGGTAGCCTGGCTCTTGGGAATTTAGTCGCTATGGAGCTTTTCTCGGGAGCAGACCGCGCGTTATGCGTGCGAGAGTTTTACAAAAACGGTGATTCGGCGACTGTAGCGCGTAGAAAATTCTGCAGTATTCGAGGTTTTCGCCACTTAAATGATGCGCCAAGCATTCCTCTCATTCGACATTGGGTTAAAAAGTTTGAAGAGACTGGTACAACGCTGGATAAATCAAAATCCGGGCGACCTAGGTCATCAAGAACGGTAGAAAACGTGGAGAATGTTAATCAGTCTGTTCGTGACGAGTGAATTCATAGCGTTATGTGGAGATGTTAGACAACTTCTTGGTACCTGAACTGCAAAACTTTCCTGGCTATAACCAAAGAACATGGTTCCAACAGGACAGAGCAACTTCACACACGTCCAATATGTCTCTGCCACGTGTTCGTGAAATTTTCTCAGGCAAATTGATCTCCCGGAGAGGTGACATAAATTGGCCTCCACGCAGTCCAGATTTAAGCCCTATGGACTTTTTCCTATGGGGTTATCTTAAATCTAAAGTTTACGCCAATAAACCGACTTCACTGGCGCATTTGAAAGAAAATATCCGTCACGAAATGGCAGCCATCCCTGAGTCCACCTTTCGAGACGTCATAAGTAATTTTACTGTTCGATTAAATGAATGCCGAGAACGCGAGGGTATACATTTAGACGATATTATTTTTAAGAAATAAATCCCCAAAAAGTGTATTTTAATAATTAATAAACATTTTTTCTATATACGGCCTACTTTTTTTTTAATCGATCCACTAAATATAAAATTTCTTTTGAGACACCTTGTATAATAAAATATTCTGGAAAAAAAAAAAATTTGTATTCTAAAATTATTTTTTTTCGGCCCCTCTAATATTTGTGATATTGTGTTTTTAAAAACTGTTTTCGTTAATTAATTAATTGCATGGCATCACCATTATTTAATATAATTTTGTCAATAATTTTTTTTTGTTATTTGTTATTTGTTATTTGTTACTGCTACTTTAAATTAATGTAATTATTCTTTATATTTGTGCCGCACTATTATTGGGCAGTTGCCTGTTGTGTGGCCCTATTGTAATAAATAAATAAATAAATAAATAAATAATCAGTATTCAAAATATTACATATTATTAAATTTTCAAGATTTATGTTGATTTCTGTTTTTTTTTAAGAATAAATAAAGAAGTTATAGGTAATTTCTTTGCTTTAAGCGGAATTGAATGGGAATCTCGTTCTTTTCGGTTGTCACGAGAAGGGACCTTGCTTGGGTTATTTCAGGTTTCATGTTGGTATACGAAAATTTAAAATTTCATCATTGATACCATGGAAACGAAAGATATTTTTTATAAAATATAATAATTTTTAGACAAAAAAAAAATAATAATAATAAATGAATGGGAAATTTTTATTAAGAATGACACAAAAAATGTAATGAAAAGGACATTTTATAATGACATTCAATTTAATCTAGAATCTGTATTGAGTATGATTTATACGTCATTTCTTTGTTTTGAGCGGATTTAAATGGGAATTGTGTTCTTTAGGTTATCACGAGAAAGGACCTTGCTTGGGTTATTTCAAGTTTCATATTGGCACGTGAAAAATTAAAATCCAAACAGTGAAACCATGGAAACGAATGACATATAATACATTATTACATATTTTAAAGACAAGAAAATAAAAATGGGAAATTTGTATTAAGAATGACATAAAAAAACAAAATATAATAAAATGATATTTTATAATGATATTAACTTTCATCTAAAAATGGTTACTGTAAGTATGATTTACAAAGCTTAACCAAAATGGGCAAAAGCTCGAATCAAAATATAAAAGTTACTAGATTGCAAAATCTAAGTCCGCCTAAAGGTTTGGAATAGCCTATACAAAGCTTAAACAAATGACCAAAAGTCCGATTCAATAGATAAAAATTACTAGATTTCAAAATCTAGTTCCGCCTAAACGTTTGGACTAGCCTATATGTAAAAATGAGTTTATATGTTGATATATTAGTAATTTAGAATATATACTAAATTACATTCAAGTTGGTAATGATAGACAAATTTACATTTTTATAAAAAACAAAGGTAAAAACAATCGATGTTTATTCACATTATTATGCATATTATAAAAAGTTGATAATATCTAATAATTAATGGAAATGGGAAGATAATTTGGAATACTATTCCAAATTATATTCAAGCTGGCTATGATCGACAAATTAACATTAAAAAAAAAAAATAGCTAAAAACAATCGACGTTCATTAAACTTTTATTGTCTTTATAATAATGAATTAGTTTATAAAAATTATAAAAATAAAAATAGTGTTCCAAATATGCTGCACTTCATCTATACATTAACAATAATAACTAAAACAATAAATATATAAATTAGAATAAAAGTCTTCGAAAAATTGAACAGACGCAGGGTTTTTGTAAGAGGATGTAACTGGACAAGTTACCATCAGATATCACATATAAATAACACATTAAAATAAGGTGCAAAATTCCATATATATATAAAACAATAAGTTCGATTCCCTCAAGAAGAGTATCAGCCTGTCCATGAGTATCCTATCGTCACCTAAAGCAACTGACATCATAGCATAGGCCTAACTTCTTCCTGACTTCCTCAAACTGTACACACTGAGTTAAAACGCTGAGTTAAAAAACTGAGACAAATCTGTGTTACATATCTCATAAATAGGAAGCTCTTTACCTCGAGGGAGGTGTCCATGGGTCCATCAAGAGTGGCCTACGAAAGCGTGTGATGGTGGTTTCCCCCTTGCAGGAAGAACCTCATGATCTAACGTCTCCCTTCATTTTCGTCAACTTCACATTTTGTATGATGTTCCAATCATGTTCCCATTTAGCTAACACCAGATCTTTCAGATAACTTTTTGCGTCATCTGGAAATATAAAATTCGCATACGTCGTATGTGTGTGGTAAGCGGCTTTTGCAACTACATCAGCCGGTTCATTGCCTTTAATAGCTACATACCCCGGTATCGAAAACAGCTCTACCCACACATTCTGAGTATTCAGATTGTGGAGTAGCAACCGGAACTTTAGTACAAGAGGATCCACTGGATCTGGATCTTGGATACTGTTCAGAGCACTCATTTGGGGAGTGGGTACATATTAAAAAACATAAATTTCCATAATTTTTGAAAGAATACAGCACGTGCTTCCATCTGGAGACCAACATACTTGAGATGCAATCGCCTCAAGACCCAGCTATAGCTACCCAGTTCTCCGGTCAGCCAGATATACACTGTAAGCACTGTGCTCAATAAAATTCGAAACAGTTATCAGATCTAAAATTCCTGTTGTACTTTTCTGGTTCACATTAATGTGCATTACTCAGAATTTTATCAAATTTTTAAATTAATACTGCCCTGGGTTAGAGGGTGTGAGAAAGAGTTTTTTTAACACATTTTTTTTCAACGACAAGAAATGTTATGTGACATTTTTTGGAAAACGAATCAAAATCAAAAATTAAAATTCAAATACACTAATCAAAAATTCCTATTGAACAATTTCGGTTCTCATAAATGCACAGTATTGAGTTTTTTTTTTTGCAGATTTTTCGATTAACCCCTCTAGGTAAATTTTTTTTGACTCATTTTTGGCGAAACTCCCAAATAAAATGTGTTGGTTTATCCACGCGCTAAGAGATTTCATTTTACATATTTTTCCGGCTGTATTTTTTTTTATTTTATAACTGTCGGTAGTTTTCCTATATGTGGGTCAAAAAGTTGTACAAATATGCCAACTTTTTAGGTCTAGCTGTTTGGCTACAATTTTTGCCATATAGGCAGACACATAAGTGTTGTTATAAGGGTTTTTGATCATACCTACGAAACCCTAATATGCTTTAAGATTGAATTTTATGGTTTCGTCTATCTATTAGAAGGACTGAATGAAGGATGTCTAGGATAAAGAAAATGGACATATTCAATCGAATAAAAATCGATAATTTCTTGAAAATCATTTTCCATCTATTGTACAGTGAGAATATGAAAAAAAAGTTATCTTAGAAATTAAAAAATGGTTGCATAATAACATGACATGCTGAAAGGATGGAGGAAGAAAGGTGGCCAAAGGAGATCATTTAATGACCTCCAAGAGGAAAGAGAAAAGAGGAAGACCAGCAGTGAAATGTAAAATACACAACAACTTAATGTGTGAGGAAGACCTATCTAAACGAGACTGGGAACTGGAAAGATATGAATCGATGGCAAAAGCGCAAATAGGAAAATCATCCATCTGACAGAAGAACAGGCGAATATAATTGTATAAGATACTTTTAAGTTGATACTTTTAACAACTTTACGCTTAACATAATTTAACAGATGGTGGATTTGAAGAGGCAGAACCTACAGATGAAAAAAAAAGCGAGCAAATATAACCTCATTTTCATCCTTTTTTTAAAACCTTTTATCTTTGTATCATTTTTGTAACAATTTGTTAAAACATAAAATGAAATGAAAATTCCATGTTTGTTTTTATGTTTCCGTCTGAATGAAAATGTAATTGAAAGAGTGATTATAGTAATACATATGCACGACTGCATAACTAACACGTTAAGAATGAAACGGCCTACGCAATATTTTAAATTACTTTCTACTCTTGTATTGAATTGAACTATTGTGTTACTACAATAACTGTAAACATACATTTTACTATAATCAGAAAGAAACAATAAATATAAAAGATGATTGATACACTCCGGACAATTGAATTAGGAGGTTTGGACGCTGCGTAAACGAATTTATATTTACGTGTAAAGCATCAAATTTTAAAACATTTTAAAAATAATTATTTACACCCTATTTTTTACTTGTTATATTAAGAAATTAAATATAATACAGCGGATTCTGAATAACTGGGACTAGATGATTTAGTCCAATTAAGCGGCTGTAACAATTACGCGAAAATAACCTCAATATACTGCTGTGTCGTGTATAACGAACAGAGATATTGAACCAGTGGCCCTCATTTTTTTTAGCTAATAGTACCCTAAAATAAAATATGAAAAATTTAAGGCACCATAACCTTGTTTTTTCCATAATATGTCCATATTTCTTCTATGGAGTTCGCTCTGGTTCACCCTAAAGTCACTGGATTATACAAAGTAGCGAAAGCCTTTGAAGATACCGACAGACCCCAGGGTTTGATTGGCAACATTGGTTCCCTTATTAAGCAAACTAAAGCAGCAATTTTTACGTTCTTAAGTTTGCGTCTGCTCTGTCACATCTCTCTTTCTCGCTCTAATTTAATAATCTCCTTTGTCAGCGGTTTGAATATTTAAGGTTAAGTTTCATTTAAATTTATATATTATATCCATTTTATTTAATAAAAAAAAAAAATTGAAATTGTACTACAATTTTGTTATAGTGCATCTTTGATTAAAAAAATCGTGATTACAATGTTTAAAATAAAAATTTTGGTAGTACTAGTTTCTTATTTTTGTACTGTTTTTTTATTTTAGCCCCAGTATGGCCGCCGTTGCGCTACTTTATATAATCTAGTGACTTTAGTTCACCCTAGCTGAGACCATTATACTTATATAGGTTTATTCAAAATTATTGCAAGGCTAGGACGCTTGACGTTCGAAATATACAAAAGAATTTTTCTACTATTTTTCTGCTTTCCTAAATTATACAAGTAAACAAAAATGAACTTATTTTTTGTGACATGGACAAAAATACTATATTTTGTCCATGTCCCTTGTCTTGGAGGAACCGTTTCTCATGTTCATCACTTACTGCACCCATATTTTCTGGGAAGAAATGTAGAAGGGAGTCCGAAAAGTGAATTTTTAAAGACATCCTACATCCCATTTCTTTGTAGGCATCTAGTTCATTCACGATATCTCGTGAAGTGTCGGTGGTTTTCGAATGGTCTTGTATACGTTTTAACTATTAGAGTAAAATGTAATTAATCACAGACAATGAGTGAGTGATTTTGAACTCAACCAAATTGTGTCAGTTTGCATGTTTTGTTTGTAGGTCTTTTTTTTTAAGAAACTGATCACGTACGTAATCTTTTCTGAACGTCATTATAGAAAATATACTTTATGTGAATTTTTTTGAATATTTGCACGCGGCGGCTGTCTTCATTGCACTATGATCTTGGTTTCTTCCCATGGAACTCCAGCCTCAAATAATGGTAAAAATTGTTGAGTGATTTAATAAGATTTCAGATTTCTAAAAAATAATTAATACCTCTATTCTGAACAAAATATGTTAGCTGTAAAGACGGTACCAAACTCGAAGGTTATATTATGCCCTTAAAACTCTCACATCTTGCCAGCTTTGTAACATTAGAGTTGTGTTAAAATTAACATTTTTGTTCAGAATTTGTTCAATTTTTCATAAATCAGGAGGTGATAATTTAACACAATTTTAAATGCAGTTAATTTAAAAAGTATCTTTATTTGAATAAAAATGCTAACAAGATTATATCTAACTTAATATTCTTCTGTTTACCTCGAAAAAGTAAATCAAATTTCGTTGAGAATAATTTCTCAAAATATAAACAGCATTCAGAGATTCAACGCACGAGCATAGTAAAAACAATGGCGAGACCAGATTGATACAAAAAAGCATTCTTTTAATCTAAAATGATTTAAAAAGCTTGAGAATTGTAAACAAAAAGATGCTGAGAATAATAAAGCAACAGGGATGAGCAAGAAACTGGAATAAGACTTGCGGAGAAATGTTGAAAAGATCTGATTTAGCTAGCCTGTAATAACCCCATATTTATAAGTGATCTAGAAATTAATTTTAGGAGATTAATATCTCCAAAGTTCTCAAAAAGTAACACATTTTTATTTAAAAGGTTTACTGAAAAATTTTCAGACTAGAGTAATATGATTCTTAAATGAAATATTTGATAATATTTCACAAAAATATGTATTCGTCATTGTGACTACAGTTTCGGCATTAACTGGATAGCGGCATCAGCAGGATATTATTTTGAAGGGACATATTTTGATTAAGATAATTTTGAAGGTTTTGTGATCAGAAACTTCTTATAACGTCACTAATGTATCTGACTGTCTGCCTGTCTGTTCGCTAGAACTTGTGGCCAAACTGAGACCTAGAAAGTTGAAATTTGGCATGCTTGTACAACTCTTTGACTCACGTGCTGGAAAACTATTAAAAGTTGAAGTTCAAATAACATATCGGGGGAATAATATAAACAAATATGTATTTAACGAAAAAATAAATATTTTTTTATAAATAAGTAATTAAATGAAACTTCAAATAAATCAACATTTTTTTAAAATCTTTTTTTTATGGATATTTTGCCAAAAATGTGTAAAAAAATTCTTATCCTGAAACCATTCTCTATTGCATGCATCGTCGAGCTACGTGTATCGAGATAATGCTGTCCATCGCTTGCTCTACTACCATCTTAGACAAGCTTATGAGGACGTCCCCTCTGTTATAGAATCGGTGATGGAAAATTCCAAGTGCTGTATTTATTGGAATTACTCCTTGCCCACCTTAAGGTTACTGGCAGTCACTAAGCTGGACATAACCTTCCTGGATGTTGAGACCAAACAGATGTTTTTGATCGAATTTTCAAGTCCTGCTGAGAACCTTTTTCTCAAGGAAGAGGAAAAGATGTCCAAGTAGATGGATTTCTTGTCCGAGCTGAGAAAGCTGCAAGGGTATAAATTCAAGATTTTAGTCCTGATAGTTGGTGTTTTGGGTGGTATGAAAGCGTTCTACCGGAGGGGAATCGAGTTCATTCTCGCCTGCAGATCTTCTGTCATCTCTTTGATCTGCAGGATGCAGAAAGTTCAGGTCACTCCGGGTACGGGCACTGGATTTAGCGTAGTTTCCGTGTCTGCATATCGCCAGGGTTTGGGATGGAGACGTGTGTATTTAGCTTCACTAATCTTAAGTAAGATGTGGCCCAAAAGGTAGCTGAAGTTTACGATTATTGGACGCTTGTAAAGATCTGACAAACCACATAATATTACTAATTAACTTAAAACCATTCTAATCTTTGACCAAAGACCTCTTCCATGTCCTTTCATTGTGTAATATCTTAGCCGAAAATGGGCCTCTCTGGCCCATGATCGCTTATCGGCTTAATGATGTTATCTATCTATCTTTATTATATTTTTATTATCTTTTACCTCTCTCGTGATTTTGTTAGATGGCTTGGCGTCCATAACATGGTTTTCTTCCTCCATCGGTTGCCATTTACTCGTGCTAGGTGTCCTGCTAGGTGCTCTAACTTCACTTTTTTTACGGATATCTCTATTTGGTATTTTGTCTCGGAGTTTTGTTCTGAGTATGTGTATGTCAATTTTTCTCTGAGTAACTGCCAGTTTTTCTTCATTTTTGAGACGAAGACCAAGTTTGGCATCTGCAAGTAAGGGCGGGAATTATACTAGAGTTAAACACTTTGCTTTTAATTATGAATTTTTTCCATCCTGCAGTTATACGTCTCTAGATTTAATTTTTGGTCGATATCTTTTGCTTACGCAATTAATTTTATTATTATCTATTTTATCTATTTTAATGTTTACTAGGGAGTAATTCGTTACTATGTTTTTGTGCAGTTCATGTAAGACCTACTGTTTGGATCGCATGATACGAGTAAGTTTTCATTGTTTAAATATTGGACTAATAAAAGATATTTTGAAATTATCTCACATCTAAAATAAATAAATTAAGAAACCGTATAAAATTTATGTGTAACAAAAGCTGCAGCCTCTGCACTTAAGTACCCGAAACTTAGCAAGCACTTAAAGTCTCCACATCTTCTTAGGGTGAATGCACCATAATTTGACCCAAATATACACGTACTCTTCCGTTTAAGCGCACGCTTCACCGTTCTATACGAACGTAATAATAAAAATAGTACTATAATGACAATTGATGATAGTAAAGAAACATTGAAGTAAATGTTTAGCGACCAATAATGACCGCAGTCGCAACTTTTCAATCAACTTTATTAATAAATTAGTTTTCGTCTGTTTGGAAACGAACAGAAGACCGACAAATCAACGACAATATCTAGCTGAGTGCTGTTATGAGTTTCTCGTTAACTCAATCAGCTCCAGAGTGAAGAGGAAGATAGATTGACCTTGTTCTACGAATCTCTCCTGAAAATATAGCCCGGTAAATTCAATTTTTGGATTGTTCTGCTTGTTCTAATACCCATGAAATTAAATAGACGGTTATCAATGTTTTTATAATCAAATGAATTAATGCTACTTGTAGCTTTTTATTTTTTTACTTTTTCTACACTTGTTAAGAAAGAATATGCGTTATTAAACTTTTGAAATAATAATATGAAATACTTAGGAGTTATCACAGATGAAATTTTAAATTTCAAAGAACATTTCAGTTGCTCCGTAAAGAAAATAGCTAGAAAAGTCAATTAGTTAAGACGCGTGGTGGCAATTGTGACAGAGTGGGGTAGATTATTGGTTTTAATACTACGGTACTGTCACATTACAATTATTGTAGATATTTTTATTTTTTGACTGAAATTGAAGTAGCAAAATTTAACCTGCAGTAAAATAGAACGATAGGAGCTGTACTTCATGTGAATAAATGTACAAATATTAATAATATGATAAAAGCTTTAGATTGGCTATGTGTAAAATATTTTATAGAATTAAATACTTTTATATTTGAGAAGCTATCAAGAGAAGAATGCGAGTATTTGTAAATCGATGTCTTCGAAGAATCCTTCGCATTTATTGGCCACGTAGAATATCAAACTTAGAATTGGGGGAAAGAACTGGTCAAATGGACGTTAATTTGCAAATAAAAAGAAGAAAGTATGGTTGGTTAGGGCACACTCTTCGAAGGACTCCTAGCGAAGTGTGCCGCTATGCACTAGCATACAACCCTCAGGGTAGTAGGCGTAGAGGGCGACCCAAGGCGTCGCTCAACCCTGCTAGAAGTAAATGCATGGAGCTCTTAAAACCAAGACAAAAGACTGTATAACAACATCACCGACGTGAAGCCTATGGCAGATAAACGAGTTAGAACAAGGCTTGATGATGATGACATTTGTGAAAAAGATGTAAAAATAAAACCCCGCAGTATCTATAAAGCAGTGGTGGCTCGTGGAAACCTCTATTAGAGGTGCTGGAATCAGAAGTATACCGTAAAATCTTGTATTTAATACGCATATATTTTACTGTATTATATGCGAGTAAATATTATGTATACAAGAATATATATTTTTTCCGCAAATTCTACTCTTAAAAATGGGTTGTGTACAAGTAGACGGATTTCTTGTCCGAGCTGAGAAAGCTGCAAGGGTATAAATTCAAGATTTTAGTCATGATAGTTGGTGTTTTGGGTGGTATGAAAGCGTTCTACCGGAGGGAAATCGAGTCCATTCTCGCCTGCAGATCTTCTGCCATCTCTTTGATCTGCAGGATGCAGAAAGTTCAGGTCACTCCGGGTACGGGCACTGGATTTAGCGTAGTTTTCGCGTCTGCATATCGCTAGGGTTTGGGATGGAGACGTGTGTATTTAGCTTCACTAATCTTAAGTAAGACGTGGCCCAAAAGGTAGCTGAAGTTTACGATTATTGGATGCTTGTAAAGATCTGACAAACACGGGTGCGTATTATACGCGAGATTTTACGGTAATTGATATTTTCTTTTGGGGACGAAAATCATTGTTAAGATGGACATTTTTAACTACTAAAACGTTTACAAATAAAATCACAAAAAATATTACATTTTATGATTTAATATGTCTTTATGATTTTATGTTTAACATTCGATATCCTCCAAAAGATAGATATAACAAAAGCGAAAATAAGAATGGACGATTTCTTATTTTCCCTTTTGTTATATCTATCTTTTGTTTTTGGAATTCTTTAAAAATTAATTTAATTTAAATTTTTTTTTGAATTATCCCGGCAAACATTTTTATACGGGCCAGTACTGTTGAAGCACATACTCCCCGGCATTGAAAGTAATGGGCCAGTACTGGCATTTCGCATTGGCCAGTACCCCGGTGTCCCCGTGGCCGTTAGCTGGCCCATTGATGTATCAGTTGCCGGCCCAGCAACGGCAAAGTGCAAAATAATCGCATTAGTTCCAAGATTATTTCTGATGGACCAGTGCTTATATTATACCCACTCTCTAGTATTTCAAATGTAACATATGTGTACTTGCCCAGTATTAAAATAAATTAATGGTTAGGTGCAAAATAAATACTCATTTGGCCATTTTCACCATCAATGAATAAATTTATTTAACAAATAAAGGCAATATCGCATCGGGTTTAAACTATTAATGAAGAAATTAACATTGTTGTCAATAGAATGATGCGATATTGTTAACTTAAGTTGGTAAATAAATTTATTCAACGATGGTAAAACTGGCCGATTGTAAATTGTATTAACAGTTATTATTTATTGATTTATTTATAAATATTAAATAAATATAATTTCAGGAATACCAGGAATTAGTTTATTTAATTTATTAATTTAATGAATTTTAAGAAAATGGTTTTCTGCCATTTCGGCCAAACCAATTGCATCCTAAAGATAAGGGGTGACTAATAATTTTCGCCAATATTCGTCTTGTTTTGTCTACCACATCTTTTTCCCCTGACTTGAAGAGTGCCAACCTAAAGAAATCATACTTGTTAAAATAAATTCAATAATCAAATTTTATAAGCATTAATGCTATAATCTGTTCATTTTTGTAAGAACAAACTAGATCTGGTTAATTTGGTGATTTTTATAGTGTATTACTGACTTTTAGAAACTTGGTTATATTGTAAAAAAGGCTTTACAGTTTTGGATTATGTTTGTATTATTTTAGATTAGTATTATATTTACAAAATATTTAAGATGTCACTATTCAAAATGAAATATGACAAATTATATTTTTTAAATGACATATTTATAATCTTGTAACAGATTTATTAATAATTGAAAATTTTATTACATGAAAAAAACTATGATTGAACTAAACTAAAAATTAAATAATTTAAGATGAAACAGTTAGTGTAAACTACGTCCTTAAATCTAACAAAACACACACAAATCACAATAAAAAACTGTATAATGCTCACAAAACAATAACTATTCAAATACACTTCTTGACAAACTGTCCACAAACACGTCTCAACTTGTACTGACTAACCCTCGAAGGCCAGCCGTTAAAATGTAACATATTAACAAAAATTAGGAGTGCTTATAAAATGCTGGTAAAGTACTTCGTATAGGAGGAGTGCGAAATACAAATGTGAAGTACATTATTAATACTGGCCTTGCACAAACTTTTGGTGCCAGCAATTTACCAACAGAAAAAGCAGTTTGCTGCCATTCGGCCGATGGTTGAATGTTTGCTGTGATACTATCAAAAAAAAAAAAAAAAACAATAAAATACTAAAAATACAAAATTTTTTACTCAAAAGTTAACTTTTCGCAAGCTTTTAACTGCAAACCAATGCGGCTCCGAGAAGAGTAAACTTTCTGTATTCTGCCGATACCGGGGCGTCTGCAGAAAGTCCGGACTTAAATCCGATTGAAAATGTGGTCAATATTAAGCAGCAAAGTGTCTACCACCGAACAGTCAAAATAGTTATTATTTGTGTACCATGGCCAAAAAGTTGATCTTTTTCGTCCGCATCTGAATTTGATGAGGACGGAAAAGAACTTTTTTGCAAAGGTGCACATAATATTTTTCGGATGACCAAAAGCAATTTTAGTTAGAAAAATTAAACTTATTTATTTTAATTAGCTACATAATTTTAAACATTCGCTTGTTATTGAACAAATATCACTATCGTAGATGGCATTGGCATCCAGTGGCCGAAAAAGTAAGTGGATCGCCCTAGGCTGAAAAAGAATTACTTTTTATTTAGTACTAGATTCTAAAAAAAAAAAAAACTGTTTTTGATATGGTCACAAATATTTTTTTCAAGTGTTTAAAGCCTAGTGGAAAATAATCCTCGGCACTTCTAGGCCGTTATTAAAGCATAAGTTGGCCATACTAAATATTAATTAACCCTTGACATTATATTTGTCCCTAGTTTTTGTCGTGTCCGCTTAATTTTGTTCACTCTTAAAAGATATGTACTTGTTTGTCTTTTTAATGAATATTTTTTATGTTTTACAAACAAATATTTTGTTCATATGTGTACAAAATCAAAATTAAATAAGGTTTTGTAAAAAACTTTATTAGATCCACTTAATTTAGTCCCTAACTGTATACAGAATTTTATTTTATTTAGATAGAGAATGAGAATAACCACATTTTAGAAATCAATTGATTCGATTTCATTAGAGCATCCTTGACCGAAAACTTAGTAATATTTTTCATGCTGCAATTGAATTAATATAAAGTAATTGCAGTATTGAACCGGGGCAAACAAGCAGAGGCAGAAGCAGTGAAAAGACAAGCCCCGTCTCATATCTTGAGTTAAATGAATGAACCATTTCCCCAGTAAATAATAAATGTATATAAATGATCTCTAGATTATATTCTGATGACGTTTTATTCAGAAGCAAAGTCGTAATTTGTTCTAGTATTATAAATTTATGTTAAAATCTTATATTAAAATAGATCTTGCTTTCATGTGGAATACATTGTGGAAAAACTATGAAAAATTGTTGTAATTTGCATATTTTACACATAACCATCGGATCTATGTGTATTTTCTTGGGTAAAGTTGTCCAGCATGAGCGTATCTAATGGGGATGCGCATGGTCTTGTAACAATTTCCCCTCGAATATACAGACATAAAAAATAATACTATATAATTTCTGCCGTACTTCTCGTCCTGGATATATGTGTTCAACACTAAATGAATATAAATAAATTTAAAAATAAATAAATAATAAGTTCCCAACGCCTAGTTAGCGGATAAAGGCAGAGAAGGTGAGTTCTCTGTTTCTACTTCCGGCCATAGATATGAAATACACGTGGTCCAAGTGGCGTTTCGATTGGTCCTATTATCTGTTTAAATTTGTACTCATTTAGGATTTTGAAGGTATGACCACTAAAATCCCTTATAATGTCACTCATGGTCAGTCTGTTTGTCTGTGTGTACGGTAGAAATTGTAGAAATTGTAGAAATTGTATACAACTCTTTGACCCACATTCAGGAAAACTATAGAAAATTAAAAAAAAAAAAAACGCATCGCGAGATAAATATAAAGATTAATAATTAAATGTATAAAAAAAAAAAAAATCGGATTCTTCTTAATACGTGGATAGTTACAGACTAATTGTACATCTTCTTTTGAAATTAAAAATTTAATAAAAAAAAAATAACTATTGAGAATTGAGCTTAAACGCGAGTATCAAGGAGGCATAAATTATGCATAGTAGTAAAATACTAATAAACCAAATAACATATTGTTAATTCTGAAATTCCACAAATGAAGTAATATATTTCTTAATAATTTAAATACATTTAGATACAAATCAAATGCTAATGTAAATCGCTGGGATTTTTTAATTTTAATGTTATTGTGATAACTTTTAACAAATTATTTAAATTTAGTTTTAAAAAATTAAGTGAAAGCTCTTAGTACACAAATAACGAGTCAAAATGATGATAAAAAAACTGTTGATTTTGTCAAACATACAAATATTAGATATTTAAAGCTGAGTCGACCCCGAAACTGGCTGCACAGAATAAGTGTCTTACCACAGAAACACAATTAAAAAAATTATAGTGTATATCAGTGGCTCTCAATTTATTCCAGAATTTTGTTACTTCTGTATTTTGTTTTTGTCGCGGTTTAGAGAGAAAATACGCATTCACACAAATGACACGAAACGGCAACAATCAACGAAGTGCCTTTTTAAATAAATTTGGATATTACTCTTTTAACATCAAAACTAGTTTAATGAAACCTCATTAAATTTAACTTTAAATTGGCTGTTTGAAGTCACATGAAGTCGTTGAGATTTCATAGTCTTAAGTAGTTTTATTTTTAAAGTTTGATATGATTGGAAACCCAGTAGAGAGTGTCATCTTTTAGTAAAGGAAAGTAGAGGAAAACTCGGGTCCGCCTTCCCCATAAAAAATTAATAATTTTTGAAACTGTTTTCACACATATTTTAAACTATTAATTAGAGCTAAATAACTAAGTTTTCTCAAATGTTATCGGTGGAAACCTAGTACTTCGCGGAACACAAGCTGGCAGTGTTGTAATAGATACATTTATAAAAATATCTAGAAACAGATACAGATACTTAAGAAAAAAATTATCTAGATACAGATACAGAATTATAAAAAATATCTTGATACAGATACATGCTAAAAAAATGTATCTAGATACAGCTAGATACTTTTGAAAAAACAAAATTAAAATATCATATTTTTTACCAAACAAACAGTGCATGTTTATCAGTAATAATATAGGCTGTTCAAAAATGACCGTATCGTCACAAAAGGACTTTTACAATAACGTATGTATAATGTTAGTCATATGTGCTAACGTATAAGACTAATGTTAATCTTATAGATGCAGCTATGTTCTTGTTAAGGGAATCTTCCTTTCAAACAAATTTTAGCCCTAATTGTAGTGGAATTCGTGTACATGTCATGATCATTTTTGGTCAATAATAAAAAATTACTGATAAGAAATATGAGATTTTTTTTTATTCCATACAATTTTAATTTATAAACAAAATTTCAGCTGACATTCTGACGCTTACAAATTAAATTTATATGAAACATTAAAAAAATATGTGTTTCTACGTCCTTTAGGAAACACACTTACTTATCTTACTGTTATCAGTTAGAAAATTAACTTAATATCCACACTATCATGGCTAGCCCTTGAGTGAGGCGGACTAGAGCCAGGCCTCAAAAAATTATCAAAGTGTACTTTAAATCACTGAATACTTTTAAAGGGCCTTAATTTGTTTTGCCCAAGCCTCACAAAACCACGTTTCACTTCCAAACCACTAGTGTGGATATAGTTTTTCATATGTTTTTAGTGAATTGGTCATCAAAATAGCAGCAATATTTATTCAAAAACTTACTTTTCATTAATAATGACCCATTTTCTTTAAGTGTTGCATATAATACATACTATTTTTGTGCCGCTCAAAAGCTACGAAAAACGAGTGAGAATAACTTTTTTTGACATTGCATATAAATTTAATTTGTAAACGTCAGAATTTCAATTGTTTTCTGAATTTTGTCTAAAGCAAAAATAAAATATTCAATATGACAATTTATAATTAAACTATTATATCAGTTCGGTAAATACGGTATAAAAATAAAGTAACGAGAAAAGTATCTGAAATACAGATACAAGATACTTAAATTTAAATATCGAGATACAGATATAGATACGTATTTCAAAAAGTATCTAATTTGTATCTAGATACTTGTAACTAGATGCATTACAACACTGCAATTTGGGAACCTCTGGTGTAATATATTGTATATTATCTGGTGTAGTTCATGGACGAAGTTGGAACCCTCACTAAAACCTTTCTCGGATTATTTTACCCCCCTGTACTAAATTTGGTGAAAATTGGTCCATCCGTTTGGCTTTGCATAAAGAACAGACAAACAAACAAACAGAAATTGTTTTTTATATATAAGATTAATGATAATTGTAAAGTCATTTGGTGACCACATCTGACTGTGTGAAATGCATTGTACTGCTAACCTACCCTTGATATCTAAAGCATCTTATTCTGTAGCGGGGATTTTCCTAGTTCCGAGAAACTACTAGTTTAGATTTATAGACCGTATGATAACTCTACTTAGGAGCGAAAACACATCGCAATCAATCCTAACAATGTTCCAATACTTCTTCCCTGTCTTTAACTAATTTAATTTTTAATAACAATTGCATCCATTTTACTTTAAAGACAATAAATTTAGATTTTATGCAATTGCTAAAATATTTTACGAATTCAAAATAGTAGCAGGGACGTTTCTGGAATCAGGATATTAAAAAAAATGTATTATTGTTTTTTTAACGGCACTACTAGTAGGTTTCATTTTTTGATGGCTTTTTTATAATTTCTCCATCCTTGGCATCAAAAGGGCAGGGCTCACGGCGTACTTTGTATACCAGGGTTTCGTAGGTATGACCACGAAATCCTTAGATGGTCAGTTATGAATCTATCTGTCTGTCTGACTATGGTGGATATATGTTATACTGCGCGACATTAAAAAATTGATGTGAAGTGTGAATTTTCACACATTTCTGGGTTTTGCAGGTATTTAGTAACTGAATGATGATTATTTAGGATGCCAAAACAAATTTTATGTCAAAATATTTTTTTTATGAATTTTAATTTGAATGCCTAATACCATTATTTAAGTTTCTAAATATGTGCAGTATTTTTTTTTTATATAGCAAGGTTCATTAAGATTTTGAAAATTGCGCCTATGGCTTCCATTGGTTGCTTAAATCATAAGCCCCGCCCTCTGATTTCGTCAAACAGAATTAAATTATAATTTCAACACTTCCCACTGGTTATTAAATTTACGCTTTTAAAAATTAAATGCAACATTTCCCAAAATATAACTAGAATATTGACAAAATAATTTAAACAAAATAAAAATGCAAAAAAAACGGAAAAAATAAAATTAGCAGTATTCGAACTCTAGTTTGCAAATTAAGTTACATTATTAAGCGCACGACAAAACCAACCACGCTACTAGAGCTACTGATCTTGTGTGTTACATACCGAATTAAATATTTAACATATTTTAGTTAAAAACACAAAAAATGCGTTCTTTTTCGAAAACATAATCTAATCAAAAATTCCTGTTGTACTATTCCGGTCCACATCAATGTACATTACTTAGAATTTTTTCAGATTTTTAGTTTAAACCATCTGGGCAACAGGGTGTGGGACAAAATTTTTTTTGTACAATTTTGTCTATAAGCGCATCAAAATAATTTATTTTGCAAAAATAAAGTCTTGATCGTTAATCCACGTACTAAGGACTTTCATTTGATACCCTACACCAAGGGTGTCAAACTGGCGGCCCACGGGCCGCATGCGGCCCAATACTTGCATTTTAGCGGCCCGTAACGACTTCTTATACTATAATAATTTTGTATAGTATATATAGTATAAACATTGATTTGAACGAAAATACCTCGTGACAGAAGCTGTCCGGGCTGCGGCGTCAAGACTTCAGCAAGGGCGAAAAACCAATAGTCAGGCAATGACCGGGATTCCAAATAATACTCTCGTAAACAGAGCTTTCAAATACCACTTTTCTATAGGTGCAACTACTGTGTACAGTACCACTACGATGATTTCGACCCGTTTTTGTTTTGTTGTTCGATAAAGCAAATATTTTGGCAAAATTTCATTATTATTATTTAAATGTTATTTCCTTTCTTCCTTCAAATAATTATTCAGAAAAATGGAGGAAAATAAAAAACAGAATAAGTAACAATATAAATATAGGCTTTTCCAAACGTTGAGATGGAACTAGATTTTGACATCTAGTAATTTTTATCTATTAATTTGGACTTTTGGTCATTTTGTTTAAGCTTTGTGAATCATACTCACATTGCAAATTCTAGATTAAATTGATTGTTATTATAAAATGTCCGTTTCATTTAATTTAAATGTTTTGTCATTCTTAATAAAAATTTCCCATTTATTATTATTATTTTATTTTTTTTTTTTTTATCTTCAAAATATGTAAAAATGTATTTTTAATAAATGTCATCGTCTCTATGGTTTCACTGTTAATTTTTAATTTTCACATACCAACGTTAATCTTGAAATTATCCAAGCAAGGTTCCTTCTCGTGACAACTTTAAAGAACGATATTCCCATTTAGTTCCGCCTAAACGTTTGGAATAGCCTGTACATAACGTGCGGCCCGCGTAAATTTTACTTGTTAGAAAAATGGCCCGAGGCTGAAATGAGTTTGACACCCTTGCCCTACACTGAATTTAAAAAAAATATATTTTTTTTTTCGATGAGCACATATTTGTTTATATTTTTAGGGGGATATGTTTTAGTATTTTTCCTATGTGCGGGTCAAAGAGTTGTATAAGCATGCCAAATTTCAACTCTCTAGGTTTAGCCGTTTGGCTACAATTTTTACCGAACAGACAGACAGACACAGACAGACAGACAGACAGACAGACAGACAGACGACAAAATGACGGTATAAGGGTTTTTTGGTCATACCTACAAAACCCTAAAAACGAACACGCAGTATTTATGAATATATCGCAGTAATTTCCTGGACACATGTTTGTGTAGGTTAAGACAAGACACGATCAATTTTTCAATATATCGATACACTGGTTTTTGTCTTAACAAGTTTTTGTTTTTAAAATATAATGGGTGACAATGGACTTTTGTAGCTACAGTGAGCATTTACTTTTCGTACAGTACATTTCTAAGAGTTTATTTGATTCTTCATTATACCTAGAGCGAGAAGACACGTAAATTTTCGATAACTTAGCCAGTTTGATAGGGAGCGAATAGTGGGTCTGTGAGACGCTAGTTTATCATTTTGAGAAATTGCCAAAGGACGAGTAAGAGTCTTAGTACTGTGATGGGTTGTTGTCGGGCATGGTTCGTGGAAGGCCGAACAGGAAGAGCAGGAGGTACAGGTTGTCCCGAAAAACCACAGAACGCGATGATCGCCGACTTAGACTTTTGGCTCTAAGGGGCCGCTTCAGTTCCACAAGGGTGATTGCGGACCAACGGTTTACAGAAAATGGAAGGCCTATTGGAATGCGAACCGTTTATCGCCGCATTCATAGTTTTCATATTCCGCATATCGCCGCATTCATATTCCGCGTTTTCATACTGTTCTGATCTTACCTAACCTAACCTAACCAGGAATGGAATGCAGTAGTCTTTAGCGACGATTCCAGATTCTGTTTGGCTATGCAAGGGTGAGAAGACGACGTGGCGAAAGACGTGATCCTCACTTTTATGTGGAAAGGCCAGTGCACCGCACTGTTGTAGATATGGTATGGGGGGTTATTGCTTATGGCAGTAGGTTACATTTGGTTTTCATCAGTGCCAACATGACCGCCAAGTGTTACATTCAGGAAGTAGTGAAAACACATATTCTACCCTACCTCAGGACCCTCCACAATCCACTGTTTCAACAAGACAACGCGCGACCACATGTAGCCAAGAGTTGCGTTGGACTACTTTGAGCATAATCAAATCAATTTTTTGCTTTGGTCCCCAAGATCACCCGATCTTTCACCCATTGAACACGTCTGGGACATTATAGGCATAAGATTTACCCCATACCCACAGACTCTAGCAGCACTTTATTATGAGGTACAGGTAGACTGGGATAAACTTTGATTTGACGCGATTAAAATCAAAAGTATACCTAATTTTATTCATATAATTTTCTAGATATCTACAAAAGCCTGATAATTAACACTTTACAATAAATTTTTCATTTCCTAATGCATTATTGAACTAGTTTATCAACATTTTCAAATGAATACCACTCTAATAATTTAATGATATATTGTAAGTTTCCAAGTTCCCGCGGCGAATATAAACTACATTTATACTTCTCCCATAAAAATACCATTGATAATTTCGTTATTTATATATTACCACATAGCGAGTTACGGCACTATCATCTGATATTTACTACAGATTTTACTTACGAATGATGTGAGAATGTGAAATGAACATTCTCTGATTAAAAATTCCAGATTGAAGATTATACTTGTCTCAAGATTCTATTTATTTAGTTTCATATTTTTAGTTGCTAAAGATTTGTTAATATTATAATAAGTTGACATTTAAAATGGATATTTAACATTTAAATAATCATTATAAATAACAATTAATTTCATTTGAAGAATAAATTAAGAAATTTTGTTTTAGTATAAGCTAGAATATTTCATTATTAGATTTTAAAATATTTCTTTGATTTCGTTTATTAAGAAGAGGCACAATAGTATAGTTCCCACAAGTTTCTTATACAAAACTAACAATCTGAAATAAAATTAGTATAATATTTACAATACGAAATGACCACCCTAACTTATTGATTCCAATAATGGCTGACAGTATAACCATTCTATCTGCTGGGTTTATGGTTCTGTTAATAATAGTTGATAGGACCGTAACAATTATTTAAAATAAACTTGTTTTCTTATATGCTATTTAGAATGAACTGTATATACTCACATGACATTCCTTCACATTTTTATCAGGCTTAGGACTGGCTATATTTATTATAAATATAGGCATGTTTAAAACTCGTTTTGTTTTAAAATATTTATCGTCTATATTAAATTTACACAGACAAAAATCATTCTTTTTTTGAAATTGTCAATTTATGGTAATTTAAAATTATTAAAATATTTATAATTATCACTATTATCATTGTTTATATCACTATCAGAGTTTGTGTCCCTACCACTGTCATTTGAATTAATAATTATTGAAGTTTTATTTGGTGGATTTATAAAAAAAAAAATTCAATTGTCTTTACATGTTCTACACATTTTTTTTTTATTGCACTTGTTTCGTCTTCAATTAATTGTACTACAATATCACTTTCTGTCGGTGTTGTAATTTTCTGGCGCACATTACCTTTTAATTGGCTACATATTAGTTCTATAGGGTTTATTTTATTTTATTTTAATTTTATTTTACATTGTTTGGAACACAAACAGGACAAACCCAGTGAAGTGTTTGCTATCAAATTTTTTACACGTTTACATAAAAGGTGATAACAAGTTGTAACATATTAATGTATAAATATACAATTGAATTTAAAACACAATAATATGGTGGTAGCTTTAAAATACTGCAACGTTCTTTTTTTGTCATTTCGTCAACCACAAATGTTTTTACTTGCCCGACCTTAATATATAAGGGGCAAGTATTGTAATCGCGAAAATTTTCGATGTCGAGATTTTGACGGATGACCACGTTTCATGGTCCAGGGAATCCAAAAAACCTATTTTCGAAGTGCCGTCCGTATGTGTATGTGTGTGTGTGTGTGTGTGTGTCTGTGTGTCTGTGTGTATACACGATAACTAAAAAACGGTTTAACTTAAAGAGTTCGTTCTGGTACTAAAAAATTCTCCGATTTTAAGATTTTTGCGAATATTTAGCAACAGAAAAATATTTCGAAAAAATTTATTGAACAAAAGTTACTATAAATGCAATAAATAATTACTTTTATTTGAGACGTTTTTTGATAAAACGAAAAATTTCGAAAAAATTTTGTAAAATTATTTAAAATTTTTCTCAATTTTTTCATACATATGTAACGTTTCCATGGTCATAATAATTAATTCGTATCTAGTAAAGCAAGCCTTGGACAAAAATTTGTATAGAACATAATTTGATGTATTTTTGAAGATTTATCTAAATATTTAATTTTTTTTTTTTTTAATTTACATTTTTTTTTAAATATTTTTTTTTATGGGAGGGCAAGTCTAGCGGAGGTTTCCCTTCGCCACTGGTTTTCAACTGTTTCGCCGTGATAATTTTTAATAACACTGCTGTAGTTTTTTGACTGAAATTATCAACAAATATGTTTTCCTCTTCTAAAAAATTTATTATAACGGGTTTTCATGTTGCTGCAGTTGGAATTTTTTTAAATTGCCTAGAATGATACGAAGCATTGTCCATTACGAACAACGTAATTTCTGGCACATTGGGCAGAAGTTAAGTTTTGAACCAAAGTTCAAATATTTATATTTGAATGTTACAATTTGGCGTTACAATTTTTAATATTCTTAGCTGATATCAAGAGTCCATTCTGAACCCATTCTTGTTCGCTTCCTGCCTGTAGTATAATAACACGTTTCCTTCTGGAACATGGTGTTTATAAAACACATTTAGAGGAATTGTCTGATAAACCATTCTTGCGAATATACACGATGAGTCTACCTTCTTCTCTGTATTTGTGTAATTGGTCCAAATACTGAGATCTCACCCTTATTAATCAATCTGATTCCATAATATGTAAACGTTTATTTAACGTTCTATATCTAAATCCTAGCAACTTCAAATAATTATACATATGGCTCACTTTGTATGGAAATTCTATTCCGGCTTCTTCCAACTTTTTTTTATTAAAAGATGCACAGTTGGCACTATATTCTTCGAATAAAAGTCTTATATTTTATTTATTATTGTTTTAGACATAAAACTATCTATTTTCTTGAAAACTTGTAAATCGGTTCGTTTTCGCTGCTGATTTTTGCCACGAACAATGATACATTGAATTGTTCTGTATGGAACAGTAGTTAATTCCGCATTCTAAGTATAGGTTTGTCATTACCTTCCGAAACTAACTTTTTATAAACGTTCAGTATCAGAACTTTGCAATCTTCTGACAAATGACAGTTTTCTTTAGTAGCCACGTCCACATTTTCGCATTCCACGTCAACGTCCACATTTTCACACTCCAAATTACCTTGCACAGATTCACTATTTTCACTACAGAAATTAGGAAATTCTTCAAAATCAGTTGGTCGCCAAAGAGCCATGTTGTTAATGTATGCACGCTATGAACGTTGAAAATTAACTAACAAACAAGTATAACAACCCGTAAAATTTAGAAACAATAGGATTATAAATTTGGAAAATATTCTTAATGCTTTTTAAGAAACTTCAATTGAACTACTGTCACATCTATTCAAATTAAATTTAAAATTTCTTAATACCTCCTATATTCTTTTTACAGCAACAAATGCTAAGATTACTGCCATAAACCCATTATTGCATTGTTAAGCTTCTTAACAAGAGTGGCCATTTCATTTTGGTAATACTATACAACCCTTATCCATATTTACCAGTACCACTTTTTAAATATTTAACAAAATGTAAATAGATCTCCTGCTAGGATAATCAGTGCAGGTAGAAGGTCAGTTCTGTAGATTGTGAGACACACCATCATAAATGATACTGCTGCCAACTTATTTTTAAACAGCCTATGTATAACGATTTTTACTGCAATTTAAACTAGGTACTAAAAATTATGAGTATTCAAGTAGGTTGTACTTAACTGTTAAGAAAACATTTTACGATTCAATTTGCAATACAACCATTATTGCCAGGAATTATAACATTTTTACTAAACCCTAAACTTTTTAATTTCTTAACTTACTATATTTTTAATGATCGTTTAAATTTCACAATAAAGAGATTATTTCTTAGCTAATCTGATTTCTTTTCGATTTATTTACGGAAACAACTATCATAAAAAAGTCTTTAAAAACTGCAGTTTTCTTGTACATTTGTTAGATTGTACTACATATACGATTTTATTCTGAAATTATTATGGGTTGAATTTTATTTCCTGTATCAAAAGGTTATTTGTTACTAATATGATTGCACTTGATATTAAAAAAATTTATGTGAAGTGTGAATTTTCACACATTTCAGGGTTTCGCAGGTATTTAGTAAGTGAATAATGATTATTTGGAATGCCAAAACAAATTTTATGTTAAAATATTTTTTTTTTTGTTAATTTTAATTCGAATGCCTAATACCATTATGTAAGTTTCTAAATATGTGCAGTATTTTTTTTATATAGCAAGGTTCAATAAAATTTTGAAAAAATTCCTCTTAGATAGATATATAATCTAAAAATATTAAGTGAAGGCGGAATGCTGAGTGTGTAGGACATATTTTGCTTTGTAGTATTCACTGTAAAATGAACAATATTTTAAAAATAATTTATCATCTCTTAATCTAAGAGCTTTAAAAACAAATTTTATGTTAAAATATTTTTATGTTAATTTTAATTCGAATGCCTAATACCATTATTTAGGTTTCCTAATATGTGCAGTATTTTTTTTTTTTTTATATAGCAAGGTTCATTAAGGTTTTGAAAATTGCGCCTATGGTTTCATTGGTTGTTTCTAGTCATAGCTCCTCCCTTTGATTTCGTGTACATTCAGAATTACAAACAGAATTAAATTACAGTTTCAACAATTTCCACTGGTTATTAAAGTTACGCTTTTAAAAATTAAATGAAACATTTGCCAAAATATAACTAAAATTTTGAAAAAATAATTTAAACAAAATAAAAATGCAAAAAAATAAATAAAAAATAATATTGTCTCTTCTCGTGGGATTCGAACTCATTTTCTTGGGCAGAACGCTAGTACCGTAACCATTGCACCAAGATACACGTTACAGTTTAGTGTGTTATATAACTATAAGTTTTCAACATTATTAGCAAAAAAAAACACAAAAAATGCTTTTTTTTCCAAAAACATAATCTGATCAAAAATTCCTGTTGTACTATTCCGGTTCACACCAATGTACAATACTTAGAGTTTTTTCAGATTTTTATTTTAAACCATCTGGGCTACAGGGTGTAGGACAAAATTTTTTTTGCATAATTTTGGCAAAAATCGCTTTACAATAATTTATTTTGCAAAAATAAAAATTTGATCGTTAATCCACGTACCAAGGGCTTTCATTTGATACCCTACTCAGAATATTATTATTATTTTTTTTTTTGTTGACACATATTTGTTTATATTTTTGGGGGATATGTTTTTTAGATGTTTTAGTATTTTTCCTATGTGCGGGTCAAAGAGTTGTATAAGCATGCCAAATTTCAACTCTAGCTTTAGCCGTTTGGCTACAATTTTTACCGAACAGACAGACAGACAGACAGACAGACGATAAAATGACGGTGTAAGGGTTTTTTGGTCATACCTACAAAATCCTAAAAAGGTTTTTTGGGCGACCAAAAGTAACTTTTATTGGAAAAATTAAATTTATTTATTAACAATGGATAATTTTTGGTTACTGAACAATTATTACAATTATAAATGTTAGACTGCAAGTTGTTTTAGTGTAACCATGGAGATCTTGTAATGGCTCTAGTAACCATCGGCAAATAAATAAATAAATAAATAAATAATAAATAAATAAGGGAATCTGTCTAGACCGAAAAAGACTTACTTTTTGGCCGGTACTGGATGATAAAATAGAACTGTTTTTGATATGGTCGCTCAAAAAGGTTTTTTTTTTTGTCAAATAAACTAGCTTTACAGTTTTACAAAAAATTCCTTACTAGCAGAATACCCGTTCTTCGGGATAAGTTTAATTAAGTTGAGTTGATTATAAAATAATTAATCATGTATTTAATAATTCTTAGAATGTCTTAAGAAATTCTTTGTACACAACGTTTGTGGTCTTCTCATTCGGTGCACAAATAAAACAATCTATACTTTTACCCACTGTGGAACAGGCAATGTAGAGCTGGCCGTGCGAGAAACAGCTCGTTCTTAACATTACAATATTTTAAAATTGTTGTAATTTTGGTTCAGGTCCACTGTTTTACATAATGTTTGTTTTGTTTAGAAATGTGAAATGTGAGTGATGGTGAACCCGGCGCAACAAACCGTTTCCTCATCCCCCACTTCCACACTTCCTCCGTTTTTCCTAAATCCAAGATTTCATAATAGAATGATGCACAAATTATAATATTTTAAAACTGTCGTAATTGCGGTTCAGATCGGATTTAGTAGACGTATAAATAATTTTCATAGATAAATTATTTTTGAAAAGATTTCCAGGCATATTATGACGTTGACAAAATTCAGACTTTTTTTTTCTAAAACTGAAATACTAAAAGTTATTATGTGAGTTTTCTTAACTAATCCCTTAATTTACTATTTTCTTAGTCACTAGGTATGTATGTGAATTATGTAGAACATGATGCCAATCGGTTGAATCTACTTACTTATTACTTAATCCCAAGCCTTTCTACCGTTCTGTGTAAGGCGTTGTGAAGGAGAGTCACGGTACATCTTCTGGTGGTCCAGATTTCTTTCCAGGCTCTCCTATTTGCTGAAGGTTTTAATATTTGACCATTTGACCCCTCGCCTCTCTGTCGCTAGTCTCACTTCGTCCTGCCAAATCTTAATTGGTCGTCCTCTTCTTCTCTTTCCTATTGGTCGTACCTCAAATGTTGCTTTGACTATTCTTTCATCTCCCATTCTTTGAACATGCCCTAGCCATGTCATTTGACTTTCTTGAATCAGATGTTCTGCTGGTTTTATCTGTAATTCTTTCCTGAATGTCTCGCTTCTAATTCGGTCCATCTTTGTCTTTCCCGATATTTTCTCAAAAATCTCATTTCCATACTTCTAATCTTACTTTCATGTTTAGTAGAGGTAGTCCACAATTCACTGGTGTATGTGATATATATATATGTGATATATATCACCTCTACTTTCACCCCTGGGGGGTTTTGTTTTTTCCCAGGAATTTACTTCCAATGCCATTGAGCAATCTTCTTGTTCTTCCTATTCTTTCCATTATTTCATCATTTAGGTCACCGTCAGTGTTTATTGTTGCTCCTAAGTTTTGTAGTATTTGTAGTATTAGTATTTGTAGCTTGTTCACTTGTTCAAAATATATGGTTTCTATTTTTATACAGTGTGTTTTGTTCTTACCTTTTATTATCATTATCTTTGTCTTATTTTTGTTTATCATAATATTCTTTATTTGACGTGATTTTTAAAATATCTAATTTTTTTTTTCAACCACCTTTTCACCTCTAGAGACTGGTATAAAAAACCTTATATTATAGACTTATATTATACCGTAATTATGGCCAAACGCTGGACCTAATAAGTTGAAATTTACTATTCGTATGCAATTCTTTGACCAACATATACGAAAAATACTGAAAAATCCTAAAAATGAAAATGAATTAAAAATGAAAAACCCTGAAATGTGTGAAAATCCACATTTCAAATTAATTTTACTCTCTTCCAATTTATTTAAAAATATCTCCTATGAAGTGTTATGTACTTTCTAATCGTTTGTCTTTAAGCGAAGCCACACAAAAAATGTCTTGTAATCTTCAGAATGCTTACGTTTATTTTTTCAAGTGGGAGATATTGTGCGTTAGTACAAATTAGTTAAATATATGTATAAATAACCTTGGAAATAAAAATAATTTGATATTAAAGAACAAACAACATCATAATTTGTACTATGATAATTTGAAGCATAACTCTTTGGCAGGCGCCTACATTTATTGTACAAATAAAAAATAATAATTCTGCAAATATTGGCTAAGCAAATTTAAGATAGTGACAAAATTTTAAAGAATTTTTTTTAGATAACTTAAGATTAAGAAGTAAGTTCTAATTATTATTAGTCCATATACACACGAGTTTCACTGAGCCGTAGTACTGATCAATACTGTACTGCTACTATATTGAGCACGGGCCTCTTCAATCCGAGAAAGTGAAAGTCCAGGTCCAAAGTACAGCTTTTACCATGACGAACATTTTAATCTTCCTTTCCAGAGCGCCTTCTTTCATAAGTACTGTAGGAATTTGTAGTATTAACAGTGCTTCGGAAAGACCTACTTCAACGGTCTAAGACCCACAACTAGAAGAATCCCATATGAAGGAACAGCTCAAGAGTGAGAATTTATTTGTGATGTAAATCATAAAATCTGCCGCTCGTGAAATGGGCTTTATAACCATGCAAGAATGTTTGAAAGAAAATAAGTCAAGAGATAATCATTAACATTAAAATCTATTGAAATTTCCGTGTTTTGGTTTTGAGAACAGTACTCGGACATCTTCCTTCTTTCAGTTTTTTCACTTACCATTAATTTGGATGAGATCAAATATTAATAATAATAATAAACAACTATTTGCACTAGCACTTTTTAGGGTTACACAGGTATGTAACGATAGGCAAAAAAATGATTACGAAAAATACTTAAAATAAATTTAATATTTTGTTTAAATTTTTATTGGAGCATCAAATGCTTAAATCCAAGATTGGCGAACACAAATCTTCAAAGATTCACGTTATTATTATTATTTAATTGTATATACATTTCTATTATAAAATTAATTTAACTGTATGAGATGAGTAATACTTATTTTTGTTTTCAGGTAAGCAGTTTTAACATTCTTCCATGTTTTCTTGATTGCATGTAAGTATTCTCTTCTGGCATCGCCTCTCGGGGTTAAAAACTGCCAAGAAATTTATTCTACCTGTAAGCTTCAGAGCAAAGGATCTGTTATAGCTTAGTAAACAGGTTTCGTAGCAAATCATAGGCCCCTTGACTGGACGCTGCCCCCTAAAGTACCACCTTAAAAGATTCGAATTATAGTATTTCCAAAATGAAATGGCCACTCTTGTTAAGAAGCTTAACAAAGCAGTTTATGGCAGTAATCCCAAGACTCGCAACTGTAAAAAGAATATATTAGGGGATTTTTAAATTTAAATTGAATAGATGTAACACTAGCTCAATTGAAGTTTCTTAAAAACCATTAAGGATATTTTCCAAATTTATAATCCTATTGTTTCTAAATTTTAAGGGTGGTTATACTTGTTTGTTAGATAATTGTTAACGTTCATAGCGTGCATATATTAACAACATGGCTCTTTGGCGACCATTTGATTTTGAAGAATTTCCTAATTTTTTAGTGAAAATAATGAACCTATACAAGGAGATTTGAAGTGCGAAAATGTGGACGTGGCTACTAAAGAAAAATGTCATTTGTCAGAAGATTGCAAAGTTCTGATACTGAACGTTTATAAAAAGTTAGTTTCGGATGGTAATGACAAACCTGTACTTATGACTGCAGAATTAACTGGTATTCCATACAGAACAACTCAACGAATCAATGTTAGTGGCAAAAATCAGCAGCGAAAACGACCCGATTTACAAGTTTTCAATAAAATAGATAATTTTATGTCTAAAACGATAATAAATAAAATATACGACTTTTATTCGAAAAATATAGTGCCGACTGTGCATCTTTTAATAAAAAATCAGCTGTGGCCACCACAGGACCGACCGCCATCAAAAGTACTTGTATAAAATACATTCTAGCAGCAGAGTAGAAATAACTTGGCCTAATATTTTCTAACAGAGATATTATTTATCATCACCATGAAAACTTTACATATAAGTATGAAAAAATTGAGACTTGAAAAAATTTAAAAAATTCTACAAATATTTGTCGAAATTTTTCGTTTTATCAAAAAGCGTCTCAAATAAAAGTTATTAGTTATTGCATTTATAGCAACTATTGTTCAATAAATTTTTTGCATATATTTTTCTATTGCTAAATATTCGCAAAAATCTTAAAATCGACACAAGTAAACTCCTATTTCTAGTCAACCGATTTTTACCAAAAGTTGATCAACTCGTGTCATTGATGTCAAAAGCTTAAATATACAGTTTCATAAAAATCCTTTTAGCCGAATTTACTCTGCACGTGTACACAGACGGATAGACGGACAGACAGACAGACAGACAGACGGACAGACAGACGGATAGACAGACAGACAGACGGACGGACAGACAGGCCGACAGACATCATGCTAAAAATAGTCAAAACGGTATGTAGGGACCTCAATTCGTGGAGATCCATCGAAATGTCAAAATCGGTATGATCACAATACCTCCCTTATATATGTTGACGGTCAGTAAAAAATTGGAAGAAGACAGAACAGAATTTCCATACAAATCTAGCCATATGTATAATTATTTGAAGTTGCTAGGATTTATTTTTGTTGCAAAAAAATAATGATTTTCGTTTGTGCAAATTTGAAGTATTTAATATAGACTATAAAGTCTTGAAAGCAAAACGATTTTTAAACATGCCTGTATTTATAATTCAAATATAGCCAGCCTAAGCCTGATAAAAATGTGAAGGAATGTCATGTGAGTATATACAGTTCTAAATAGCGTATAAGGAAACACTTTTATTTTAAATAGTTATTACTGTCCTGGATACTATTTTTAACAGAACCATAAACTCAGCAGGTTTACTGGTTATACTATCAGTCAATATTGGAATCAGGAAGAGAGTGGCCATTTCATTTTGGAAATACTATACAAAACGATATACATCGTTTTTGTCAAGTTAAGGCAAAATCAGCAGAATACATCGTCAGCAGTTCTACAGCCGTTATATTATACTCGCCAAAGACTAACGCATCTTGAACAGATAAATCTGCTAACTATTTATCTGCGGATATCTTTTGTTTAGCTCCTTGTTGTTTGCAAGTGGAGTGAGCGCTTTAGAGTTTACTTGTATTGGCTTTAAACGTATGACGCATTATTTGGAAGTTACTTTATGCATTATATCATATGTAATATCAGTATAGTGAGCCTTACCACTCATGGAAAATGGATTTGTTAGTAAAGAACAAAGTGTACCAAATATCTGAATTATGTGTTATCAACAAAATAATACCTAACCTAACCTAACCTTAACCTTTTACTTAACAATTAATATGCAATTCTGTGTTGATCGTGTTGATAATTCTGTAGCGGTGAACGAGATTTTGGTCAGTAGATTACTGTTTCATACACATGGGATATGGAATAAGAGATTAACTGGAAAAGAGTAAAACGTACACAAGCTATAAATTATAACCCAGCCTTTTGCACGTAGATTACTCAATTAAAATGAAACAAGAGAACGAAATGATCAAATTCTACGTATCAAGAATAAATAGAAAGAAAACGAATTTTCAAAAAAATAATTATTCCACGTATGCCTATTGTATTTTGTCTGGTTTTGTTTTAATAAATACTAAATTAAGTCTACAGTGGTGCGTCATTCAGTTGACGTTTATTGAAGGGACTATAGAGCAGTGTTTCTCAACCTTTATCTCTCGTGGTTTTTTATGCTAGTTAATAAACGAAACGGGAAACGTAAGCGGATATACTTAGTCTTTTCATAAATACTGTCACAAAGTTTTGGGTCAAATTCAACAAGATACTTAAATATATTTTAATTTTCTTTTGGTACATAATTTCCTAGATATATCTTAAACAAGAAGCACCAGTTTTCAAAATTACCACTTCTGGCCGTTACGCAGCTTATAAGTCTGCTGCAACTCGTCAATAGAATTACTAGATGTTTCTACAGGAAAACTCTCCGCTGCCTTTATCTGGGAGCGCTTCTACTAGTTTCTTTTGGTACATAATACACAGATGTATCTTAAACAAGAAACACTAATCAGTTTTCAAAATTACCACCTCTGGCACACAGCTCTTAAGTTTATTGAGGAGTCCTTCAACCGCCAGATTGACAGGGTCTATGCTAAAAGTTCACGAGAAGTTCGTGGACAATCACCAACGATCCAGTGGGACCATTACCTTGCTTCAATGATGGTCTGATGGGGCGGGAGTAATGACAGTACCCACTAAGCTTCATTTTTTCGAAAAAGGGGATAAAAGCGCCGGGCAAAATCTACTAGGAAACCGTGTTGAAGTCGCTAGTAAAGAACTGAAACAGTTCCTCTTCGTTGGTCATCACTGGAGCTTCCAGTAATATTCAACGCCAGTCCATAAGGTGGAGACTACGCAGCAGTGGCTTGAAAGCAATGTACTGGCTTTCATTTATCCTGTGATTGGCTGTCTAGCAGCTCTGACTTCAACTTACTGCACTACAAACTGTAGTCCGGTCTTCAGGGCATAGCCTGAACCCTTTTTATCGTGTACCGTTTTTAAATTATCGGGGTCAATTTTAATTTTTCATATGGAGCTTATAGTAGGTTATGATAATATTGAATAGAGCCTTTTTTTGCTATTCAACCATTTGAAAAACTCCTATTTTATTTTCATAAATAATATTCATAATAAGAAAAACGTTTTTCAAACGAAAAATTGAGAAAATATCAAAACAATCGCTGTATCATAGTTACCTATATAGCTATAAAAACAAATACCTATTAAAAGTAGAGCTTATTATATATATAAAAGCCCTAATTTCTATGTGTCATCGTAACGCTAAGTTGCGTGGTGTGAATGGGTTTTGCGGGGTGTGGGCGGTAACGAAGTGAGTAATAGGGGGCGACGTATACGACGAAACAGATAGCTTACCAGCCACTAGAGCAGAGCATTACAGTACATACGGTGACTCGAGCGAAGGTTGTTGTTTCAGGGGCATGTTTTGAAATTATGTTACACAACGTATAATGACCCGCGGGTCGTCTCCAGCCCGATACTAAATTTTTAAACTTTAAACGACATGCATTGAGCGGCTTTTTTAAATTTCCTAGGTATAATCAGAAACAGCTATACCATTGATGTCCAGCATATGGCCCGTGGGCCGTATCCAGCCCGATACTAATTTTTAAACTTTAAACGACATGCATTGAGCAATTTTTAAATGACACGCTCTAAACGGCTTTTTAGGATTTCGTAAGTATAATCAGTAACAGCTATAACATTGATGTCCAGCATATGGCCCGCGGGCCGTATCCAGCCTGATACTAATTTTTTAACTTTAAACGACATGCATTGAGCGGCTTTTTAGTATTTCCTAGGTATAATCAGAAACAGCTATAACATTGATATCCAGCATATGGGCCGCGGGCCGTATCCAGCTCGATACTAATTTTTAAACGACACGCATTAAGCGGCTTTTTAGGATTTCCTAGGTATAATCAAAAACAGCTATAACATTGATATCCAGCATATGGGCCGCGGGCCGTATTCAGCCCGATACTAATTTTTAAAGGACACGCATTAAGCAGTTTTTAGGATTTCCTAGGTATAATCAAGAAACGTTTTTGTTTTGTTAATATACGCAGAATCATGCAAATTTTAATAATTAATTCCTGGTTATATTGATTTTTATTCGATATCAGTTTGCCAACGTCGTTGGCAACGGTAGCAGACCCCGTTGCCAACGACGTTTTGTAATAGTATTTCATTAGTCTAGAATAAAACAATATGTTATGAAAATAAATATTTTAATTGATAACAATTAACGAAAATAATGAAACTGCATTACAGTATGTACCTATGATATAGATATTATTTTGATTGTAAACGGTAAGCGATAAAAAAAAAATGATGTGAAGTGTGAATTTTCACACATTTCAGGATTTCGCAGGTATTTAGTAAGTGAATGATGATATTTGGGATGCCATAACAAATTTTATGTTAAAATATTTTTTTTTTGTTAATTTTAATTCGAATGCCTAATACCATTATTTAGGTTACTAAATATGTGCAGTATTTTTTTTTTATATATAGCACGATTTTCATTAAGTTCATTAAGATTTTGAAAATTGCGCCTATGGCTTCCGTTGGTTGCTTTAAGTCATAAGCTCTGCCCCTCTGATTTCATGTACATTGAAACATAGAATTAAATTAATAATTTCAACAATTTCCACTGGTTATTAAATTTACGCTTTTAAAAATTAAATGCAACATTAGCCAAAATATAACTAGAATTTTGAAAAAATAATTTAAACAAAATAAAAACGAAAAAAAAAAATTGTCTTCAGACGGGATACGAGCCCTAGCTTGCAACTTAGAAAGCGAGAGGTCTAACCATTACACCCTGAAAGCGTACTGATTTACTGTGTTACATAACTATTTTACATCGTTTTAAATATTTTACATCGTCAGCCAAAAAACACAAAAAATGCGTTATTTTCTTAAAATCTAATCTGATCAAATTTTTCAGATTTTTAGTTTAAACAATTTTGGCAAAAATCTCGACAAAACAATTTATTTTGCAAAAATAAAATTTTGATCGTTAATCCACGTACTAACGGCTTTCATTTGAAGGAACTTTATAAGAATATTTTTTTTCGATGAGCACATATTTGTTTATATTTTTAGGGGGATATGTTTTTTAGATGATTTAGTATTTTTCTTATGCACAGATCAGAGTATAAGCATGCCAAATTTCAATTCTCTAGGTTTAGCCGTTTGGCTACAATTTTTACCGAACAGACGACAAAATGACGGTATAAGGGTTTTTTGGTTATACCTACAAAACCACAATTCACCACGAAAAAGTGCCTCAAGAAAGTGCACACCAAAATCAATTAATATTTTAATTTTGGAAGTTATATTTTGACATATGATATTGACATGTGTATTTATTGTAAAACTAGGTATTAGTAAAGTATAGTTAGAGATATGGTGAACCTTTTAAAATAGTTTGTGAACTATTTGTACATACACGGATATACTAAAGTTCTATGCACTAGTTTTCCTTTATCTATTATGTATTTCCTGTTCATCTACTGAACAAAATGTAATCTAAAATCTAAAATTAATTTTATCCTCTAATATATTTGAGTGTAATATTTTTTTGAAATAATTCCATTTCTTTGTTAGTTTGTTATTAAATGCCAAATTAATTTTGAAATTTATTTTAAGTTTAACAATGGTTTATCTAATTAAACGAATCGGTAGATGGCTAGCATTGTGGAGCAGATACGGTGAACAAATAGGTAGCCATTACGGGCACAAATGCATCTAGGATAGTACTTCCGAGCCTTATAATTGTGCTAGATGTCACTGCTGTACCACAATCTACTTTTACATTGAAGAAATTTATAAACTTTTCCAAAAATCAACATTTATTTTTCTTGGTTGCTAGGTTCATTTTATACAGTGAATTTATTTTTTAATGCAACATGTACTATGTCATTACCATGGATACAGTTTTTGACAGTAATATAAATCGTGTTCATTTTTATTTGCAACATAGACAATTAGTGTGTATACTTTTGCTCAATTCTGATTTAAAAATTAATCAACATGTATACAGATGAAGAAAAAATAATGATGGTAACTTGGTATAACTCCCAAATGAGTTTAAGAGAAGTTTCTGCTGTATTTAGTGCAACTTATCCAGATCGGCCAATACCAAATCTCCCTACAATTTCAAGACTAGTTAATAAATTTCATCGCGAAGGATGTCTTAAGTCAAAACATAATATAAAAAGAACAACATCCCACGTGCTTACGGAAGAGAAGCAGTTGGAAATATTATTACAAGTGGAAGAAAACAATCAAAATACTTTAAGATCAATTGCACAAACCGTTGGTGTCAGTATTGGATCTGTTTTTAATTTCTTAAAAAAAGAAAAGTTTCGATCATACAAATTTCAAAATCATCAAGAATTGTTAGAAAGGGACGCAGCAGTACGTATGGATTTTTGTTTTGAATTGTTTGAAAAAATTAATTCCGACCTAACAATGCTTCAAAGAACTTTATTTACTGACGAAGCAACGTTTTCTCTAAATGGTGAAGTGCACAGACAAAATTTTGGGTACTGGAGTCGAGAAAATTTACATTTGTTTTATTCCTCCTGAACTCAAAAGCCGCAAAAATTAAATGTTTGGGCAGGGATAATAAGAACCAATATTATAGGGCCTTTATTATTGAATTTACATTAATGCCGTAAAATATCTAACCCTTTTGCAAAATCAAATATTACTTACGTTGCGAAACTTGAATATAAATGGACAAGTATGGTTTCAATTATTCTAGAATAGTTAAAGAATATTTACATAGAACTTTCCCAAATAACTGGATTGGAAGAGAAGGGTCGATGAATTGGCCAGCGAGATCTCTGGATTTGGCACCCAATGATTTTTTTTATTGGGGATATTTAAAGGTCAAAGTATATAATGGAGAACTTAGGGATGTTGCTGAACTGCAAGACAAAATTGCTCAAGCATCCAACAATATACCTCAAGAGCAATTGCTGATTGTTTTAAATCATTTTTATGATCACTTAACATTTTGTATGCAAGTAAACGGAGAAACTTTTGAACATTTATTATAAGTTTTTATTAGTTATTTATTTATTATTATTTTTTATTTGTATTTTCAATAAAATATTTTGATTTTGCTAGTAAATATGGTTTTTTCTATGTTGCAAATGAAAATGAACACGATTTATATTGCTATCAAAAACTGTATCCATGGTAATGACATAGTACATGTTGTATTAAAAAATAAATTCACTATATAATATTACTTATTAGAATTGCATTGTTTATATATAACAGTTACGTCGAACGATTTGCTACTAAAAAAAGTTTCTACAAAATTTAATATGAGCACGCCATGACGAGGGTGTCCACCTTTCAAGATTTCATCCGTAATCTCAGATTTTCAACATCGTATCTCCGAGCTCCGGGTTTTGTTTTAATTTTTCCGAATTACTTTTAGTTCATCAGATCAGGTGCATACCCCGGGGGACTGACGGTCTTCAGTCTCCCCTCCCCCCTCAAGCATTAAAAAATACGCTTTTAAGGGATATTTGTTTATTTTTATTAAACTTGTGAGCCGGCCATCATCGTAGAAATTTATCTCCAGTTATCACCTGATCCCCTGCCTACTAGTAACCCTTGAACTACAGTTTAGAAGGCAATAGACCAGTGTTTTCCAACAGTCCGCAGAATTATTTTTATTTTAAGTTTATAAAACAAAAAATTATGTTCATTTCCAAAATACAATATTAATTACTTTTCACAATAAACGATACATATTTTATTTTTATTCAAGGCTAAGATATCCACCTTGCAATACATTTATTCAGTAAACAAATTTTCATTTTACTATGCAACTATTCGCCTAATAAGTTATAACCCACTTAATTTTGAGATGAAAATCTCTATCCTTAATCTGTTAATTGCTTAAGTAATAATTTGTTTCTTTTTTCACCAATTATATTTGTTTTTTATTTGTTGTTTTTTTGCGTGTTTGTAATCAGTGCAATAAAAAATATAAAACTTTGCGCGGTACACATTACTTTCTAAACTTGCCGGTCCGTGAATTTTTACTAGTTCACTTGCTGTCCGCCATGAAAAAAGGTTGGGAAACACTGCAATAGACTACTTGCGGACCGGTTCCCTCTTTTCAGCGATTTTTTTTTGCTCCTGAGCCCCTCCCCCAAGGCTAAATTTGGCTACGTGTCTGCATCAGTTAGTTTCATTTTTTCTTGTTTTTGCTCATCACCTAGTTTGAGTTTATTTTTTGCTCATCAGCTAGTATGAGTCACTTTTCCTTAATGTATGAAGAAAACAAGTTCAAAAGAAAATTTAAAGAGTCTGATTTGATCCAAAACTCTGGAGTTGGTGTCAGCCAAGCTAGCATAGAATTTCCTCAACTCTGGCTTTCCATTATTCAAAACAATCCTTCTAATCCTCAAGTCACTAATCCGGTAACCAACAACTCATTACCACACAATAATGTGACAAATAATCCGGTCGTTAATCCTCCGCAGGTAGTCCCGTCCCTACCTATAGCTGATCCCAACCACCCAACCAATAGCAATACACCTATAACCTGGTCCCACTCTTAAAATACCTTAAAAATCGAAGTAAATTGAAATGTTAATCACTTCTCGTGATCGCTGAAGACGGAAACAGATTGTTGAGCAGTTTCCGAAACTTCCGAATATATTTTATATTCTCATGAAGTATTATACCTTTTTGATACTAATACTCATTATACTGTACTATTCTAGCCTAGTACTATCAGCAATGGCAAACGTCCAAAATAACGGTGTCCGCATGATTATATTACCTTGAGATATTTTTGTAATTACAAATTTACTATGTATTTTATAACTTCATATCAAATTGGTTGTCAATTATTTAAAATAGAAATATAATAAACTTAATTATTTTATTTATTATTATTCTTTTCGATGAAAATGACAGTTCAGTATAATTTCAATCAAATCCTCTAATCGGGTATTTAACTGACAGGTTTAATTAATATTTTTATTACGTCTGCAATTTTCAAAAATGGTTTGATCATAACAAGTTTACTGTAATAAATAGGGGAAAGATCTCAGTTTACTTGTGTTTTTGACTTGATATTTGTATTTCAATTAATTTGTTATTTAAGAAGTACTTCTCGTAGGTGTTTATTATGGCATTTATTATGTAACTTTGTAAATACACAGATTTTCACTGTGTTGTATAACACGAAAGGGTTATTGTAACTCTTGTGCTGATGGAAAAATTATTGGATTTTCTCTTCTTTTTCCATCGCCCTATTAAAATACCGTCGTGCGTAAAGAAGGCTCGTTACTTAGAGTACGCGCATAGTGGAAGCTGGTTGCTGGCTGCCAGCGCTGACGAAGATAAACCTGCGAGCTGGAATATCATATGGGTTATCAATTATACCGCGTATAGTAGAGGGTGGCGTTGATTTCCCAGCATCAGTAACAAGTGTTGTCGGTGCTGGCAACCTGTTTTCATTATGCGCGTACCCTTATGCATTACAGTGTCAAAAATGGCACTTTTCAGCATAAGTGTGTCAAGTAATTTACTTTACGCACTAGTGCATGCTGCTATGGTAACCAACTGTAAATACCAATAATAGGGGATACGCATAAAATTTATATTTCCTTAAAACTACATTTTTTTGATATTTTAATGTTAGTTATGTCATCTAATACAACAAAAATCACATTTTAATTAATATTATAGCCAAATTTTTTAATTAAAATATTGTAAATTTGAAATAAGCCGACCACGCCGCGAAGGTTACCGATTAAATACGACTGAGACTGCTGCGGTTTGACGTCACAGATACAGACTAAACATAATCTTTACGTGTGTATATTGTATTGTTCGAGAGTTTTGTATTTGTTTTTAAACAATTTTTCACGCATTTATTATTAAAATAATTTATAAAATATATGTACTCACATTAAAATGGTCTTCACAAACATAAAGTTTACTTTTTGCTGAAATATCGGTTTTATTTCGCCTCATAGCTTTCAGCCACAAATTTCGCCTTTTCTGTTGTTTTTCGCCATCAGGTAATGATATAAATTGTTTTTTTTTTTATTTCTAATTGAACTATTTGTGCACATCGGTACTAAACAATATTTTCGACTATGTTTCGAAGTACTGGGGCCCGGATCTTCCACATTTTATATATTTTAATATAAAATTTAATTCGGTAAACATGTATAAATTGTTTTTATAGAATTAAACTTTATTTTAATTAAAATCACTCTAACTACACATAACTCAGGCTGTACGCAGTACACTGGGTAGGCTGTACTTAGTTGGGGTATGACATCACACGTCGTTTTCGCTCGCTACATACATTTATAATTTTTTTAAGACTTCATATTAAAAAAAAAAAAAAAAATGCCAAACTGTTTTTTATGTTTATATGCAACAAAAGGAATATAATAAAAAAAAAATAAAAAATCATGCCTATCCTCTATTGTCTAATGTACACTATCATGTTATATAATAAGTAAATAAAAGACATGAGTAAGTGAAAAACGTTTGTAGAAAACTTCAGTTCAACTGACAGAAATCTATATATATGTATATATATATATATATATATAAATAAGCATAATAATTGATTAAAACACTCATTTTACTAATAACCAACAATTTGTTATTGATCGGCCATCTTAAATTGCCATGGCAACCTGTAAAAGCTGTGAGAATTCTAAAAAATTGATGTGAAATGTGAATTTTCACACATTTCAGGGTTTTGTAGGTATTTAATAAGGGTAAGAAGCCAACATAATATTGGATGTCTAGGAATATTTGTTTTATAATTACGTCAAAATCATTTGATGTCATTATTTTCATTCGTTATTTGAATACTAAGAGCTACCATTTATTTTTTTAAACAAAATTTTAATAATTTGCTAAAAATCCAAACATTTTTTCCTGTATTTGCTTCGTATTCAAGTCTTCATTAGATTAATAAGAAATGTATTAATAAATGGCTTAATTTTTTAAATTTCAGAAACGTATTTTTCACTATTAACAATGTTATTTGTTTTATAAGTATTTTATTACTATAAATGATTTATTCCTCTTTAATACCTGGAAAACAAAAAATTTTTATTTAGCCTATTTTTGGCAAAAATCGTGTTAAGAAAGACGAAACAAAAAGTATTAAAATAACAGTAATATTATTAATAACAATAACACAATGAGTGCATAAGATAATATTAACTTAAGATTAAAACAATAATTTAAATTACATCGTTACAAAGCTATTGAACAAACTTAAATTATGTTTTAAACAGTAAAGCCGCATTCAGAGCTCTTTAAATTAACAGGTTGTAGACTGTACGTTGTTACGCTGTAAGTTATGTTTCTAGGCATTGTTTTAACGTTCTACGTACCGTTCACAGCAAGTTAGAAATTAATGTGTTACGAATAGTCCGACATCTGTGTCTTTCAACCAACTACATGGCTTCGTAAAATTCTATGTATTATCGTTTTTATAATTCAGTTTTCTTAGATTTTAACTAACTAAACCTAACCTAATTACTTAAATTGATCACATTTACTGTCCGTCTTTGTAATTTTGAGCAAGATTTGTTAATGATGACATTTTGTTAGGTTATATAAAGGCATACGATAACTACGGTGTCACTGATAGACGGAGATAGCCAATGTGTTTATATGTCTGTCTCATTAAAATATTTCACTAGCTATAAGTTTTGAAAATTATCCACAATCCACAACAAACAACGTATTAAATTTAGAGGTCTGAACGGTTTCACGTCTTACCAGTTGACAAATTTTCTATAAGCTATTGATTTAAGAGCTCTGAATGCGCCTTTAGATTTTCTTAAAAATAAATCTTGATTATTTATTTACTACTATTATTTTTTTTTTTATAAAATAGCAAATAAATTTGAACACAAACAGTTAAATAAACAATCTCCTACATAAATAAAATGATAAACTTATAAACTAAACAACATGGGATATGTGACCACCACCTTCATCAATATAGATTCTTATTTTCCTGATAATTGATCTAAATGATTAAACGAAAATTCTTATAACTTGCTAAATTATTAAAATGCCACTAATAAACAGTTTTTACTTTTGTTGCTTTATTATCTTCCTTATTGCTGTCTTTCTGTAATCCATGGAGAATTACTCCGACGATTTTTTTTTTTTTTTATCGCACGTTAATTCATAAACGGATTTTGGAAAGGAATTGTAAAGTCCAGGCACTGTATCTCTATAATCGGAGAAAAATCGTATCCCCTTTATCTTGTTACTCCCTTTATACAAAAATTAAATTATACATTTATTACATGAATAGGCAGAAGCCGTGAAAATATCTTAGTTCTAATTTTGTTCTGTTTATGAATTCTCGATGCAAATATGTTTTTAATTTGAGTCAGTAAAGTATTCGATATCCGTTGTTGAAAGCAATAATACATGCAAACAATTTCCGTGGAACAGATCATTTGATGTTCCATCGGTTAAAGTGCGCTTTTCCATTGTCCGACATGCAGTAGTCGTAAATCGCCTGACTTGACCATTGGTTGTTATTTATAAATGTTTTTTCTACTTTTTGTCAAAATGTCCGTTGTTGGCGATGTGTTTGAGGGAGGTTCGAAGCTTGAACTGTTTAATGTTTTTATAATGCGCGATTCAGCTCGTAAATGTAACACTAATGACATTTCCCAGAGTTGTTTTATTAACGACTGCATTATGCATGAGGTTTGTACTCTTGGTGGATTTTCACCTTGTGCAGTATCGAACTTTGCAACTTTTTAAAAGTTTCTTAAAAAGTTGATTATGATAAAGGAACGGCTGTTTAGCTTTTCCTTTTCGTTTTTCTCACATCCTGGATTTTAAAACAGCTCCAATGCTAAAGCTTGTCATACACTCTTAGTAAACTATAGATTTTATAGTTTGAAGAATAGATTTTGAGTAAACAGTTTAATGTTATATGTGAAGTAAAGTTAGGAATTTTAAATTTCTTTAGAATAATATTTTTACAATATGTTGGGCAGAACTATCCCAAATTTCACGTGAAATATGTTATAATAAAGATCTAACTTTCATTTAAAATAATGGTGGATTTAGTCAACATGCAGTTTTAGTCTTAAGATTGGTTTTAGGGTTTTTTACCCCCCTTTTACCGTTTTTTGAAAAATATTGCAGTTTTTGTGTTTTTGACAAAATTAATTATTTTTTTAATTCATGGTTAGATTATGGCTAATAATTTAATGGATTTTTTGTATTTTTGACTAAGATAGTGTATCTTTTTATGAAATTAAAAATATAATAAAAAAATTTTAACAGCTGAGGACCGAGTTTTGAACACCACATCAACACATTGTTAATAGAAACAAATATTCGTAGACATCCAGTATTATTTTGGCTTCTTACACTTATCAAATACCTACAAAATCCTGAAATGTATTAAAATTCACACTTCACATCAATTTTTATTAGTATATTATTATACGTATGTCTCACTATTAACAGTGTGTTATTGATACAATGTTTTATAAGTAATTCATAAGGCGTTCATAGAGTCTATACACATGAACCTGGTTCTCAGCTGCTCAGCTGTTTTGAAAATTTTTTATTGTATTTTTAATTTAAAAAAAGACACACACTAACTTAGCCATAAATACAAAAAATCCATTATAATATTAGCCATAATTAAAAATATTAGTCATGGACAGTGGCGGATCTACATACGGGCTAATAGGGCTTAAGCACTGAGATCCAGATCCGCAAGGGGCCCCCAACCTCTCGGACATATACCTATTATATTCTATACCAAACACGGCTTATAAAAGAAAAGACCAAAACAAAAATATTACTTTAAAAACAATACAAAAAACTTAAAAACACAAATTTACTAATATTTATTAAAAATCAACTTAAGTGAAGAGGGCCCTTGGTATTTTTAAGCCCTGGGCCCCCAAAAAGCTAGATCCGCCACTGGTATTGGATTAAAAAAATAATTAATGTAGTCAAAAATACAGACTGCAATATTTTTCAAAAACGTAATCTGATCAAAAATTCTTTTCGTACGTTTCCGGCTCAAATCAATGTTCATTACCTATAATTTTTTCATATTTTTAATTTAATCCGTTTGGATAAAAGGGGTAAAAGGGGGCGGGACAAGAACTTTTTTAGCATATTTTTGGATAAAATCGTGTTTAAAAATAACAATTTTAAAAAACTTCTTTTTGTTCCTTAGTCTACGCCCTAAGCTTTTTCTTGATGCCACACAATAAATTTCAAAAAATATTTTTTTATCGACACAAAAAAATCGACATTTTTGTAAACTAATCTGATCAAAATTTCCTGTTGAACTATTTCCCATCATTGTTAATTATGGAGATTTTTTTTCAGATTTTTAGATCAACCCCTCTTGGAGGACAAAAGTTTTAACATATTTTTTCCTAAAATCCCATAAAAAAATTGATTTTTCAAAAATAATTACTAGTCTTTTGATCCACGTACTAAATAGTTTCATATGCCACTCAAATTTTTAGAAAAATATTAATTTTTTTTATTGAATTCATATTGTTCATATTTATCTCGGAATGTGTTTTTTTGAACTTTCAGTATTTTTCCTATATGCGGGTCAAAGAGTTATATAAGCCTGCCAAATTTCAACTTTCTATGTTAAGCAGGGCCGTCTTAGGCCATGCAGTGGACCTTGGGCATACAGAGGTTGGGGCCCTATTAGAAAGTAAAAAAAATGTGAATGAAAACATTAGTATGTACTTTTATTTAGTGACTTTATTGGTTATTATGGTTAGCTTTATACAAATCAAATATAAGTGAAGTGATTACTATTTTGTGAATTGGACTTACGTTAATGATGATGGTTCCTACCGAGATTTCTGTTCTGCAAAATCTTCTATTATGTCCTCAAAGTCTAAATTTTGAAGGATATCACTTTCTATGCACATGATTGACAAATTTGTAAGTCGTTCTTGTAACATAGTCGTTCGTAATTTATTTTTTATTCTTTTTAGCCGTGAAAATGAGCATTCTCCACTACAATTAGTGACCATTAAGCAAAGGAATATCCTTGTAGCAACTTCCAAATTCGGGAAAATTTCTTCTAATTTATCTGCTTTTATTAGAGTATGTAAGGCTGAGATACTCAAGTCCGCCGATTCATTTGCTAGGATTTATTAATAAAAGTAGTAAAATCATAGTAAAATTGCACATAAAATTGAGCTCCTCTTTTTTCCGTGTAAACGACCTCGGCATTTTGAGACCCTCATCAAGCTGGGGGCCCTGGGCTCGTGCCCCATGTGCCCTTATGGAAAAGACGGAACTGATGCTAAGCCGTTTGGCTACAATTTCCACCGTACAGACAGACAGACAAATGAGTGACGTTATAAGGGTTTTTTGTTGATCATACCTACAAAACCCTAAAAACGCCAAGATGAAGAAGTAGGTGACAATATATACATATCCATGCCCTGGCTGACTTTCAAACTGGGGAATAATGGTCATATCAAGGTTGCAAACTCTGCGAACGATAATATCGTTACGCTAATTCTGTTAATAATTCCAGGGAACACTTCAACTGCATTTAAACAATCTAATTATAGTACAAAAAATTAATAACAAAGTTTTACAAGTATCATTCAACATCTATATCACAAAATTTCATAAAATTGCGTTATAGAATATTTAATTGTGGTAATTTCATTTGTAACTTTCCGCATTCCTTTTTCATTTTATATTTACTGAAAAAATATTTTAAACTCAAGAAATCAAAACAGAAAATACGATTTTTCTTAAAATGAAATAACCTACTTTACTATAAACTATTTCAATATTTCAATATTGCTTCCTACATACTGATTCAGAGGGTTTCCGGTAAATGCTTGAATTTGAAATCAGCCTTTTAGTAAATTAACATACCGTGGGATCGGACATATCTTATACGATATAAAAAAACTATAGAAAATTTTCTGTCCAGAAATATTTTCTGGATGATGTCCGTTTAATGACTCATAAATGATCTGTTTTATAACTTATTAATGGAATTATAAATGAGTTAAAATTTGGAAATTTTTTAATTCATTAGGAAGATATTATTTTAAGAACAAATTTTTATTTTAAAAATTCCATTCATTTTTAAATAGATTTCGAATAGTTAATTCATCTAGCATAGAATGAACAATAAGACTTTTCCAACTAGAGATTTTAAAGCCATTATAAAGAACAATATAAGAAATAGTTGGAATAGTCAATGGTCAGAAATAGATGAAGCTAGTAACCACCTCTGGCAAATAAAACCGACACTACCCTATGGCTCGGAAGAAAGGATAGAAAGGAAGAAGTAGTAATTACGCAATTTATGATTGGACACACCTTACTCACCCACAAACAATTATTCGAACATACCGAACCAAAAAAATGCGACACATCAAAAATGTGACACGACACTTACAGCCAGACACATCCTAGCAGAATGCCCAAAATACACCACACAACGAACAGACAACAAAATTGCAGTCCACCCAATAAAATACTTATTAGGCAACAACCCAGATTTAATAAATAATGTCATTTCATATTTAAAAAGCATTGATGTTATAATAAAATATAATTGATAAGTACAATTTGTATTATATAGTAGTCTTATAAAATGTATATATGTACACACTTTGCAATGTATAAGATTGGTGGGTGCTAATGGCCCTAGCAGCTGAAGCACCCTTAAATAAACAATAATTTAAAAAAAATAATTATAAGACTTGCATAAAGAAATAAGTGAAGAAAAAAAGCGGAACTAACTGGAATTATCATTTTTCAAGTTCTCTTCTGTTTTTAAGGATTAAAGTAAGCTTTTGCTAAACAAAGTGATCAAAAGCCTCCCTTAATCGGTAAAAATTACTAGAATTCAACGTCTAGTTCCGCTTAAAACAAAGAAACAGGTTATATGTAGGGTTCGCAAACGTTAACAAAGCGATATCGACCAAATCATTACTTGAAATGGAATATTTTACGAACTGGAAACGCTGCTTCAAAATATTGCACGACTCAACAGTGCGTTTCAATATTATATTTTGAGCCCTGGAAGATACCACACAGTATACGACAGCAAAGTATTTATTTGTTTTGTACCTTTCCATCTAGATTAATGGAAAATAGAGAAACCATAAGAATAAAAACACTTACGTACAAAACATGAAGTAAAAAAAAAAAAAAAAGTTACAAATGGTAAATTCTGATAGTACTAACGAAGAGGGAAATTTTGGACCTCCTTTATTGAACTTACCACCGTTGATCTGCCGAATACACCAATGTAAGATTGCAATCTGGGGAAACAGTAGTTGTGTGCATAGTATGTAGCGGTCTGGTATTATACAATTTCTAAAATTCAAATAAATTCTCACCTTTTTACGTTTTTTTGAGTGTTCCCATCGTGGTTTCTAAGCCGTTATACACCATGATTTAATACGATGAGTGCAAAAAAGATTTATATTCGACACTGCATTCGGTACTAGTTCCAACAAAACAGTCAGTAAAGCATGTGAATCAGTTTATGCTGTTCTTGGGGAAGATGCTATCTCTAAGAATACTTCTAAATATTGGATTGGACTTTTTAAATCCGCTAATTTAGAATGCAGTCATCGAGCTCTGGAAGGCCGTGAAGATTGAAAGCGATGATTTGTAAGCATCATTGAATGAATCATTGTTGAATTAAGGAGAATTCGGCGAACAGCTGGGACTTGATCGAGAAAGTTTCGAAATAATTCCATGAGATGGGAAAAATTCAGAAGCTTGCAGAACTCAGAACTGCTAACCGAACACGACATGCTTTTCGTTGCTTATCAGGCAATTTGAGACGGATTTTTGAGGAAAATTGTTATTGGCAACGACACTTGTATTATGTAAACAACAAACTTAAATGTACACATTCATGAGTAGTCTCCGGCCAGCCATCAACATGGTAAAAACGAATATTTGAAAATCTCCTTTAACTAAATTAAACTACTGAAGCTGTAGATACTGAACGCTTTAGCCATCATAAAATATTTGACGTACGAAATTAAACAGGAAAGTCTATTAACTAAGTAATGAAGCTGTAAGGTATTTTTCGGTAGACAGGCAGCATGTTGCTTTTACTAACTCAGTAAACCATCATTAATTTGACCTGTGAAGTTTTTCTGCTCGCTGTATATACAATCGACTTCTTGTCTTCGGATTGGCATTTAATCAGATGCAGAACTATAGCAGCTGACTTCGGTAGCGTAGAGGTAGCGATCCTGTTCTCGTCCTATAGTCCCTGGGTTCGAATTCCGGGCAGGGCATGGATATTTGAGTTAATCCTTTTTACATCGTCCTCATTAAAAAAAGAAAAAGAAAAATCACATCATCAAATTTATCACCGCTCCTCCAGATTAGGCCAGCGTGGGAGTTGTAGACCTGATATTTCACTCTTCAGAGTGAAAGGCCTCTGCCCAATATAGAGTAGCAGTACGGTAGAGAATATTACGGACTAATGTGGGACGTTTATGGGCTGATGAAGATGAAGATGAAGAACCATAAGATATTAAAATAGATCGACGATATTACTGCCTACAAACCGATATAATTTTTCTGTGTAGGAATTAGCAAGCTAACCCAGAGATTTATTTTTGAAAATATTTAAATACTAAAATTTCCAATTTTAGTTCAATCGATACTTTAAATGCTAAATATACATATAAAGTAGTTTTATTTTAATTGAAATATTATTTAGTAAATCATAAAACTATTAGCTACTCAACTTTTAAATTAGTTATCATATGTCCCTCATATGATGTATCAATAAATTTCCATCATAAAATTTATCGACGTGTCACATATTAAATTCGTTTAATCTATTTTTAAAGCATTCAGATATTAAAACATGTAGGTAATTTAATTGAATGATGTGTCTAATGCAAGCTCTAGACAGCGTAAAGCCAGCGGGTTTTACTTTGTATATCCTTCTTCGCCACAGGATATCACTCCCTGTAAAGAACTTTACATTGTTTAAAGAAATACTAGTAGAGATAGTTTTTTATTCATTAACTTTATAACACCTATAAAAATGTATCATAGAACTTGGTCAGTAATTTAGTTTTCTATTTATGGTTCAAGTCGAAGTCTACGATGTTTCATTTATTATAAAATTTAATCGACGATCCACATTGTACATAGTTTCACATAAAATTTTGGTCAAAAAAATATCCTAGCATTAGAGGCGTTGCTAGCAGCGGTGCCACCCGGTGCGGTAATTTATTAGTTCACCCCTTCCTCCAAAAAATGCTCTTTTATAAAATATTTTAATATCATCACATGCCTTTTTATATTTTTAATATAGTTAAATGAAATAAAGCAGAATATCTCAAACGCTTAGGTTATCCCAAAAGTATATTAGCGCGTAACAGGGTGGCGCGGGGGGGGGCATGGGCTTGAGCCCCCTCCCCAGAGTTCATAAAATACGTGGTTTTTGTCAAAATACAAGTGATGACCGATAACTTTTTTAGGTTATTACTTGTATTTTGGAAGTGAGGACTTTTTTTAGGTCAACGCTTGCATTTTGGAAAATAAAGTGCCTTTGGCTAGTAGGTACTTGTTGCCGAGTAATTTTCCGATTCCTACCCATTTGAAACAATTTTGCCTTCTGAGCCCCCTCTCCAAGAATAAGTCCTGGATGAGCGCCTCTATGCAAAACATATTTTAATAAAAATATTTTCTTTATATGTGTTTCTTTTGATAATAATATTATTAATAATTTTAACATTTAAGAAAAAAAAATAAAAATAATAATAATAATAGAGGAGAATTGGCAATCGTGTAACGGAATATTTGTCCCGGTTTTATATTTATATTAAAAATGTGGCCACCTTGGACATAGATGGAATGTTAACATAAAAGTTAAAAAGAAACTAGATATTTTAAAAGATTATAACCAATAAATTAAACATTTTGATCCCGCATTTCCAAAATTATATTTAGATTAAAACTTTCTAACAACAAAAAAACCAAAAATCAATTCTTTAATAAGTGTTATCGTTTCTTCAATCTTAACATCTGTTAAAAACCTTAACTTTTTAACTTTTATATAAGAGTATTCAAGATCATTTCGAAGTGAAAAAAGCGCACACGACGAGCGAAACCACTATAAATTTTAACGGTCGTTTTGAAATGCAAATTCATTAATGTGAAATCAGCCCGGCATATGTCTGTCTTTCTTTCGAGAGTTGTCCTTGTCTGCTGTATCATCGTTACGACATTTTAACCTAACATTTATTATTAATGTCACTATTGTACATTTGTTGCGCCAAGGGTGACTTACCCACTGATATATTAGACTTGTTTAAATTATTGTTATTTTTTATTTGGTCAATTTGTTAGTGTACATCCCAGTACAATACACTTAGTTTTACTACGGGATTGATGATTTTCATAAAATATAACGTTTTGTTCTAGCGTTTTTTGAAACACTTTACCAGCTGAACGAAGCCGGGCGGGGACAAATTGTTATTATTGACATACATTTTTTTTGAAATAGAATCATACCGACTCGAAATTAGGTGGCAATACAGATAGAAGACAATACTATAAACATGCAAAAGGCCAGAATTACTTATCGGAGAACCCCTTTATAAAAAAATTCATATTTTTTTTTCAAAAACTTAAGAATGATTTTAAAAATTCTTTCAATTTTGTTTAGTGCATAAATCGTGTACCAAGTTTGCCACTTAAGAAATATATGTTGTCAATGATAATTTAAAGATAATACATCAAATATGAATAGAAATTATGGATATTGTGTTACCCGCGCGCACACATATCATTATATTTTTGGAACTACTGAACAAACTTCTTTCAATTCTGTGTACAAATTGTGAATTTACCTTGCCGCTGACGAAACCTATGTTGCCGTTGATAATTTAAAGAAAATAAGTTAAATACGAATAGAAAACATGAATTTTGTTTCACTCGCGCGCATAAGTTTCATTATAACTTTGGAACTACTTTGGAAAATTTCGCGGACCACTAACCACTAACATATTTTTTAACCGCTTAAGGTCTATGCTCGAGTATACTCGGGCGGCTATTATGTGCGAAAATTCCCACACCCGAGATAACTCGGGCAAGCTTTACCTGCAGAAAAGATCACTCCCGAATGTACTCGGGCGAAAATAAATACGATTAATGGTATGTGGAAGCGAGACAAGGCGTAATTATTAATTATGATGAATAAAAATGAATATTTTTTTATGAATTTCTTTTATTTCTCGACCCACACTATGCAATATAATATCAACTTTCAATCCCATTTTGGGCCCGAAATGGCTTTTATAAAGGATATATATGTTCAGTAAATAAAATTCATTCATAAAAAAAATTGTGTTTTTTTTTTCATTTTTAGGGTTTTGTAGGTATGACCAAAAAACCCTTATACCGTCATTTTGTCGTCTGTCTGTCTGTCTGTCTGTCTGTCTGTCTGTTCGGTTAAAATTGTAGCCAAACGGCTAAACCTAGAGAGTTGAAATTTGGCATGTTTATACAACTCTTTGACCCGCACATAGGAAAAATACTAAAACATCTAAAAAACATACCCCCCTAAAAATATAAACAAATATGTGCTCATCAAAAACAAAAATATTTTTTTTTAATTCTGAGTAGGGTATCAAATGAAAGCCCTTAGTACGTGGATTAACGATCAAATTTTTATTTTTGCAAAATAAATTATTTTGATGCGATTTTTGCCAAAATTGTGCAAAAAAATTTTTGTCCCACACCCTGTAGCCCAGATGGTTTAAACTAAAAATCTAAAAAAATTCCAAGTAATGTATATTGGTGTGAACCGAAATAGTACAACAGGAATTTTTGATCAGATTATGTTTTCGGAAAATAACGCATTTTTTGTGGTTTTTGGTTCACAAAGTACAAAAGTTATACCAATGTAAGACACTGATACCCAAAGCGTCCGATGGCGCAACGCGTTAGTGCGCTGGTGTCGGAAGCTAAATTCTCTGGAAAACGAAGGGTTTCGAGTTCGAGTACGGACGGAGTGAGTTTTATTTTTCTGTTTTTTTTTTGCATTTTTATTATGTTGAAATTATTTTGTCAAAATTCTAGTTATATTTTGACAAATGTTGTATTTAATTTTTAAGAGCGTAAATTTAATAACCAGTCTTATTATATGATTAACAGACGATAAATTATTTTAAAAATATCGTTCATTTTGCCGTGATTACTATAAAGTAAAATTTGTCCTACACACTCAGCATACCGCCTTCACTTATTATATACCTGCGAAACCCTGAAATGTGTGAATATTCACACTTCACATCAATTTTTAAATTTTTTAATGATTACTGAAGGGGTAATTGTATGATATACAATTCGTATGTATTTATTTATATATTTCTAATTTAAATTTTAACACATTAATGTTTTTTTTTTTTCTATTTTACTATTTTACATACAGCTTTAACAAAATTTGTTTTTTATTTAAAAATATTATTAAATAAGCTCAGTGAATTTAAATACTATTTGTTTGCAGACCATTAAAATTACGTCACGGACCACCGGTTGCCGACCGCTGGTCTAAAATCTGACTAGATGATATACCTAAAGATAGAAGTCGCATGAAAATGGGTGACTTTTCGCACTCCAAATAAATTAAATACTTTAACCAGAATTTTTCCTACAATTTACTTAGATGTTTTACAGTGTAATCAGGGGCGTCGAAAAACGGAGGTACAAATTTTTGTGGTTCGGGCAGACTGCAGCATCTTTATCGGTAATTGTAATACGTAATAATAATAATAATTGAAATAATAGTATTTATAGTTCCGAGTCCCAGCTCGGATTTGACTGCACTTTTTATCTATTTAGCTATCATCAGTTATTAGTATTTTGGACCTTTTTGTGGCGTTTTTATCGGTAGCTTCCGCGTGCACAATGGACATGTCACGTAAACATATACTACTATTATATATTATATTACATAAAAATTAAAGAACAATTTCTATCTACGCGCAGTTCATTATCTGTCACCCAACCCGTAATGAAGGGTCGGGGATTGTTTTCCCGGATCCCGGGCCCGGAATTATTGTTAAAGCGGGGCCCGAGGCTACTATTGGTGCCTCTGAGTTTAATAACTAAATATTTTCTCTTTATCTGTGATGCCGCCCTTTTGAAAATACCGCCTTTCTGAAAGTGCCGTCTGAAGGTGTGTTCGGCATAAGCTAATAATGTACACATTCTGCATAATTTACAGAAGAAGCGTCACAAAGTTTCTGTGTGCTTTGTGCTGCACGAAGATCGTTCGATATATACTGTGCAGTGCAGTTTGTGTTGCACAATCGTCACAAGTTCAGATCGTACGGCAGTCTGTGCAATAGTGTTTTTCGTGGTAAAAATACAAAGTTATTATTTCTACAAAACAATATAAGTGAAAACAATTAAGATATCATTGTTTATGCCTGCAGCATTTGCAAAATAAATAGTATAGACAGGAACCTCATGATGAAACATGTAAATACACTCAAGAAGACTTAAAATTTTCTGGATACAAGCGGAAATGTACTTTAAATTGATTTGTAGTCATGTTTGGAACAGTACTCTCTGCATATTCCAACACTTTTTCCAAAATATTTTCTGGTTTGGGAAATTCTTCTGAATTGTTTTCCTCATCAAATAAAATTTCTTTTATATTACTTAAAAGCATCGCAAAACCTTTACGCGCCATTTATATATTGTTGCATAAATCAATTAGCAGGATACAGACTTGATGTAATCACACACAATATAATGCATTTGTTTAAAAAATATATATGTTAGAACAATAGTTTGAATAACTGCACAAGCTGTACAAAGCGTTCGTCTTTGACTTTCTTGCACAGAATGCACAGTGGTCACGTGACAAAAAAACTTGCACAACACAGAGTTAACACTGCACAGTTATGCCGAACGCACCTTGATGCGACCGCCACATCGCGCTCGTCGGCCCTAGTCCGGATCATATTACGGTAAGGTTAAAATACTATCGTCACTCACAGCGAAAGCAAAAAGCAATTTCGTTTCAAGGAATGAGAAAAATATTCATATTTTGACTAGTTTCGACCAGTTTTGAAGCAACCAAAACAACTTTTGGAAAACTCAATATATTAGTAGAAGTAATAAGTAGACCGTGAACTTTAATAGAAGAAGTAATAATCGAAATTTCCATTATGACGGATGAGTACAAATTATTCGTAATACAACCAAAAACGCTTACTATTTAATAATGAAATGGTGTAATATTTCACCATTTTTATCAAGAAATCACTTATTTCCTTCTTATTAATGTTTATATTTCGTATTATCGACAAATCTGAATTGTTATATATTTGTTACCCTTGAAATTATGATGTCATTAATTTTTTTAACGAAACCACTTACATTATAGGCAGTTGTTGTTATTTGGATATATCGTTAAATGACTCAAATGTATTCTTAATAATATAAAATATCATGACTCGAAACCATTATTGTGTGCGTAGACTAAAAATAATATAATCTCAGAATAGTATAATGAGAACTATGTAGGACACAAAATAATCGTATAAAATAATTTTAACGACAACTAAATGAATTTTATATTTAAATATAGTGGCGAAAGGAACAGATTTTTATCGTAATTTTGATTTAAATGTACTGGAATAAATCGAGAAAAACAAATGTTTAAAACTGTAGGGTGGAAAAATGTTGTGATATAAATCTAATATGAGTTCTGAACCAATTATACTCAACCCGGTTAAGTAACCAGCTCAGTTCTTATGAATTTTATTTTTATCATTGTTTATTGTTATATTACGAAGAATATTACTAATTCTACCTCTTCTTCGGCTTGTATTTGTCTACTACTCGACATAGGTCACTCCATTTACCTTTTCACTTTTACCTTTAAACCTTTCCATTTTTAGGGTTTCGTAGATATGGGCAAGGGACCGTTTATACCAGCGGTTCCCAACCTTTTTTCTCGTACGTACTCTTTGATTAGAATTTTTATTCATGAGTACCCTCAATCTTCAATACTCACACCCATCCCTTAATTTTTACCGACCGTCAACATATATAAGGGAGGTATTGTGATCATACCGATTTTGACATTTCGAAATTTCGATGGATCTCCACGAATTGAGATCCTTACATAACGTTTTGACTATTTTTAGCATGATGTCTGTCGGTCTGTCTATCCGTCCGTCCGTCTGTCCGTCTGTGTACACGTGCAGAGCAAATTCGGCTAAAAGGATTTTTATGAAACTGTATATTTAAGCTTTTGACATCAATTACACGAGTTGATCAACTTTTGGTAAAAATCGGTTGACTAGAAATGGGAGTTTAATCGTGTCGATTTTAAGATTATTACGAATATTTAGCAACAGAAAAATATTGAACAAAAGTCGCTTATATGTAACGATTCCATGGTCCTGGTAAATAATATCTCTGTTAGAAAATATTAGGCCAAGTTATTTCTACTTTGCTGCTAGAATGTATTTTATACAAGTACTTTATGATGGCCTTTTTTTCCTAGCTTTAACATATTACATACCTGGTAACAATCCTATCACCCAGATTTATTTGAATGAAATTTAAGGTATTTTGTTTGACAATAAGCAATAGTGTATATAACATACAGGGGATAGTTAATATTTTTAATGCTTTAAAATAAGGTCTGCAGGAAGACATGTTATTTAAATTGCATAAGATTCTTATGATTTATGAAAATATCTTTGGCGGAAGGGGATGCTCCCCATAACAGAATGCCATAAGAACGCTGAATATTAATGAGGGAAAATAAGATACTATAGCTGCTTCTCTTGTTACTATTGGAGTAAGTTTCTTTAAAGCAAAGAGAGACTTTGAAACTTTACTTATTAGTGACACATAGTGATTTTTCCACGATAATTTTGGGTCTACTGTAAGGCCTAAAAAACGGATCTCTTCATCAGATTCATACGTAAAGCTTGCATTAAATTGAAAGTTTTTAGTTTTTTTTAAGTTTAATTTAAGATAGTTATTGCTAAACCAATCTTCTGCTTGTGCCAGTTCTAATTGGGAGACTGATATTGATGTGTTTGTATTTAAACTTAGCATTTAAAATGGTAGTGTCATGTGTCATCGGCGAACATAATAGTCTTAGAATATTTTAATATACCGGGGAGGTCATTTTTGTAAATTAGAAAAAGAATTGGTCCTAAAATTGAGCCTCGAGGAACTCGGATTTTATTTCTAGAAAATTTAAGCGTTTTTTATTACCTTCAACTAGTTGCCATCTATTCTTAAGATAAGAATTAAAAAAATTGAGAGCTGTTCCTCTGATCCCATAATTCTCTAATTTTTTTATTAATATGTCCTGTTAACAATATCAAACGCCTTACTAAGATCGCAGAACGTGGCACTAACGTACATTCCTTCCTCAAAACTTTTTAGAATGAAATTATTTTTCATTTATGAGTAATATGATGAGGAAGTAATGGGATTCGGACTGGTCAGAAATTAAAATTAAAACAATATTTTAACTTCGCTAACGTTTCGATTTATTTTACGGACGTAACCATCTAATTCAAGATTTATGAGTTATTTTGGTACTCTTCTTTCAATACTGCCCAGAAGTCAATGAGATTTCTTTTTTTGAAATCAGATTCAAAAGAAGAATCAGTGGTGTATCTCTGGCGTTTTTCGCCATTATCTATATTATTTTCGCGTACCCCCAACCGGTCCTCCACGTACACACAGGGGTACGCGTATCCCAAGTTGGGAAATTATGACTAAACGGCTGGACCTAGAGATTAAAACTGACAAGCATTACACAAGCTTTGACCCACAAAAATTAAAAAGCAAATATGTATTTATTAGTGTTTTCAGAAACCAATCTTGCTGGAACTGGTTTGGGTTTTCCCGGTTTCGGATATCCGACCCTACAACCGGGTATCCGAATTCGGAACCAGGCATCCGAAACCGGATGCGGAATGCGTACTGGTCATTCGGAACCGGATATCCGAAGTTGGGTTTTAATCTGGGTTTCGAACCGAGTCCTAGAATTTTTCAAATTTTGAGGGTAAACAACCTTTTTGATTACAGGGTGGAGATAACATTGTTTTTTACAGTTTTGACAAAAATAATTGTTCGTCCGTTAATCTACGCATGATCTATCATTCGATATCCTACAAAAATAGATAAATAAAAAATATTACCAGTTTATTGTCAAATATAAAAAGTTTGGCAGACAAAAACATTTTATAAATATTCGTTGATCATTAATTTTCCATTTTTAAAGCAATATGCACATAGCTCTAATGAATGTTTTCAATTGTTTCTCTTGTCTACTTTTGTAGTGTGTTTTTTTGACATTTATCGAATAACTAATCAAAACACAGTCAATATTTTGTATGACAAAAAGTAAAAAAAGACATAGTTTGACCGAGTTTGACATAGATTAATTATGACACCTGAAATTTCATTCCCATTTATATCAAGTTACTTATAATTAGGATAATTCGATACAGGATATAATGTCAATGTTTTGACTGCACGGAAAATAACTCGAATATCTAGCGCTGTCTGACGTTTGATCTATTTGTTGTTTTGCTTTAGAACTTAATAACTCAGAAATATGACTCGTTACTGTTTTATTGTTTTTTATTAAATAATACAGATTAATACAGAAAAAAATTGAAATGAGAAATTTTCGTATTTATTTCAAGACAGCTGACGAAGAAGCGCCTTAAACGATTTGTATGTAGATTCAATACGAATTACGGAATAAAATCGGACATAACTTCAAGACAAATGAAGTGCCTTACTATAAATAAGGTACTTACAAGACGTACGCATGTATATAGTTTTTGAATGTGGGCTCTAATAAAGTAAGGCGAAAATGCATTTGGCTGTTTTGAAAGGAAGATTCGATGGCACATCTATAGCATCAAAGTTATAAAGATCCGGTTATAATCCGAAAGACAAAAATCAGTAGGTTAAGATGAAAAGGACATCCGGAATGAATGCATGAAAGTGAGCCACTAAGAAGAATCCGCAAACTGTAGGCACTCGGAAAAAGAAGTGTTGAAAGATCAAAGGAAAGTTTAAAGAACAAAGGTAAAAATTGGTTAAGAACAGGATTGGAACTGAAAGAACACACCAGAAGAAGAAGAAGAACAGATTGGAACAGAATTCTGAAAAAGGTTCCCAGCTGGCGAAGAGTTTTTATTTTTATTTTCAATTTCAGTTACATCACTTAATAATATCTAATTATATTAGACACAAAAAAATTGTAGCAGATCTAAATTATCGATACAAAAAATTCTTATATAACAGCATCTAATGCAAATCAGCAATTTTTTCTAAGTGCCGGACTAAATGAGAATGACGATTCAGATATGACTGATGATAAGAACAGTTACAAAAGTGAAAAAATAAAGTCTAGAAAACCGTGGAAGAGAAATACAGCAAAACAAGGCATATTAGAGATAATCGATCAAAAACAAAAACTATAGAATAAGAACCAAAACAAACACTGTTTCTTACGGTCATATGTGACAATTCAGCAAGTTTAAAGAATTTGTGGTTAATAATTTAGGTCAGAGTTTCCCAAACATTTTGAGCGGCGGAGCATTTTTCACGAGAAGAATTCGTCGCGTAGCAGTATCGTTGCTTTATATATGTAGGCCGCGATGTACTAGTGTTGCTAGTACATTTACTACTAGTTGCTAGCACTAGAGACGCTCGCGAAGCACTTGGTGCTCCGCGGAGCATAGTTTGGGAAAGTCTGATTTAGCATTAATAGAAGAATCAGAATCCGTATTGATGAAGGCAGTGGTCACATATCTCATCTTGTTTAGTTTATTGTTTTATTTATTTTAGGTTGTTGATTTAAGTGATTGTATCCATTTCTACTTGCCATTTTATAAAAAAATAAATACATAAATAAGATTTTAATTAAAAAAAGCTACCAGTTTTATGCAAAATTAAAATTTGTTCAATAGTTCTGTAGAGTCAAAAGTTATATGAGTTTTAACGTACAAATTTATTCAAACACATATATTTACTATGGGGTTTATCAGGTCTTGACAAGCGTCCACTAATCTCAAACTTGAACTTTTTGAGCCGCGTTATACTAGAGACTAGTGGAGCTAAATACACACGACTGCATCCCAAACCCAGGCGATATGCAGCCGCGGAAAATACGCTATAATAATATTTATTGACCACAATACAATACAATTAAATTGTTTACAGTCAGTCAAACAAATAGTGTAGATTTATACAAAAAGTGTTACACATAGATATAATTATTACTCAGATACAAAAACTAATGATAATACTAAAAATTTAAAAAATATATTCGGACACAGAGTACAATGGATTTTGAATCAACACATCCTTCACAAACGCTTCAAATTTATTTTGGGGTAAAAGTCATACTGACTTTGGCAATTTATTAAAGAATTTAATAGCGTAGTAGGTAGTGCTATTTTTGGATTTTGATAGGCGGCTGAATTTAGGATATATATCATTCTTGTATCTAGTATTATGATTATGAATGTCATTAAAATATTTAAAGTCGTTTTTATTTTTGTAAAAAAATTTGAAACAGGCAAAAATGTAGAGTGATGGCAGAGTCATAATTTGCAAAGATAAAAAAGATTTTTGACAGTCTGCTCTGTAAGAAATGCTGTCAATGATTCTAACAGCGCGTCTTTGCAATGCTAAAATTCTATCAGCATAGGACGAGTGTCCCCATGCTAAGAGGGTATAAGAAATATGTGATTGAAAAAGTGAGTAATAAGCTACTAAGAGCACATCTTTAGTTACTATGTCCACAAGATTTCTCAGTACCATCCAGTGACCGCACAATGCTCGCACGAGTGACCTGAGCAGCACTGCTTTCTGCATCCTGCAGATCAAAGAGGTGGCAGAAGATCTGCAGACGGGAATGGACTCCATTTCCCTTCGATAGGAGGTTTTCGTACCACCCAAAACACCAACTATCAGGACTACAAGCTTAACTTTACACCCGGGATACAGCTTTCTAAGCTCGGACAAGAGGTCCATATACTTGGATCTCTTTCCTCCTCCTTGAGAGAGATATTCTTCTCAGCTGGACTTGAGAATTCGATCACAAACATCTGTTTGGTCTCAATATCCAGGAGGGTTATGTCTGGCTTAGTGGCTGTCAGTAACCTTATTATTATTATTATTATAGGCTATTGCAAACGTTTAAGCGGAATTAAATGGAATTTTTGTTTTATCAAGTTGTCTCAAGCATATTTTGTAACGACTGAAATGGGCTATTGCTAAACAAAATGATCAAAAGCTTGATTTAATCGTTCTAAGATAATTTTAAAATCTAGTTCCGCTTGAAACAAAGAAACGGACTATATGCGATTTTTTTCTCGGCCGGCTCTTATGTCACACATTATAAACGTTTTTCCAATGAACTAATTTTATTTCAGAAATTATACCTGTTAAATCCAGTCCTGTTTTAATATTGTCAAAATAATATTTATTGTGACCGGCTTAAATATGTTTTAAGTCGCTTAATCATTTTTTTTGCAGTTCACATTAAAAAGTTTCAGGCGTACACCCAGGTTCTCGGGCTTGACTCTCCTTTAACTTAAAGAAGGCCAACATAAATAAATAAATAAACGTTTTTACGGAACACAGTTGTTTTGTAATTGAACGTGAGGCCCCCAAGGAAAAATGTTGTCTCCTAAGCCTCCTTAAGAAAAAAAGTTAACCCCCCCCCCAAGTATAATTTCTGGATGCGCGCATGTATAGTTAATAAGTAATAAAGTCGTGGTTAACCTTAGTACGATCCAATCATCAATCAGAATCAATTCTATACAATTTAAAATAGATTTAAATGAAATGTCCTCTAATTAAAACCATTCTAAACACTATCCTTAAATTATTACCCAAATTACACTGCGTGATTTAGACAAACAGAAGTTTAACTGTATTATCACGAAACCTGGTCGGGTTGCAGCTAGTGATGTTCGTTAGTTGCCATACACATCGGGCATGCCTACGTCTAGCCTGAGAGCCCGAGGTGATAAAATCTAGCGGCTTTTGTCCAGCCCACGCACTCATCGCGCACATTCATTCAGGCTAGTGTTTGTGTTTGAATACTCATCGCATTGCTAGTCACAACATATGGATTATATATCAGTCTAATTGATACGTATAGTTCTTTGATATCTGTTTTAATGTGTTACTAGTTAAGTAATGTTATATAATTTGTTAGAATAGTAATTAATAACAGGTTAAAGTAGGCAGGGCTGTTTCTAGCGGGGTTGTAAAAGGTCTCCCCGCACGTTGGCGTCCGAAATCAAGAGTAGCAGGCTGCAGACCGTTTGTGTTGTGGCAAATTACCTGAATGAACTGGAATTATTTAACGAAATATTAAGTATTAGAGATACCCACTTCTACAAAATCCTTAATTACTTTGGAGTACATCATAGACAATGAATTAATATATTTTCCTATATATATATATTTTTTTTAGCTTTCAGATTTTTTTAACTCTGTCTGTAACTGTAGCATGAGGGGAAAGAAGTTTTTCTAAATTAAAATTTATCAAAAGTTACTACAGGTCGTCGATGTCACAGGAAAGGCGAACTAATCTTGCATTATTGTCAACAGAGAAATAGAAAGATATTTGCGAGAAATTTGGTTTGTCAAAAATAAACATTACCCTTTCAAAAATGATTACTAATTATTTCACTTTCAATATACATATATACAGGTCAGGCAACACTTATGTTCATCTTGATTATTTCCTTAATAAAAATGAATTATAAAAATATTTTTGAAATAAAACTTCGGGGTAATGGGGGTCAAACTATAGTGGTAACAAAAAAAAAAAAAAAATTTCATTTGTTTTGCAAGAGGCCCGTCAGTTAATAACTATTTTTCAAGTTACACTACACATATTATTTGACATAATATTATAGAGCTTCTTTTCTCTCTTCAACGGTGTGAAACTTTTATATCCTTACCAGTGGCGTGCGGTCCAGGGCAGCAGGGTAAGCTCTGCTGCCCAATCATTTTAATGTGATAAAAGTAAATATCATTAAAATATATAACATTAAAACTGATTTACAACAATTTTAATAAATACATGTAGTTATTATCATGACATTATTTCGTTTATTATATTATGGCTAGTACAAATCTATTTTATTCACATCGCTTGAAAATATTTCACTAGGCCACAAGTCTTACAAACAAGCAGAATATTTTCTGTCTACCTAACAGTGCGATATAAGGAATATGATTGGTTAGTTGTATGACGTCGCGTCTGTGACGAGTTATCTGTAGCACGGAATTTAACGTACTATGCAAGCAGAAATTTCTCTGCTTCTAACGTCCAGTCGCACTCATTCGCGTAGTGTTCTAGCTTGATTTATGGAATATCGCATACTTTAGAAAGCAATAAGCTCATTGTATTTTGTATTAATTGATTTCTTGTTGAGTTAGAGTATATTTGTTTAGTTTAAATTGTTGTTAGGACTGTTCTAGTTGCTAATTCAGTTTCATTGGTTTTTAAATATGTACTGTTGTTTTTTCTTTTAATTTTTTTCTGTGCATTTATATCAAAATGAGTGACACTGAAATATTGTCACCGGATTTGTCCAATTTGTCCTGCAGTGGGAAGGGTTGTATTATTGAACTTTTACTGCAGAAGCCGTTTCCTCGTTTTTCTTTAGAAGAAAAGACTGAAATAAAAAAATATCCACGACCAACACCATATGTCGCAATTAAAAAATTAAATTAAAGTTAAAAATAAAAACACCACAAAACATTTTCAAAACTTTTATTAGGACAAAAATGTATGGCTATGTGGTTGTGAAAAAATTAATAAAACGTTTTGCTGGCCTTGTTTGTACCTTTTATACCTCACAGCGCAGCTTCAAGTTCTGTTCTTCAGCGAAAGAACATTTTCTACTTTAAAACGGGCGAAGACGTATGCCAGAAATTCAACAGATCAAGACAGGTTATCAAATCACATCATTATTTTCAATAGAAAGTACTGCGAATTGCAGATTTTTATGATAGAGTGCCGGAAAATTTTTGTAAGAAAAACAGGCGTATTGAAGTAGTATTTACAGTCTGTTTGAAACGGTTAGGCGGAACTAAATGGGAATTTTGTTCTTTTAGGTTGTCACGAGAAGGGACCTTGCTAGGGTTATTTCATTTTTCACGTTGGAATGTCAAAATTTAAAATTCCAACAATGAAACCATGGAAACTAAGTATATATGTCAAAATTAAATTATTTTTTTTATATATTTTAATGACAAAAATATAAATAATTGGGAAATTTGTAATAAGAATGACACAAAAAATTAACATATAAAGAAAATGACATTTTAAAATGATGAAAAAAAACCAAAAAATGTTTATTGTAAGTATGATTTACAAAGCTTAAACAAAACGGCCGAAAAGCACGATTTAAACTATGAAAGTAACTAGATTGCAAAATCTAGTTCCGCTTAACCGTTTGGAACAGACTAAATAGTTGTAAAAATAACAAAATAAAAAAAGTTAATTAAAATAAGGAAAAAGTAAAAAAAAAATCTGCTGCCCATTGTAAAAAGTCACGGCACGCCACTGATCCTTACATAACAATATTTTTGAGAAAAACGACTTTTTATGGTCTTAAAAATATTAAGTCATTAGTGTTTTAAAGTTTTGAGACTGAATTTGCAAAACAGCGTTTTTTTCTATATTTGCTTCGTATTCAAGTCTTCATTAGATTAATAAGAAATATTTTACAGTGTGTAGAGTGTAGTGTGGTGTGGTGTGAGTAACTCAGTTGTCAACTATTAAAAAAAATAAATATATGTATTTTTTAAATATTTTTAATTTCAAAAAAATACACGCATTATTTTAGCTATAAATACAAAAAATCCATAACATTATTAGCCACAATTTAACCATGAATTAAAAAAATATGACTAATTGCCACAGAAACAAAGGCCATTAAAATTTAAAAAAAAAAAAAAAAATTGTCACAAAAACTGATTTTTTTTTCAAAAACACAATCTGATCAAAAATTTCTCTCGTACGTTTTCTCGTTCGGCTCAGATCAATATACATTACCTATAAATTTTTCAGATTTTTAGTTTAACTCCTTTGGGTAAAAGGGTGGCGGGACAAGAACTTTTATAGCACATTTTTGGCTAAAATCGTGTCAAAAGCAACGAATTTAAAACAACTATTTATAGTTTCTTAATATGCGTCTTAAGATATTTCTTTTGATACCACTATTAAATTTTAAAAAAATATATTTTTTTATCAAGGACACCAAAAACCGACATTTTCTGATTAAAAATTCCTATTGAACTATTCCGGTTCCCATCAGTGTTCATTACGGAGATTTTTTTCAGATTTTTAGATCAGCCCCTCTGGGAGATAGGGTGGGGGACAAAAGTTTTTTGATACCGTTTTGACGAATATCTCATAAAAAAAATTGATTTTTCAAAAATAAAAATTTGTGTGGTGATCAACGGATTAAGAGGTTTCATTTGATTTACCAATCAAAATTTTTAAAAAATATTTATTTTTTTATTATATACATATTTGTTTATATTTATCTTGAGATGTGTTTTTTTAAACTCTTAGTATTTATCCTATATGTGGGTCAAACTCGTATAACTATGACAAATTTCAACTTTCTATATTAAGCCGTTTGGCTACAATTTCTACCGTACAGACAGACCAGACAGACAAACACAAACAGACAGACAACATACAAACAGACAGACAGACAGACACATGAATGACGTTATAAGGTTTTTTTTTGTGGTTATACCTACAAAACCCGAAAAAGAGGCATTCCTGGTTTGGACATTTGTATAAATGTCGGTACGCGATGACCCAAAAATAGAATGTATCGCCTTCATACTTAAAAAAGTGTGGTTACATATATTGCACAGGTGGTGGTAGAGCAAAACCTAAACTGGGCTGGGCATATTGTCAGAAGAAAACATGAGAGATGACCAGTGAGCATGCCATAATGGTGACCATATATGATAAAAGAAGCGTTAATCAACTTAAAATAAGATTGATGACATAAAAGAAGTAGCCGGCAAACACTGATTGAATCTTACAAAATTCCGAGTAATTTGATATTAGAAAGGGGAGGATGTTGTCCAATATTGGATAGACATGAAGATCTGACAGAGTCACTTGGCGCAAGCTAGAACTGGGTGGGGGCATTGGCTTTGAACAATCATAAAAGAGCTCTGCAATTTTCAATCACGATGAGTTATTACTTCTCTGTAAGGCATTGTTTGAAGCTAATTGATTTTTCTATTGCTTAGAGGAAGTGATCAGTTCGAAATTCGTAAATGTATCAATATAACATTTTTGGAGAAATCTTATTGACGGGGTGTCGAAGACGATGGAGGTTCTGGACGCCCGTAACGTCCAAGACCGACGAAAAATGTAAAAATTCGACAGAAATCGTTAGTAATGATCTACTACTAAGCAGCAACAATCCACTTCGATAAAGAGGCAGGCGAACTTGGCACAACAATATGAAATTGACGAAATTTTCCTTACTTACTTAATTTATTTGGAGTATTTGGTTATATCTACGATATCCTAAAAATTGTGTCTTAGACATCCAGCATGCGGGCCTCCTTGGATCTTCTTCACTTATTAGATATATACGAAGTCATAGGGTAATTAGATATCATCAAAATTCACGCCTATCAATTTTTGTTTTCGTGGCTATTGAATTGAGAACGTAAAAAATCTGCAATATAAGAAAGTAATTATTTATTTATGCCTTTGCGCATTGAAGTACGTTTTATTTATCATTGTGTTTCATCCAGGTATCTTCTTCTTTCACCCTTCTTCGACTGCTTTTGGAAATTTTCCCCTTCTTTCGGGTATCACCGTATTATTTCACTTAAAAAATTTGCAATATATTTATTGCTAAAGAAAGTAGTTAACTAATTTGAATAATTTTTATATATTTGATTTGTACATTTCCAAAAGTGTAATTATGTTTTTATAGCCATTATTAATTTGAATTACGTAGCCACATTGGTAGTAATAACTATTTTTAACTATTTTAAAACCGCTTTTTCAGTATAAAAACATATCCATTCATCAAATCTCGAGGTTAAATTCATCACGATCACAACTACTTTCTATACATCTTCGTGAAAGTGAAATTAATTACGTTATTATCAATGAATACCTGTGTTAGTTTTACAAGACTAATATAACTTTTTTAGGCTGCAACCACAGCTGTAATGATTTTGTAATAAAATTTTATCTGGCACCAATTAAAATGTTTGACTTTTTTTTATGAAGTTGCAAGAAACAGTTTAGGTTATGCTATATATAATAAGCAACAGAGTTATAATATGAATTTTAATAGCAGATAACTTCTTCTATTGCTTTATTCATTTTGGGTATTACTCTTGACAATGCCTTCAGAAGGTCCTCCCTTTGCTCGTCGATATATGTATTTTTACATATATGTCCTTGATTATAAGTATAAGTATAACAAAAAAAAAACCTCGGTCTGTCTGTCTGTCTGTATGGATGGTATAATCAGGAGTCGGCAATTGGCGGCGGGTGTGTCGAATAGAGACTGCTGAACGTTTTTATGCGGCGCACAAACAAAAAAAACAAAAATAATAATGCTTACTTTTCATATCCAGCGTATTCAACACATTACTAGAGCCCTGCAAATCCGCGGGTATCCGCGGATTATCCGCAACTTTTCTGCGGATGCGGATAAATTATCATTTAAACCATGCGGGTGCGGATCGGATGCGAATAAAATTTCATATCCGCGTGAACCTTAAATCTTCTGTTACTTTCGATTGTCTGTATACGTGATATTTTGTAGCATTCTATCTCACTCTATGTTATTGTTATTAAGACAATTGTTCATGATCGAGATTGTGTTGAGACAATCAACATAACTTTTTTTTTAATATTGTATATTGAAAATAATATTTTGGACAAAAGTTGCTTGGTACACTCTCGATATAATTCTTCCTACCTCTGCTCTAATTCTGGCTTTTAAATCTAATAAACGCTCTTTTTACATAAAACTGATTAGTAAGTTTTATTTAAATACCAAAATTTATCTATATACATTTTTCCTCGAAAATTTTATTATGTAACCTGCCAATTGTTTCATACTACCCGAACTAAAAAGTCTTGATGATTCCAAAAATTGAAATTGACAAAAATTGATAAATGACACCATTTGAAAAAATACGAAGCACCTTCTACCAAGAACCTATTCTTTTTTTTTTTACTTTATAATAAAAAATATATATACGTTGCGTTACTATTTCCTCACCTTGGAAAAGGTAAAACTGACGTGAGATGTTAGTTGACATTAATATGATACTTGACATCAAACTATTAACACGAATTGCATTAGCAGCACGCCACCTGCTCCCTACGAAATAGGACGCTTAGGCCCCCCAAAATTGTTGTCTCTCTCTAGGTTTCAAAATTATTAGCGCATCTAGGCCCCAAAATTTTCGGCGTCCTTTAGGTTTGTTTTAGTTTAAATCCAAAAATTTTCAGTAGTGTTTTAGAGCAACGATTATTAAATAAGGCAAAACATGTTTGTTCTTTCCAAACTGACAGCAAAACCTGTTGTGCGGATATTTTTGCGGACCCATGATTTTTTTTTTCTAAACTGCAATGATCTCAAATTCTTGGTTTAGACCTGGAGTCCCGTGGAATTCGGATTGGGAAACAGTTCTTTAGCACAACATTTCCATACCATCACAAATAGATTTCATAATTATTTAATTTAAATTTTATATTAATCGACGTGCTACGGTGTTGTTTACCATAGGTTTTCAAAACACAATTTATTAATATTTTGTAATAAATTTATCATTAATATGTGTTGTAAATGTTTGGTTACGAGCAGTTGCTAAATATTTTAAATATGAGTAAACCTAAATGATGAAATTGTTTCCCATAATTCCCTTCCTCTAATTAACTCCATTCCTTACCAAAATATCCCTAAATACCTTCCTGTCCTTCAAACAGTTTGACAGCGGGGGACTTGGTGAAATTCTCTCTGTAACAGGCGTGTTAGTAACAGTCGCTATCCTGTAACTACGTGCAAGAGGACAGATTGTCCGGTATGTAGCCGGAGATTTGACGTGCAACAGTGACGGTGGCTGTATAAAGGCGGGGCAGCGCCCTTCTATAACCCCACACTCTCCGTCTTTGTTTCAGGTGTGTCAGCGTTACCGTGCCTGGGATTTAGGGAGGTGTGAAAGTGGAATTGTCTACTTGATGTGTTCATCAGATATTATCTCTCATGGGATTAATACACTTGTTGAGAAAGAGAGATTTTTTGCAAAAATAACTCTTGGTTTATATTGTTTAATGTGTTATTCATTATATTTTTTATAATTTCTTTGAATTTTTCTAAAATAAAAGTAAAATTATTGTTTCAACTGTGCAACATTTTCTGACAAGTTTAACCTTATATTAATTGGTAGTATATATTACTTTAAAATAGTAAAGCCGTCCGCACACGAAGCTACACTGAAGGACAAGAACGAGGTTGGTGATTTAAGTCACTAATTGGTTACTAACTTATTAGAAATGTTGTTCCTCGCACGAAGTATGTGACAGAAATGATAATTTCGAGCATTAGAGAGTGGGTTTTTTTAGATTATACAAGGTGTCTCAAAAGAAATTTTATATTTGTTTAGCTTACTGCGTGAACGCAACGTATCCGAGGGGCGCGGGGCTTATGTCAATCGGTAGCCTGGCTCTTGGGAATTTAGTCGCTATGGAGCGTTTCTCGGGAGCAGACCGCGCGTTATGCGTGCGAGAGTTTTACAAAAACGGTTATTCGGCGACTGTAGCGCGTAGAAAATTCGGCAGTATTCGAGGTTTTCACCACTTAAATGATGCGCCAAGCATTCCTCTCATTCGACATTGGTTAAAAAGTTTTAAGAGACTGGTACAACGCTGGATAAATCAAAATCCGGGCGACCTAGGTCATCAAGAACGGTAGAAAAACGTGGAGAATGTTAATCAGTCTGTTCGTGACGACCCGAACCTTTCAATTCGGAAGCGCGAGAGTGCTTTAAATGTGCTTAGATCATCATTACATCGCATTATGCACAAAGACCTAAAGCTTCACCCCTACAAAATTCAATTGGTGCAAGAATTAAAGCCCCAAGATGCCAGTCAGAGGCTTAATTTCGTAAATCAGGTGATTGAGCGATTTTCAACGTTTACCAACATTTTGTTTTCGGATGAAGCTCATTTTCATCTTAATGGCCACGTAAATAAGCAGAACTGCCGCTACAGGAGTGCAACGAATCCGAAACGCAAACATCAGAAACCCCTACATTCGCCTAAAGTGACCGTATGGGCTGCGTGTCGGCGCGAGGAATTATCGGCCCTTACTTTTTTGAAGACGAAAGGGGGCGTGCAGTTACAGTGAATTCAGAGCGTTATGTGGAGATGTCTAACAACAACTTCTTGGTACCTGAACTGCAAAACTTTCCTGGCTATAACCAAAGAACATGGTTCCAACAGGACGGAGCAACTTCACACACGTCCAATATGTCTCTGCCACGTGTTCGTGAAAATTTCTCAGGCAAATTGATCTCCCGGAGAGGTGACATAAATTGGCCTCCACGCAGTCCAGATTTAACCCCTATGGACTTTTTCCTATGGGGTTATCTTAAATCTAAAGTTTACGCCAATAAACCGACTTCACTGGCGAATTTTAAAGAAAATATCCGTCACGAAATGGCAGCCATCCCTGAGTCCACCTGCCGAGACGTCATAAGTAATTTTACTGTTCGATTAAATGAGTGCCGAGAACGCGAGGGTCTATATTTAGACGATATTATTTTTAAGAAATAAATCCCCAAAAAGTGTATTTTAATAATTAATAAATATTTTTTCTATATACGGCTTACTTTTTTTTTAATCGATCCACTAAATATAAAATTTCTTTTGAGACACCTGGTATAATATTATTATCTATTTATATAATATAATAGTCCGGGAGGCAGTGTTGCAAGTGACCTGGTCATTTCATCCCGATTGATTCCTATTGAAAATTATTCCTTTCGGGTAGTAAGTTGATGATCTAAGCGTCAGCTGCGTTGGTAGTGGTGGGGCTGGACGTGAAAAAAGTATATCTTGTAAAAAACAAAAATCCAAAAGTCATTTCAACTTCGCTGGGTGCGTAGTGGGGGATTATACGTCAATCGCTTGTATAAACATGTCATAAAAAAATAATGTAAAGTAATTTCAAATTCAATGAAACTTATACATCGAACTTATTATATATTTACAGCCGTATTTATAGAACTATGGAAACGTGAAAATTTTCGTGCAAGGTGCGTGGTAAAAAAACCGTATTTATAGACACAGTTTATGCGTGCAAGGAGGCCGTGCAGCTTCCACTGTTTGGTAATTTTTCCACGTACTAAAACTGTCGTATAAGCAACGTGTAAGGAACTTTTTGCGAGAAGGTTATTTTTAAGTTATTTATATTATTAATTTATTATTTAATATATTATTATTTAAGTTATGCCAAATAATTAAAACATATAAATATCAATTTAATTAGATATGGATTTTGCGGAACTGCAATAGAGGATGGAAGATCTCCAAAATATTAGGAGAATCGGCCGACGCAATGCAAGGAAAGAAAAGGTTTATAGAAATCGAAGTAATCCACTTTATAAATATAATGATTTAGAATTTCGAAAAATATATAGAATGAGTAAAGATAGTGCTCGAAAAGTTGTACAAGTGGTAAAAAATGATTTGGTAGCTATTAATAATATGAAAGGGTTACCGATATCTGTGGAAGTGCAAGTTTTAGCAACTAATCGTTATTTCGCGAAAGGAGCACATCAACAAGACATTGCTGATTAACATCGTTTTTTCTCAATCGACCAGGTCGATAATAATAAAAAAAGTTGTCTGTGCTTTAGCGGGACATTTAAACAAATTTGTTAAATTCCCAAATACAGCATATGAATTGCTAAGAAAAAAAGAAGAGTTCCACAGGGTTGCGGGAATGCCAGGAATCGTGGGCGATATCGATTGTAACCACATAAAAATAAAAAATTCTGGAGGTCCTAATCCAGCAATATACATCAACCGGAAAGGATATTTTTCCCTGAACGTTCAGGTAATATGTGATGCTAACTGCTGGATCATGGATATAAAGGCTAGGAGTCGAGGAAGCGCCCCTGATTCAAGAATTTGGGTGGCGAGTATCATTTTCAGGGATTTTCAAAGTGGCGCGATTAATGGCATTCTAATTGAGGATGGCCGATATGCTGCTACTAACTATATGTTAACTCTGTACTAAATCCTGCTACCTCACAGGAGGAAAGGTACAACGTCGCCAATTATTATGTCATATGACTAATGTCACAAAAGAAACGATACTGGCTTGCTGAGATTATACCAGAAATTTATAATTTGCGATGTTGTGACATAAAATTTGAATGCACGTTGCTAAGTATTGCACGGACGTATAAATAGTAATATAAATACCATTATGATCCACGCGTATTTGATGCGTGGAAGTGTACATAACAACCACGACTTTTACACGCCGACTATAAATACGACTGTTAGAATAATAAAAACAACAATCAGCTGTTTGCACAATGAGGATAAGACCATCAGCTGAGGGATTATAATTGCTGAGCGGGCATTTAGCCTAAGCATTTTATAATGTAATCAATGGTGTAACTGACGATCATTTTTATTTAATATAATATGTAAACTATTCATTATAAAAATTTCAAGTGGCTTGAAATCAATTTAGCTATAATTTCATTATTTTAATCAATTTTTTATATTCTACGCATTGTACTATTAAATGAATGATGTGACTGACGAGTCGCCTAATATTATATTATTTAATTATTTCGATCTATCTAAACCGGTGTCAAAACATAATATTTATCTGTTTGAAGTCCTCGGCTGCGGCTAGTGATTCTTCTCGAGAATTTCTCGAGAATAAGTTTTAATTCTCATTTTTCATTTCTCGAGAAATGTAAAATTTGCTCGACGCCTTTACTTTAGTACTTTAAAGGTGATTATAATTTTAACATGTTTTTATCCTCTACAATATTTTCAACATTAAAAAAAGATGAAAAGATGTATATTCTAATAATTATTTTTCTCGAGATTTCTCGAGAAATCAGAAACACAAGCTGCGCCTCGCCCTTCAAATTCAGATGCGACCGAAAAAAATCTATTTTTTGGCCATGGCACACAAATAACTATTTTTTTATCAACGATACACAAAACTCAATATTTTTCGAAAAATTAATCTGAACAAAAATTCCTGTTTAACTATTCCGGTTCCTATCAATGTTCATATTGGAGATTTTTTCAGATTTTTAGATCAACCCCACTGAAAGGGTGGGGGACATTTTAGGCTAAAATTCCATAAAAAATATTCAAAAATAAAAATTTCTTTCAGTTGGCATGCCCGTCAAAATTAAAAAAAAAATATTTATTTTTTTATTAAGTACATAATTGTTTATATTTATGTCGGGATGTGTTTTTTGATCTCTCGGTATTTTTCCTATATATGGGTCAAGAGTTGTATAAGTATGCCAAATTTCAACTTTCTATGTTAAGCCGTTTGGCTACAATTTCAACCGTACAGACAGACAGACACATGAGTGACGTTATAAGGTTTTTTGGTGGTCATACCTACAAAACCCTAACAAGGGAGACACAAGGTAGAGACATTGGATACAACAGATAATACTGGAATGAAAATTAAAAAAAAAAAAAAAAACACAGATAACAGAACAGAAAATGAATAAGTCGGCATTGTCGAAAATGGAAGAATAACGTTCAAGAAGCGTTGGAGCAAGGTAACTAAATGAAAATTACGGAGAAACAGAATGGATTGGCGTTGAAGATACGAGAAAAACACTTATTTATAAAGAAATTGATGTAAAGTGTGAATATTCACACATTTCAGGGTTTCGCAAGCGGCATGCTGAGTGTGTTGGACAAATTTTACTTTGTAGTAATCACGGCAAAATGAACGATATTTTTAAAATAATTTATCGTTTGTTAATCATATAATAAGACTGGTTACTAAATATGCGCTCTTAAAAATTAAATGCCACATTTGTCAAAATATAACTAGAATTTTGACAAAATAATTTCAACAAAATAAAAATGCAAAAAAAAAACAGAAAACATAAAATTCACTCCGTACTCTAAACCCTTCGTTACCAGCGAATTTTAGCTTACGACACCAGTGCTCTAACCACTACGCTATCGTACGCCTTGCATGTGGGTGTTTTACATTGGTATAACTTTTGTACTCTGTGAACCAAAAACCACAAAAAATGCGTTATTTTCCGAAAACATAATCTGATAAAAAAATTCCTGTTGGACTATTTCGATTCACACCAATATACTTTACTTAGAATTTTTTTAGATTTTTAGTTTAAACCATCTGGGCTACAGAGTGTGGGACAAATTTTTTTTTGCACAATTTTGGCAAGAATCGCATCAAAATAATTTATTTTACAAAAATAAAAATTTGATCGTTAATCCACGTACTAAGGGCTTTCATTTGATACCCTACTCAGAATTACAACAAAAAAATTGTTTTCGATGAGCACATTTTTGTTTATATTTTTAGGGGGATATGTTGTTTAGATGTTTTAGTATTTTTCCTATGTGCGGATCAAAGAGTTGTATAAGCATGCCAAATTTCAACTCTCTAGGTTTAGCCGTTTGGCTACAATTTTTACCGAACAGACAGACAGACGACAAAATGACGGTATAAGGGTTTGTTGGTCATATCTACAAAACCATAAAAACCAAATAAATAATTTATATTCTGCAATAATATTTAAACAAAATATTTACCGCATAACTGAGTCACAGTCAATTATATTTAACGATTTTTGTTATCAAAGACGATATGTCACGAAATATAGTAAACATTAAAATACTACAAACCAGTGCAAGTCAATGCAAAATCATAGTACAATCACATTTCATAAATATCTACTATTTCGTCATGCCAATATTTTATTCCTTTGATACATGAACAGTAACAAGAATCAGCAATCAAAATGTAATTAATAATATTACATCTTATGTGATATAATCGCGGAGTCAAGGACTTGACTGTAATTTCTGTTTTTATATATTGAACTTTATCTTTTCGCATGAACGAAGTGATTAGTATTAGTTTTTAGATTTGTTTTTATATAATTTGAACATAAATGAATTAACATTACATTTTTGTAGATTGCTTTTTAATGTATTTCTTTTTTTTTCAGGTAAGCTACTAAAATTACTATTTACCAAGCAGTAAGTTGATTCTCAGTAGCATAGCAGTAAGTATAATTTTTTGCGATTCAGATATGTAAAGCTTTTATTAAATTCAAACCAGATATTAGGTACCAGTTTAGTACGAGTATTAGGTTAGAACAGAATTGTATAGATTTTTGCATTTTTGAAAAAATAAAAAAGAAAAAACTGAAATTGTTTTTATTAAATTATCAAAGTATTTTAAAAATAATTTTTACCCGACATTTGTGATTAAAATTTGTATCTTTTATCTTAATTATTTACTATTTTATTATCAATAACGAGAAATTAAAATAAAAATTTTCCTGTTTGTGTTGAAATGATATCTATATTAATAAAATTGGAGGCTGTATCTGTTTTATTTATTTTTTATTTTTTCTGCCTCACATTTAGTTTTACGTTTCAGATGATTATAAGACGATATTTATTTTTGTCTGTGTTTGTCGGTCCGAGATGCACGCAAAAACGGCTGGACGGCTTAGTGTTGTAATGTATCTATAGTGGGTTCAAAGGTGAGTTTGCAGTACAGGGCATATGGAGTAGTTCTTTTTCATACTCTCTAATGGGTTTACACAATGACGCTATCCTTGCTTGTCGACGTTGCCAGCTCTAAAACGCGCTGATCTGTGAAGACGCAGTATTCTACAAATGGCCATTTGTTTTTGTTGAGTGTTATTTTGAGTTTTATAAGAGTTGATTTTTGTAAATCATACGAGTTTTTCATATTATTATAATTGAAACATTTGACACTTTTACAACATTTGGTAACACCGCTCCCATTTTCCATAAGAGCTATACTGCAAACTCACCTTCGAACGCACTATAGTTACAAATATCTAGATACAAATTAGATCCTTTTTGAAATATGTATCTGTATCTAGATATTTAATTTTAAGTATCTTTTATCTGTATTTCAGATACTTTGATCGTTACTTTATTTTTATACCATGATACTGAGCTGATATAATAGTTTAATTACAAATTGTCATTTTAAATATTTTATTTTTACTGTAAAAATTCAGAAAACAATTGGAATTCTGACGTTTACAAATTAAATTTATATAAAAATGTCAAAAAAATATATAATTTCACTCGTTTTTCGTAGCTTTTGAACGGCCGTAAAAATAGTACGTATTTAGGTACCAAAATAGTAAGTACAACATAAGGAAAATGGGTCATTATTAATGAAAACTAAGTTTTTGAATAACTGTGAATTGTTGCTATTTTGATGAGCAATTTACTAAAAACATATGAAAAATTATATCCACACAAGTGGTTTGGGAGTGGACCGTGGTTTTGTGAAGCCTTGGGCAAGACAAATTAAGGCCCTTCAGAAGTATCCAGTAATTGAAAATATATTTTGATAACTTTTTTGAGGCATTTCTTCACTTGAGGCCTGGCTCTAGTCCGCCTCACCTAAGAGCCGGCCATGCTAGTGTTGATATTAAGTTCATTTCCTAATTGAAATCAGTACGATAAGTAGATGTGTTTCCTAAAGGACTTAAAATTGAATAAAATATTAAACGTTCATATAAATTTAATATGTAAGCGTGAGAATGTGAACTGAAATTTTGTTTATAAATTAATGAGAAAAGAAAAAAAAAAATAATAATAATAATCACATATTTCTTATCAGTCATTTTTTATTAGTGATCAAAAATTATTGTGACATTACACGAATTCCACTTCATTTAGGGCTAAAAATTGATTGAAAGGAACTTCTTCTTAACAAGAACATAGCTGCATATCTTTAAGACTAACATTACTCTTATAGATACGCAGCTCATACGTTAACACCTATGGCTAACATAATACATACGTCATTTAATACAAATTTATTCCGTAGAATAGTGTTTTACCTTGAATTTAGTGGGCTCTTTGTAATGTCACGGTCATTTTTGAACAGCCTGTATAATACTGATTAACATGCACTGTTTGTTTGGTAAAAAAATATTGTATTATCATTTTTAGTGTTTTTTTAAAGTATCTAGCTGTATCTAGATACAAACATTTTTGGCATGTATCTGTATCTAGATATTTTTTTATATGTATCTGTTACCAACACTGCATGTTCTACACACATTGTAATATATTTTTATTAACGGCAATAAAATAAATTTTAAATAAATAAAAAAGAAAATTGTTTGTTGTTACAAAACAAATCTTTTTGGTTTAATGCATTTTTTCAAACAGTGAATATTTGGGGAGTGAATATTTGAGATATATCTACATATATCTCCTTTATTATTTACGGAAAAATTCATTGTCTCGCACCCTTAAACTAAAAATCTGAGATAATTCTAAATAATATACATTGATCTAAATCAGAGACGTACGAGAGGAATTTTTGATTAAATTTCGTTTTTGGAAAATTATTATGAAGATTATTATTTTGGAAGATTTTTGTGTTTTTCACAAAATTATTATTATTTTTTTAATTCATGGCTAATAATGTTGTGGATTTTTTGTATTTATGGCTAAGGTTTTGGGTTTTTGTTTAAATTAAAAATATAATAAAAGTGTCTGTAGAGTGTAATGTGTTCAGTAGGCCCCGCTTAATATTATACGTCATGATTCAACTTGTTGTTTGAATTACTTAAGTTTTTTTTATGGTATCAAATAGGAATAAATCATTTATAGTTGTGAAATACTTATAAAACAAATAACACATTGTTCGTAGTAAGTGTCTGAAATTGTAAAAAATTAAGCCAGTTATATTTCGTATTAATTTAATGAAGCCTTGAATACGAATTAAATTCAGAAAAAATCTCTGGGATAATTAATTTCAATTTTATTGTGAGGAATTTTCGTAAATTATTTAAATTTAGTTTTAAAAAAAGTAAATGGAATCTCTTAGTACTCTAATACTAATTACTAGGGTCCGGCAAAAATATGCCACGGTACTTTGCCATAGGCGTGCTAGTTTAAACTTTATTTTAACCCAAAACCAACCAAAAACAAAAGAATAAAACACTTGTACCGCAATGAATTCTTATCTTAATAACGACACCTCATTATTTTGGGATTATATCCGAGATAGGTAATTCCTGTCACTTCTTTGCCATTGGTCAGATTTTGAATTTTTATATGCTACATTATTTGTCAGCAGGGCACATTACAAATATATACAATTACATTTTATTTCTGCAGATAACACATGTGCCGCCTTTTATCGAAAAACACCTAACTAAAGTACCGTTGCATATTTTTGTCGGACCCTACTAATAACGAATAAAAATAATTACCAAAATACCTGTTGATTTTGAGGTGATTATATAATAGAAAACTATTCCTACAAATCCAGTATTCTGTCAGCTTCTTACTTATTAAATGGTTACAAAACCCTGACATGTGTGAAAATTCACACTATGATAATACTATCAACATAATTGTTCCCAACTCCAAAATAGTATCACCACCGCTCAATCAAGATATTTTCTCCAAAATTAGTTTTTTACAGAAATTACTTGTTTATATTATACAGTTGTTACAGTTCCTTTATCTGTTATTGTTTGGGACGTGAAAAACGTCTATATTATTTTACGCATTATAAAATGTTTAATGTAAAATCTAACCACTTCTGGGAAAAAAATATTTTTTGTCTGTCTGTTAAAATGTCTGAAACTGTGTATACTCAACTGACGGATAGTTAAATACCAACATAAGCAAACCTGGTAATTACAGTAAAATAAAATTCGATTTTCACGTAACAAATAAAGTTTCTGTTTTGAAATGTATCAGTAATATTTGTTGGCGCACGATATTTATGTTATCGAAGTAATAAAAAGTTTTATAAACAATAAATATTAATGACACTTCATGAAGTTTATTTCAACTTTTTTTCAAACAAATACAAAAGTTATCTCAGTACTGACAATGGCTGACAATCTGGACCATATCCTATGGCCTTGAAGAGATTTTTTTCGACAAATAGAGGAATCACAGGAAGCTACGAACGGGATCAAGTGGGCGATATCATGAACTTTTTTCGATTCCCGACTATGCGTTATGCATTTAACATGACGCCTATTCTTACAGAAAGAACGAATCATGTTTTCAAATTGCTTTCAGCGATTATGAGATCAAATTGCTATAAAATTACTTAATATTATATTACGTCTGAGAAAACTTTTGTGCCTTTTTTGGTCAGGTTACAAGAAATTTGTTAATAAAAAATGTTGTAAATTAAAATACGCAATACAAAATTAATAAAAATGTTATAATAACCAATGGAACGTTCTTGTTTTCAAAATCGTTTTATCATTTTGTATTTTATTTAGAGGAATTCCCTTTCTCTTTTTTCACTATTTAGTTTCGTAGTTTCTAAGTACAACCAAATATTAAAAATCCAATCCAATCGTTTCCCAGAACCGGAAACTTTGAACTTAATTATGTAGTGCAGTTTAACACCACACCATTAGTTTATTTTATTTATATTTAGGACTAACTGACGTATCCATACTTATAATAAGTGACATATTTCAAGTTTTGATAGCGTCCACCATAGTCCCCTAAATATTCACCTTCTTATTAAATACTGCACTAATCTGAAATTGATTGTTTCTTCATTTTAAACAATTTTTTACATATGTATATTTGTAGTTAAGTAATAATTGAGAGATTTCAAGTTTGTAGATAACGCTCCCCATAGCAATCCAAATATTCATATAGGGGTAACTTTTTAAGATTGCAGCGCCATATGCGGCAAAACTGGAACATTCGAAAGTGACATTAAATTGTTACTCATGTATTTGTTTACATGGTGAAAATGAACATAAGTTGTATTTTTCCTGTTTTCCGATTTTTTTTTTTTTTATTTAAAGGTAATTTACGATTTACAAGATATTTAATAATATACTATTCCAAAGAAATTTTTTAGTTTTTCGTTGCATTTTTAATTATTTTTGCCTGTTTGTCAATATAATAGCAACAAAAATATGATAAATATATTAGTAAAAATTAATATCTCTGTCTGAAAAAGTAGAAGGGCATTTTTATATATCAATTGATGATTTAGGTAAATTTTGGGTGGGGTAAGTGTTTTTTTTTCAGTCTTTTCTTGAACGTAAAAATCACTCTCCATAAAATGTAACGAGCAAACGTGCATGCATGTTCTTGGATTTTTGCCAATTTTTAGTTTTTGGGTCCATAACATCCTACGATCCACTTTCTCTCTGCCTCCAAACGTCGTTTCAATTGATATTTTTTTGATTTAGGTAAATTATGGAATGTTTAAGAAGGATTCTTCCTTATTCACAATTTACATTGCGACACACAACAAAATTAATTGTTTTTTTCCATGATTCACAAAAATAAAACACAATCAACAAAAAAACACGTATTTCTCCATTGATCAAAACAAAAAAATGTCATTCTCGTATCTTCCGCAAATTGCCACCAGAAGTCAGGGCGCTTAGGAAGTTACCCCTATTAATAAAAATTTCACTAAACAGAAAATTATCTTTTACACATATTAAACTAGATTTCGTATATGTAATAAGTAAATGATATATGTGACATATTAAGTTTATAGGTAACGCTACCCTTAACCCCCCAAATATACATCTTAATAAAAACTTCATTTGAAGTTGTAACTGAAAATTGAACAGAAAAGTTTATTCGTTTAATCTTTCTAAACCATTTTTCTTATAAATATATTTGCTTCTAAGTAAATAATAAGTTAGATACTGCAAGTTTATAGGCATAATTCTCCGTAGCCCCCCAAATATTCATATTAATAATAAATTCATTGAATAGAAAATTATCGTTTCTTAATTCGAAACCACTTTTCTTATATTCATTAAGTAAATGATAAATGAGATATCTATGTTAGTTTATAGGTAACTTTGCTTAGCCATTTAAATAGTCATCTTATTAAAAACTGCTTAGAACAGAAAAGGAATGGTTCTTTATTTTACGAACATTGTCTTATATACATTTTTGATGTACAAGAAACAGTAAGCGAGATATATCAAGATTTTAATTTTAATGTTCCCTTCTTGTAACTTCCCAAAATATTCTTTTTATTAAAAAGCGTGACCCGAGACCTTAGCAACGCAGAGCACATATGTCACCACTACGCTACGCCGGTCGTAGATATGTCATCAAAGATATGTTTTTTTATTTTATACAATTTTTGTAATACACTTTTTTTGAGTTGTGTGTTGTCAATTGTTGGTGAGATAATTCAAGCTATGTTCGAATCGTGGTATCATTATGCCAAATTACATTAAAATATGTACAGCCGTTTTCGTGTGAAAGTCAAACACAAATGATTTTTCTGAGGATACCGTCTTATAATCACCTGAAACATATAAAAACTAAATATAAAGATGAAAAAACACATATAGCTTCCGATATTATTTGTATATTTAGGGTAAAATTAGTAATATATTTGACATTTATACCGAGATTATAAAAATATTATTTTATTTTTAAAAATGTATATATTTTCAGATTTAATTAAAGTTTATCTAGCTATAAAATAATATCTAACCACAATAATGTAATAAAAAAGTACATAACCTCAAATGATAAAATGTACTGTCATATATTTATTCTGAAAGTGTACAGCAGAAGTAATATATTAGATAATTTTAATTGAAAACTCTTTTAAAAATGTATAATTGGAAAAGATTATTCTCTCTTTCTTTCTCTGTCTTACGTATTGTCATTTGATTTGACTTTTGGCCTAATTGATACAAATACTTCATTTTGTTTTATGTTAGGTCTTTTCAGGTAACTTCAGTACAAATACTCGACATGTTTTATGTTAAATAACCCCTCTATATTTTGTAAGGTGTCCCCAATATCCGATAGAACTATCTCCAGTGGCAGTGCCAGTGGGATCAGCCTTTCTCCCAAATTGCTTTGTCCTCCAGTTGCCCCACCCCTCAGAAATGGTTTGGGAAAATTGTGTGCGCACCAAGGAATCGTTTTTTAAGTAGAAAAAAAGGCAAAGTTGGTTGGTAACTTACAAATATAAGGAATTATTTTATTCATCAAAGTGTGCACCCATATTGTTTATACACTTTTGCCATTTAAGTGGCAAGTTGTTCAGGCCGGTGGTATAAAACCCTGGCGGATGAGAGTCAATCAATTCCCGGAAGGCCAGTTTTACAGCATTATCGGAACTAAACTGTTTTCCTATTAAAAAGTTGTCCAAATTGCGGAAGAAGTGGTAGTCAGTATGGAATAGGTCAGGTGAGAATGGAGGATGATGAAAAAGTTCCAACTCCAATTCCTGTAGTTTTGCCACAGTCATTTGTGCAGTGTGTGGTCTAGCGTTATGTAATAAGATAGGAGTCGATCTGCTGAACTATCTAGGCTGTTTTTCTTTAAGTTTTTGCTCAATTCGTCCAGTTGGTTGCAGTGTATTTCTGCTGTGATCGATGAGCCAGTTTTTTTTTTTTTAAGTCCTCTGTACGAAATTTGGCGAACCAGTTTGATATTGTGTGCTGCGTAGCTACACTAGAGCCAAATACACTATTAATGTTTCGTGCGGTCTGCGATGCCGTAGTTCCACGTAAGAACTCATACTTCATAATAGTGCGAATTTCCGACAGTTCCATTTTCAACAAAATTTATTTAAAAAAAAAGTATTTCATGTTTTTTAGAGCATACAATGATTTCTTTAAACAGGCGAGACGTGTATATTTTCAACAAAAAAAAAAAATAATAAATAAATAAATAAAAATACATAACGGTAAAATATTAAGCCAATGTCAAATAATAAGTTGTTAAAGTTGGCAATATTATTAACTACAAATTTCATCCTTGACGACCTGATATTTTAGAAGTGAGAACCTTTTTTTAGGTCATCACTTCAAGCACTTACTTTTCACCTGTCTTAATAGCGATTAATAGCGATAAAAAATGATGCCCTCCTGAAATATTTCTTGTCCCCCCAAATTTTACTCCAATATTTCCTTTTATTTTCTTTTTTGTTTTCCTGGGGACATCTTTTGTAGACACCGGAACCGAGAAAAATTCCTTTCCGGTAGTGTCGGATTCTCCATTTGGCCTACCGACTAAAACCACCTGCTTGTGCCTCTAGTTTGCAATCAAGGAATTGTTGACATTGCGTCTTGACTGCAGGCTTTTATGTTTTTTCCAATGCCTGCCGCTCCTCCACTTCCTTCTTCTGCATGATGTTATGCAGCACGCTCCATATGTACTCCCATATCTCCTTGTTCTGAACCATCTTGAGTACAAGGTTTCTTGGGGTTAGGTCATCGCCAATCTCCAGACTTACTGCTTCCCAGTCCCTATGCCACCTGCCACAGATGAAGATTGTGTGCTCGGGTGTGTCTGTATAACCAAAGTACACGCAGGTATCTTGATTTTCCTTTTTAATATTCGTAGTGTACGACCTAAACGAACCATGTTCAGTAAGTGCTTGCGTAATAAAGTATCCTAGACGCTTATGCTTACAGGCACTCCATGTCCTAACATCTGGGATGAGTGTACGTGTCCACTAACGGTTGTGGAATTTTGCCACTCGGATTGCCAATATTTCCTGGCCCCAATATTCCCTGGTTCCCAACTTATTTTCGACGTGGAACCCCCCTTTCCACTAGTAAAAAATTGCTGAACCCTGACAATTTTTAGTTACTTATTTAATCGTTGAGCCGATTTACCATCACTGGTGTGTGGCTTTGTTTGAGTTTGAATTTTACTTCTATTTATTTTCCTCTTTCACGAGAGAACATCGCCACAGTGTTTTCAGTTCGTTCTGTCTTGTATCCTACTTCTTGCTTGCAGAGAATTTATTTTCTACTGCTTTTCTAATTTCGTCAATCCATCGTTTTTAGGTCTGCCATACACTATTTTCGTATCTCTACCTTCATTCATACTTTGGATATGACCATACGATCTCAGTTGGCCTTTTTTAGTAATTTCTATTGGTTTTGTCCCAACAATTTTTATTGAATATATATATATATAAAACAATAAATCGTAATTTCAATAAATTAAAAATAATTCATTGAAAATAGAATAAACAGATTAATAATGGAAAAGCAAATATGATACATTGAAGTTGATAATTAAGGTGGAGGATTAAACTTCTTCTTTTCTTTCAATATAATTTCAAAATTTGGTTTAATTGTGCACAGTTGAATTCTAATATTAGAAGTGGCATCCAAATTACTTCTGTATTTTGTTTTTGTCGCAGTTAAGACTGAAAATATGCTTTCATACAAAAGGCACTAAATAACAACAAATAACGAAGTGTCTTTTTGCATAAATTTTGATATTCCTCTTTTTATACCAAAATTCGTTTAACGAAACTTTTATTTAACTTTTAGTATTCGGTTGTTTGAAATCAGGACGATGAGATTTTCATAGTTTGAAGAAATTCGTATGTACGAAAAACCTAATAGATATTGTCATCTTTTATTAGTTGCAATTAGAGTAAAACGCAAGTCTATGTGATACGTTAATAATTTATTTTAAATAAATTAAATAACATTTTCACTCTCATTTCAAACTAACGTTAATTAGAACTCAAAATCACATTTTATTGCGGATCCCCAAATTTGATTGGCGGATTTCTGGGAATCCGCGGAACACAAGTTGAGAACCGGGGAACCAGTGCTTCTAAATCGTTTCTCACTCACAGCACACCAAAGTTCTTCCCAGAATTTCGCAACAAACCAATGTTGTTCTTAAAATTTCGCGGTGCACTACAAGCAAAAATATACAAAAATTAGGCTTTATGATAGTGCATGCACAGAAATTAAGAGTTATTTATAATTTTAAAACCCACCAGGATGCGGCCCACATTATGAAAACTTTGATCTAAACAAGTATTTCTGTAAAACAAAAGATCTATTTATTTATGTTAAATACATATGTTAACATTAATCTTGTGACTTGTAAATAAATAAAATAAGGTTTAAATGAAGAAATAAAAATTAATGACCAAGAAAAATAGTCAATTAGTAGGTATATTAACATACTTGTAAGTAAACCTTGCTGTAATACAGCTTTCTTACTTGTTATAACCATATAAGATCATAAGGCCATTTATTTATACCCATCAATAGATGCGCCCACCTATGCACTATTGCATCCGTAAGGATGACGACAGTGTTGGCTAGACGTGGAAACAATTGACTTTTTCTCATTCATACAACTCATACTATTTGGAGAAAGAGTTGTTTTTCCAAAGATATTACGCATCAAGGTTTCAAAACAGTTTCATTCCGGACACCCTGGTATGAATAGGATGAAATCTTTAGCAAGAAATTTCGTCTACTGGCCTGGAATGAATATTGATATTGAAGAATTGGTACGTAAATGCGAAAAATGTAACCAAGTAATGAAATCTCCGAAGAAGCTTCCAAATTCATCTTGGCCTACACCAGAACGTGCTTGGCAGAGATTACACATATACTTTGCTGGACCTTTTCAAGGAAGAAACTTCCTCATAGTCATGTACGCTTATTTAAAATGGCCAGAAGTTTTCATTCTGAAGCGTACCAGTACATTAGAAACTACTTCCACACTAAAATCTCTATTTTCTCGTTTCGGAATGTCTGAAATGATAGTTTTAGACAATGGTACTTAATGCAATTCACACTGTCCAAGAATTTCGTCATCAAAATGGTACCAAGCATGTTATACACCTGTATACCACCCCAGCTCTAACGGACAAGCTGAACGTGTTGGCGACTCATTTAAACGAGCTTTCTTAAAATTGAAAGGGGAAGGAACAAATGAGGAAATCTTGGAAAAGTTTCTTCTTACCCATCGGATCACACCAAACAACATAGTACCAGGGCAACAAAGTCCAGCTGAACCTCCCTGGTTGCGAACTACTCTAAACCTCCTAGTACCAAACAACCGTGTTCCGGTGTCGCAACAAACAAATCAAACTAACATATTTACAACTAATGAACCTGTATATATTAAGAAAAACAATAACAAGTTCGAGTGGATCAAGGGACGAGTCGTAAGAAAATGCGGAAATGTGTTATACGACATAAATATTGGCCACAAGACAGTCACCAAACACATACAAGCAATTAGACACAGGTTCACACGCGACGATAATCCTTCAGAACTACCCCTCTACACACTTGACTCGAGTTTTTCAGATAGTTTTCCTACAGGAAAAGCAGAGGAAATTCGAGAATATACCACTGAAAATTCTGACACTTTTCTCCCAGAAGACATAACAGACGCTGATCCAGACAGCCCGGAAGTCAGCACTGCAGTTGCTCCTCCCATTAATCGTCCAGCGACTAAAAGAGCTAGTGGCCCACTTCATCGACTACAAATAGACCCTCATAAAAAATCATATTTTTGAAGAGGGGAGGTGTTGGGATCTATCTCGACACTGTATCTTAGCAACTCGTTACTAAGATAGTTGTCATGTAAATTATAATATATAGTAAAGTTGGTATAGATGCCCCAGTGGGATAAACGCCCCACTTCGCATATATCCATAACGGTGTGTGTTTGTATCATTTCAGAACTGACAGTTTGTACGAGAAACACAGTCTTCTGAAATAAATGTGTTAAATTATCATCAATGTTAATAGTTTATGAAAAATTAAATGGTTAAGATAGGTGCTCATATGAGTGGTTGTATTTCAATAATTACGACATTTTGTCTTAAGGTTTTATGACGTAACTATAACTTTAACAAAATTAGTTTCATTACTAGGTATCAGAAGACACTTAACCTCACATTATAGAGTAGAAAATAATGCTCAATATTTTATACATTCGAAATAAACAGATGGGGCATCTATCCCATAGAAAAAGGATATAAGGCCGCAATAAATGTGGGATATATGGCTCGGGCATTGTATATATAATCTTATAATAAAATTACTATATATATATATATATATAATCTTATACTAACATTTTCCCAAGGACACGCAACAACATATGCCAAAATAGATACTTGGAAAAAATATCGCAAAAATATGAAAAGTTTAAAAAATTTATTAAGTCCTATCAAAAAATGTTTCAAATAAAAGTTGTTATTTATTACTTGTATAGTAATTTTTGTAGAATAGATGTTTTAGAAAATTTTCTCTGTTGTCAAATATTCGCAAAAATCTTAAAACTGACACGAGTAAACTTTCATTTATAGTTGACCAATTTATACCAAAAGTCGAACAACTGGTGCCATTGATGTCAAAAACTGAAATATGAAGTTTCATAAAACTCCGTTTGGCCAAAATTGCTCTACACATCCTAATGGACCGACAGACGCACAGACCAACAGACAACATGCTAAAAATAGTCAAAATCGGTATGACCACTCCGTATATACGTTGGCAGTCGGTAAAAAAAATAATAATAAATTGTAATTTTGATTAAATTGTAATTTTTAATTGTTATTTTAACAAAATATTAAAATTGTTGGTCAAAATCAAATGCATTATTTTAGTGAGGCATAAATACCACCATATGGGGCAAAAATTCCATCGATATGGGATATATGGCCAATTACAGTACTATTTTAAATCATTAATTTTATGTATTTAGAATAATTATAGGTGTTTTAATCCTATGTTATTGTGTAGTAAGATTATCTAAGAATTATAGCGAAGTAACAGATAAAGTTTAATAATTAAGATTAATGCAACACGATTGTTTTTCTATAACTGGGGCATCTATCCCACCTTTACCCTACTCTATGAAAAAATAGATGTTATTCCAAACAGAATAATAAAAAGTGTTCTTCCTGATTCTCTATACTTATTTAACCCACATCACAAGACATAACATTAATAATATTTGATGGTTCAATTGTTCTTCCAATTTGATTTTCTTATAATAATACTTTTTTTCTTATAATTTAACTTGTTTGGTAGCTCTTATAATATAAAGACGTTAACAATTCAATTTCAATTTCAATTTTTCAATTTCAACAATGCTTAAACACTTCTCGATAACATCCTGTATAATCAAGAACGTGTGAATAAGCTTCATTTGCAGCATATGATTTTTTAAACCGTTCACCCTGTGTCCATGTGAACGTCAAATAAACCTTTCCTCCTGTTTGTTTTCCCCTTGTTCTCAAGTAGGCGTGTAAACATCTGATGAACGGTTAGAAATACGCGGCCCAGGCTTTTGACACACCGTTTAAAATGTTAAAACACCAAAGAACTAACTCAGCCAAGTTCCTATCAATCTAGAGTGCTTTCGGAAAACGTGTTAACGTTACTATCATTATTGGCTCATCGTGTGCTCTTTTCCCCTTTTATTTTCCAGCCGCATGTGGAAGAAGGCTTCTTTATAAATATATACGAGATCTCACGCATCTTAAGTAAGCTATGAAAAGGGGTCGTTGATTATTTATATTACTAAAATGAGTTATTACGCGAGATAAGTGTGTTATTACAGAATATAGTTTAGTTTACAATGATGTGTTACAAATATCCGGTAGGCTGTAATCTTCATTGAGTTATTTAAGTTGAAGTTACTCGGATATTACGAAAGAGGTGGATTGTTATTATCATTACTAGCTTTTGTGCATCGTTACTAAATTACAATAATTATAAACGATTGTAAAAATATTTAAATATGTTAATTTAAATATACGCACAAATTCTACTTTGCGTTAGGGATGCGTTTTTAAAATCGCAATATGTCCTAAAACTAGGCAAACCGAAATTCATTGTTGCAAAAGTATTATTTTTTGCAATTTTCCTTTATTTATATAAAATAAATGGTACATTGTATTTAATCAAAACGTTGGCCATCTGAATCTAATACCATTTTCACACCAGATGTTTAAGTTTGTATGTTAAAGTGAAGGAGAGTTAAAGTGTTGGTATGAAAGCGTATGGCCTCGGTTTAGATCAAGCAAGCTTTAGTACGCAAATCTGCTTGTTAAACACAGTCCGCATTGCCAACATAATTTCTATTATAAAAAAATACTGTTTTAATTTGTACTGTCAACATTTTATATTATCATAAACAAGAATAGTGTATTATATCGACGTTATAAGAAGTTTATACTTATTGTTATATTATAATTATATATTTTAATAATGTACTTAATACAATACAGAGCTACAATAATTAACATAAAGTGTATCGACTTATATATCCATATTTGTTTATAATAATTCAAAATGTGAGTCTGTGCAGACAGTTCAAAATTAGTAATTTCCTGACGATTTCCTTCCTGATTTCTCGATAATTTTCCCTGCTGTAGGAGCCAAACCAAGGCTCCTTTATTTAAGAGTTATAAGCATTAAAACAAATTCAACATTATAAATCTCCAAATCTATGAATAGACAAATAGGCAAATATGCGATAGACATACATACTTCTCGATCAAATAATACAGAATTATGTGATTTTGCGCGAAACTTCCGAAATATATGAACACCGCAAATTACAGAGCAACACAAACCGAAACAACGCAAATTTTGATATCTGGAACCTGGTGACAATGAAAAATTATGAAACAAATTAATGGACTGTAAGCTTTGTAAAGTGTTTAACATCTAAGGGCCAGTTTCTGAAACCTTAGCCTAGTTTAATCTTTTGGTTAAACTCGGTTACAATATAACAATCCCATGAGTAACCATAGCACCCATTTCCTAACTATTTGGTTATAGTTAACTAGGCGTTCAGATACCGGCCCTAAGTTAATCGAAAAATCTAAAAGGGAGTTAACTTGGAACGTGTACCAATTCTGGATGGAGACAAGATGGAAAGCCATCGTCTAATACTGCCCAAATACAGAGAGATATATTTTTGTTTATTAATTATGTAAATGGTTGAGTTCCACACATATAAAAAGTGTATTGTTTATTTCATGTTTAATTAATTTATAAAATTTAATATTGAAAACATTCATTAAAAAAATGACAAAGTTAATTGAACTAAAGATTAAATTAATAAATAAATAAAACTATTTTATTTTAAAAACAATTTAAACACATAACTGGAAAATTAAACTACACATTGAAATTTTTATGATAAATGTTTCATTCGTTTATTAATTTTCTTGCAATTTTACGGTCAATTTATTTTTAATAGATTTATATTGAATAGTAGACACCATTATAATATATTTAAAAAATTTTAAGGACATCATGTCTTATGTAATATGTAATTTCAAGGTATCTCTTAAATAATAACCGTGAGATATTTGTGAAATAATAACTATCGATATTATTTTTTCATATATAGGAAGTTATAGGAACGATACAATACTATATCTTTCGGCAACCAGCATTGCTATATTTTACGGACAAAAATGATAAAAAATCAAAAATACGAGTTAAAAACAAAACGTATGTATATGTCCATACGAGGTCTGTTCAAAAACTATCGCGAATTTTGTGTTTTTTCAAAAATTATTTATTTATTCATGAATATCTATTTTGTCCCTTTCAAAGTAATCCCCACCAGATATTATACACTCGTGCCTTCGTTTTCTTCCAATCCTCGAAGCACTTGAAAAAATCATTTTTTGTGATCTTGTTCAGCTCCTCCTTCGATGTCGTCTTTATCTCCTCACTCGTAGCGTAGCGTCGTCCTTTAATGGGCCTCTTCAGTTTCGGGAACAAGAAAAAGTCACAGGGGGGCAGATCTGGAGAATACGGTGGCTGCGGCATTATTAGTGTGTTGTTTTTGGCAAAAAATTCGCGCACAAGCAACGGTGTGTGGGCGCGACGACCCGTCTCATGCCCAAATTATGGTAAAAATCGAATGGCACGAGCCAATCGATATGTTTAGGTTCTCAGCAACTTCTCTAACGGTGATTCGACGATTGGCCAATACTATTTTCTTCACTTCATCAATGTTTTCGTCTGTTGTTGACGTGCTCGGGCGTCCGGCACGCTCTTCGTCGTTCACATCTTCTCGGCCCTCTGAGAACATTTTGTACCACCGATAAACGTTGCTTCGGTCCGAGGCAGCTTCACCATATGCCACAGTCAACATTCGGAATGCATCCGCGCACTTAATTTTGTTTTTCACACAAAATTTGATACAGATTCTTTGATCCATTTTTTGGTATAGGCAAAAATCGAAGACGAGCCAAAACACGTGCAAGCAAAGCAACTGTCAAAAATTAACTGAACATTCAAAATGGCCGAACTTGTTGGCATAAGTGAGAGACATGAGTACCAACATAACGCCACAAAAAAATCGAAAATCGAATATACGTGATCCGCGGAAATTCAGAATTCGCGATACTTTTTGAACAGACCTCGTACAATACATAGCGCGGTCGTACAGCTTTGGGAGATACGCAGATAATTCATTTTGGATTATTGTCTTTAGTTTATTTGTTAAGCTTTTTGTATCTTCAAATTGATGTTCTTTCAGCAATATTTTTAATTTTGAAAGCAGAAAATACCCCGCAGGAAATATATCGGGTGAATAAGGTGGGTGATACTTTTTTAGGACATCAGTGCGCACAGTTCGAGGATATCAGGGAGAGGTTAGGCCTGTGCTATGACCTGTCAGTTGCGTTAGGTCAGTGTTTCCCAAAGGGTGTGCCGCAAAATATTCCAAGTTTGCCGCGAAATCTTAAAGAAAAAAAAAAAAAAAAAAAACAGCTGTGGCCACGACAGGACCGACCGCCATCACAAAGTACTTGTTTAATTTATGCTGCTTTATCAAAAAATGTCTCAAATAAAAGTTGTTAGTAATTGCTTTTATAGCAACTTTTGTTAAATAAATGTTTTCGAAATATTTCTCTGTTGTGAAATATTCGCAAAAATCTTAAAACCGACACGAGTTAACTTACATTTCTAGTTAACCGATTTTTACCAAAAGTTGATCAACATTGATGTCAAAAGCTTAAATATGAAATTTCATAAAAATCCTTTTAGCCGAATTTGCTCTGCACGTGTACACAGACAGACCGACGGACGGACGGACAGACAGACAGACAGACAGACAGATCGACCGACAGACATAGTCAAAAAGTTATGTACGGACAAAATGTCAAAATCGGTATGATCACAATACATCCCTTATATTTTATTTTAATTTATTTTATTTTATTTTATATTTGTTGGCGGTCGGTAAAAACCTAGCGTTATAAATTTCTTCTTCTATGACTACGTAGGTGTGCCGCGAAATTTTTCTTCTTTGGAAAATGTGCCACGAGAGTAAAAAGATTGGGAAACACTGCTTTAGGTGATGACAGAGTACTTATGGACTGGCTGATACTCTTCCTGAGAGAATCGAACTTACTGTTTCATTTGTGAAGTCTTACACCATATTTTAATTTGTTCCGTTTCTATACTGTGATATTCGAAGGTAATTGGCCCACTTACTGCCTCTTACGATTTTCTGCGTCTGTTATATTTTTCGATGACTTTTTCTCTTATTTATTTGTATTTGTCCGTGCAATTTTTTTATTGGGTATTTGTATTTTAATTTTTTTTTATTTATTGTTTTTAATATGTGGTGTAGTTATTTAGATGGGCTGCGCTAGGCACACATAGCCATTGTTGCTGTGCGCCAAAGATTTTAACTAAACTAACTAACTTTTTTAGGGCAAAAATTGCGGTATATTTGCAGCTTTGTGAGCATACGCGAAATCGTGAGATAAAAAATTACTCGACTTAAATACTGCATTTGAAAAGACGATCCAAAACTTCTGTACATACACATAAAGCTATGTAAACGTCTTATGAAATACATTCAACGTATTCGTTGGACGTCTGCACGTGAAAAATTGAAGATTCAGAAGCGGTGATAAATGTGGCGTTTCATTTTGTCTTTTTAGTTTGTTTATTTTTACCCCTTTATTACTAAATTCATTGCTGCAAATTTGAAATTTTTTATTTATTTGTTTTCATTGAGAGTGCTTAATTAAGACACTTTTTAGGGTTTTAATGTTAAAATCTTAATAGGCTTAATCTTTTAAATTTTGAGTGGAGCTTCAAATAAAATTTCTTAATGTGTGGACAAACCAACAAGTTTTTATTATTAGAAAAATCATTTTTTTTATGGGTCAAAAATGTGTCAAAAATTTTTGTTCCAATCCTGTTTTCCAGAGATTTTCTAAAAAATCAGAAAAAAATCTCAACAATCTACATTGATGGGAATCGGAATAGCTCTACAGGAATTTTTGATGAAATTGGTTTTTCGAAAAATAATCTTTTTTAAAATTTATTGTGCGGTATCAGAAGAAAATTCTTAAGATTATAGAACAATAAGTAGATTTTTAAAATGTCTTTATTCTTTCTCGATTATTGTCAAATATTGCTCAAGCCTATAACCCAGGCGAGTGAATTTAAAAATCTGAAAATATTTTGAGTAATGCATATTAATGTGAAACGGAATAGTACCACAAGATTTTTCCTCCGATAATTATTTCAAAAGTTATCGAACACTATGGTTACAATATTTATCTGACTTATTGGAGGGTTTAGTCTTGATGCGCATCTCGTATGCTTGTAGTCCCTAGATGGAATCACGATATTCTTTCAAAAGTTATCGAAATTTATTATTTTTAATATATACCCACAATTTATTATCATTTTTTAAATACTTACAAAAGCCTGAAATGTGTGAAAATTCACATTTAACATAATTATTTTACTGAGAGTGGTTAATTTAGACACCTTTTTATTTATCATAAAATTCCCTGAATCCTTTTTAAGGATAAGGGATTTTTCATCCCAGGAGTAATTTTATTGGGGATAATAATGAACAAATAGTAGACTATTGTAATTTTAGAAATTTTGGCTAATTTTTAGTAGATTACAAACTTACATTATATATTCAGGAAACTTGAATTACTGATATTTGTAATTTATATAGTTTTCTGAGATGTTTTAATCCCGACAGCAAAGATAACTTCTGTGGCACTTCCTGATGACTTCTGTGGGACATATACGTTCCCATAATAGCAAAAAGGTTAAAGTGATCTGCTGATACTCATAAATGGAACCATTCATCTCTTGCCAGGATTCGAATCCTGGGACCTTTGGCAAGTGTATCCGAGTCCGGTACCCAAGCGTTATCATGACCAGCAAATTACATTTAATAAGTTCGAAATAATAATCTGATTGATGTCGGTAACACTACTGATTTCAAACCAGATTGAATATATACAATTGTTTATAATCTGCTGACCTATATTGTTATTTTGGTCTGTTTATTATTATAATGAAATTAGAATAAAAAATACATTTCCTGTTATACACGTGTTAAAAGTAAAATTTAAACAAATCGCGTATAGTAAACATAGTTACTGACAATATATGTCAAATAAAACCTTTTTAAAAGTGTTTGTTCTGATTTTTGAACCACAGTGTGTCTAGTATTTTCACAGCTGACTCTGTTTGCTAAATATATTTAATAGACTTTGCTAATAAAAATGTTTAGTACTAAGTGTGATTTAATAATTATCATTAACGAGCGTTACGAGAATTATGATACGTTAGTACGGTTAGATTATTTGTAGTGCTCTGTTGCAGTTATGCGTAACTTTTTAAAATTGAAACATGACATATGGCAACACAAATCAAATATTTGGAATGCTAATAACCAGGTGATAGGATCTGAAGGTGAGGTGTTGCCGATTTCGCTTTTTTAAGATTCACGTTTCGGAGAATTATGTATGGAAGTATGGGGTGCACTAACCCCGGTGTTTTTAGAGAATCCTGAATGCGACGTAAGATGAATTAGTAGCTTGGATTTTGTTTTTCCTTGAATGCGATTTGCGTTTTACTGAAGGGCATGCATAATGTGTAATTATTGGTTTATTTTATATAGACTACATTTAAAACTTAACTAATGGTTGGTTGCTAAAGAACGAATTAAGTATTTTAACTCAAGTTATGCATAATTAGAGTCAAAACTTCTCACAAAAGTATATAATTTTAACTTGAGTTAGGGGTCCTTTAATAATCGGTCAGAAATAATATAAAATTCAATAATAATATTTTGTTATTATTAAATATAGTAAGAGTTGCGGTGACTCCGTGGTACGATGGTTGCTTACGAACCACAGGGACTCGGGTTCGAATCCCCTCACTTCCTTCGGATTTGTATCTTCCGATTTTGTGCAGTCAGCTCTGGGGTCGACTCATATTAAGTACTTAATACATAAATGAATACCTGTTTATTCAGGGATAATAGGACCGAGTGAAACATCACACCGACCACGTGACTTTCATATTTATGACCGGTGGTTTAGAGACGGAGAACTTACTTTCTCTGCCCCTATGCGCCTTTCTAGGCGTTTCTTATTTATTATTATTATTTATTATTAAATATAGTAAATATGTCAGTTCCTGAGGTATTGTCGCTAAAAAGTCGTCATAGCACCCCTTTGCCTAAATGTTACTGGAAAATATAAGGGAGAAAACGGCCAGAACGTGTTCCCGAGAAGGCTTCTTCTTGATTTCATCACTGGCTACGTCGATCGTTTTTGAAAGCTCTGCTCTGATGCTACAGTCTGATGTTGTTGTTACTGGGTCTGGGGCTGTTGCGGCTAGTTGGCTTGCTGTTCCACTGCAGATGATGGAGTTATTGCTGTATTCGAAGCGATTGAAGGAATCGTTTTGCTGACTTTTGAAGAAAAAAATTCTTAGTTGCAGTTCTCCCACTATTGACATACGTTATTAAGCTTCAGGTCTATTGGAAATTGGGAATTGTTTTATTTATTTGAAATGCGTTTTGTAAAAAACATTATTTAATTGTAACAGTTTACAATAAAATATAAAAAAGTAAATAAAAACATAAATAACCATTTATCAAACTGGGAAATCATATGTAATAAAAATAAACGTAATCCATAAAACATATGTTTACTAGTATAAATTATAAAAATACATGAATCTAGAAAATGCATCTCGAGAAAAGCTGAACTTTCCTTATCGATTTAAAGCTAAGAACTTGAACTTTAAAATATATAAAAGCTTTAGCCAGGCTCGAGCTAGTTTCTATCACACATCAAGTATATACATATTATTTTTACATTACCGCAATTTACCCCCTGTAGGCACGCAAAAAACTGCTCATAATTTACTTTTAAACTACTTTACCAGTGGCGTCTTACGAACTCACAAAATAAACTTATGAAATAACAAAACGAAATGAACGCGCGACTTAAAATTATGAAAAATATTGAAGTGTAAGAGAAAATTTAGTTAAATACTTTTCAGTATATAATATCACAACTCCAGTAAAGTGGAATTGAGTAGGCATTAAAACTCGTACAACGAAAAATACGTTAGTTAGTTACATTTTTTTGCGCACTTCAAAGGCTATTTGGACCTGAAACAGCCCTAAAGCACTACAATTTATATTTTTTAATATAAACTGTAGTTATTTGTTGTTTCTACAATATATTCAATAAAAAAAAAAAAACTTTGCACGCACAAACACAAATAAATAGAATAAAACTATTGAATTACAAGTTGAACAGACGGGCTGTAAAGGCGCCAATGACCATCGAATATGAAAATAATAAAAAACATTAAGGGGGGGTATGGTCAGAGCAGCACATTTTATACCTATTTTCAAGATTTTTTTTTTAGAAAACTGTTAATAGTAACTTGATTGGGATAATACCTACAGTAAAGAACAACCTTAGAAGAGTATCCAAAAAAAATTTTATTGAAAAATATCGAAAATTAAGCTCGTGACATGAATTTGAAATTTTCGTTCAGGACAAAGAGTTGATTTGCGGTGAGACACATAACTAATGACTGGATCATCTAAAACAAAAAAAACAAAAATATTTCGTTAGTTTATGAGTTTCTTGAGGTAACGCTGTCGAGATATTTTGTTTTTCTTGCTTTCTGTTTTTTTTATGGAATTTTTTACAACTGAAAACAGAAATTTCGAAAAAAAAATTTCCGTTTTTTTCGTTTTTTTGACTTCAAACTTATACCAAAAATTAAATAATCTAGATATTTGAAAAAACTCGACAGCGTTACCTCAAGAAACTCATAAACTAACGAAATATTTTTGGTTTTTTTGTTTTAGATGATCCAGTCATTAGTTATGTGTCTCACCGCAAATCAACTCTTTGTCTTGAACGAAAATTTCAAATTCATGTCACGAGCTTAATTTTCGATATTTTTCAATAAAATTTTTTTTGGATACTCTTCAAAGGTTGTTCTTTACTGTAGGTATTATCCCAATCAAGTTACTATTAACAGTTTTCTAAAAAAAAATCTTGAAAATGGGTATAAAATGTGCTGCTCTGACCATACCCCCCCCCTTAAAATAAAGTGCAAGACTTCACACATAAGACAGTACAGTATGTATAATAAAACATACATGCTTATGACTCAGGATCAGGCATGTGCACAAATAGTAAACAGGTTCAAACATGATAAGAACATCAAGACCTAATGCGCCTGATAATAAAAATTGTTTACTTAGGCCCGGTCTTTCCACCTTCAGATAAAGTTACAGGTAACTATCTGACAGATAAGGTTATTTGTAACTTCATCTGCTGAATAAATGTCAATACCAGTCAGTGAATCCAATACGTCAGTCTCATTATACGTTAGATAACTATCCGATAGATACATTTGTATAGGAAGAAGGGATGACATTTACTCAGCAGATGAAGTTACAAATAACCTTATCTGTCAGATAGTTACCTGGAACTTTATCTGAAGGTGGAAAAACCGGGCCTTAGTGTTTTGTCTTTCAGTAGTGCGGTTATGTAATAATGAGTGCTATTTATGCAAATCGTTTTGAAGCGGTATTTTTATGTACCCATCCAAAAGGGCCAAAAATGTCCTTTTCAAGTGCAGCAAAATATATGCACAAGTCAGTAGACTTTGTGAAATATTAGGTGAAACATTATAAAATTAATAAAAATGTTGACGATTTACATATTCGTGGATTTAAAAAAAAATTACTACTAAAAAAAAGGTAAAGTGATTTTTAACGTTTTTAAAAATAATCCTATGTTATCTTTACGTAAATATCAGGCAATTTTGTTAAAAAAGAACGTTAAGTCTAATGAACCTGAAAAGTCGTTTAATTGAAAATGGTATTCAATTCAGGAGCACCAAATAAAACCATTGTTATCGGTGAAACATATCGAAAAACGACTCACTTGGGCCAAGGAAAATTTAGACTGCGATTGAAATGATGTTATTATCTCCGAAGAATTTAGTTTTTACATGAAATATAAGCTTCGAACAATAACCGTTCAAAATTTGGATCAGCTCGTCAAATACAGCAGATATGGAGATCACTACCAAAGTATGCCGAAAAGCTGGTAGAAAGTATACTGAAAAGATGCCAAGCAATAATTGATAATAATGGAGATTAGACCAATTATTAGGTAGAAGCGTAATAATATTTACAGTAAATTTTTAAATTATTTTTAGTTTTTCCTTTTCTCTCCAAAAATCAACAAGGACGTCTTATTATACAGACTGTAAGTTCGATTCCTTCAAGAAGAGTAGCAGCCTGTCCATGAGTACCCTGTCGTCACCTAAAGCAACTGACTGGTCATAGCACAGGCGTAACCTTTCTCTGACATCCTCGAACTGTACACACTGAGTTAAAATGTGTAACACAGACAAATCTCCCTCACCAAAAGGAGGCTCTCACCTCGAAGGAGGTGTCCATGGATCCACCAACAGTGGCCTATACGAAGGCGTATAATCGCGGTTTCTTCTTTGTGGTTAATTCTGCAAGAATAACCCCACGGTTTAACGTCTCCTTTAATCTGTCTCAATTTCAAATGTTGTATGTTGTTCCATTCATGTTGCCATTTGGCTAACACGAGATGTTTCAAATGACTTTTTGCGCTATCTGGAAATATGAAACTCACATGAATCATAGGTCTGTGGGAGGCGGATTTTTCAGCTACATCAGCCGCTTCATTGCTTTTAATACCAACATGTCCCGGTATCCAAAACGAGCTGTTTTGGATTCTCACATTCTGAGCATTCAGATTGTAAAATAAAATTTAATGTAAAATTTAAGTGCAATTTAATATTTATATTTTTCATATGAATGATTTTTTTTTAAATATGAGTTGTATATTTTAAAAACTTAGAAAGTATTACACAATTTATGTCATAATTATACTAAGTATAGATACATACTTCTACTGTTTCAATTTTTAGTCGAATTTTTCGCTGGTCTACATATTGTTTATTTGGTCTATAATTCGCTCGGTCAAATTCAATTTTTAAAATATGTCAAAGAGATATTTGTTCGCCCATAAAATATTTTAACCCATTTATAAATGGCAGGTTACTTCATCATTTAATCGCTATTCTTCAAGCTATTCATTAGTAATTTCAAGCAAATTTCGTTAAATAATTCCCCATCATCTATATTCAAATGTCTTCTATTTGAAATAAGAGTAACGTTTTCGTCGATAATCGCCGACTTCGAAATATCTCGTAGTGTCCATTTGAATTCCTTAACTTCTATAAATGCAATGTCCCAATTATTCTAAAACTAAATTTCAAATTTAAACTTTAAATGACAAAACAAATAACAAAAGACAACAGTGGGTTTTTGAGAAATAACTAAATCTAAAGTACAATGTTCTAAAATAAAGGACTATCCTCTATAATATAAAACGTATTGTCAAGGTTTCTATAAGAAGAGGCATTTACAAAGGTTAATTTATTTACGTAACGTACTGGTTACGTACTGGTAACGTAACGGTTTGGTAAAGATTTGATAACTTATTGATGCTTGATTCAAAACTTTGTAGAAGAAATCTTGAACCGTTTTCGTACAGATTTTGGTTAGTAATAGTTAAAAAAAATCTCACGCAATATTCCAGAGTTATCATCATTATTACCATTAATCCAGCCTTTCTTGTCGACAGCTGAAAGTAGTCCTCTCCAAGCTTTTTCCATTCGGAAGGATCTTGTGTTTTAGATTTCCAGTTCCCCTCAACGCTCTTTACGTCATCAATCCACCTAGTTGGGGGTTTACGACTGATTCTGTTGGTATATCTGGGTGTCCAATCTAGGATCTTCTTTGTCCATCTGTCATCTTGAAGTCTAGTCACATGTACAGCCCAGTTCCTTTTAAGACGAGCAATTCTTTCGATGACGTCACATACTTTTGTTGCTCTAGAATCCACTGATTTGTTTATCGATCTTAGGGCCACTTTTAATTTTTCAGCTGACTTAACTGTTAATGTCGGAGTTTCCGATCCGTATGTTAGAACAGGTAGTACGCATTGCTAAAAAACGTTTTCTTCAGGCAATTTGGTAAGTTGCTAGTGGAAATGTCTCTCAACTTGTCAAAAGCCGCCCACCCTATACCGATGCGGCGTTTCATTTCACGAGTTTGGTTTGGTGAACCCGTGAAATCGGGAGTAGGTTGGTTTAAAAATCTAAAAAAATTAAAGTAGTGTACACTGATACAAACTGAAATAGTGTAAATAGATTTTTTAAGATTCAGTTTCATTTTTCTATAGATTTTTTGTATTTTTGAAAAATAAAACGCGATTACAGTTAAAAATTTGCTCAAATAAATATTTATAGTTATTTTATTACTAGGGTTGACTCTTATATTTCGGGATTGCGCTAAACTAGGGCTGCCATCTGGCAACTGACGCTTCTGTCGTAAAGTTTGACATTTTTGACGGTATATGTACTCAGAACGTTTTGACGTACGGGCGCTATTTGTGTTGTTTACAGTAACTTGAAAAATATCATCTCGGCTAAAAATGGAATTAAATCATGAACGTTTTCGAGCGATTATTTTCTACAACTTTCGACGTGGATTAACCCAACAATGGTGCATTAATGAACTTTTGGTGATGAAGCACCATCAACTATTTATCGATAGTTTGCCGACTTCAGTCGTGGCCGTAGTTCGCATAAGGACGAATTTCGTGAAGGTCGTCCAAGATCGGTTGTTGTTCCAGAAAATGCAAGATTGTCATGTGTCTTATCGCGAAATTGAGGTATCCTTGGGCATCAGTGGGATCAGCATACATTAACTATTGCATGAACAATTGGCCGTCAAAAAGATTTGTTCGCGCTGGATCCAACATAATTTGACAATCGGAGTGGAAAATGCCTTAATCGGAGTGGAATAAGTGTTTCGAAAATTGGTTCAAATGTATATTGTATCTTCATTGAGAATATTTTGAAAAACAATTAAGCCACTTTTGTTGATAAATAATTGTTTTTGATCTCAAATCCCGAAATATAAAAGGCAACCCTCCTAAATAAGAAATGCGAATATTTATATTTCATTTTAAGTAAAAAGTATTCGTTTGGTTATGACAGAGGGCAATTGTCGCGACATGAAAATCTTTGACAGCTTGCCATTAAGACAGGCGAAATAATAATAATAATTTAAATGACCTTGCATATTCGCTGGTAGCAGAGGTTAAAGACATTATAGTCTGTATCGTATAATTTCGAGAATTATTCTATGATTTTGTGACTGAAATAGTAATCAGAAATCGTATTACTGTATTCTTTTCTTATTTTACAAAATGAGTTTTAAATTGTAAAAGTAAAAGTAATGTCTCTCAAATAAGAGTAAAAATTGAGTGTTGATTATTGCTTTGTCAATTTTCCTTGTATATGAAATAAAAAAGAAAAAGGAAAAATTACAAAGCATTAAATATAAATAATTTAGCGGTCACATTTCTTTTTCTCATGGATAATACCAGACGTACGTATATTTGATGTAAAATTAAATTGAGTATTTTGTGTCTAGGAAGTGACAAAGCATATGAAACCAGACTTATTACTGTAAAATATCGATTGAGAAAAACACCCCAAACCAAAATACTTTATAGAAAATTTAATTTGTAGGCAGTATATTCTCAATTATTAAGAGTATTATCATTATTAACAATGGCGTAGACAGGTAGCCATTTTTATTTGTTTGTCATCACTTCAATACGTCCTCCTTTTTTTGATCATCACTTAAATTTTTCCGACTGTTTTTTCGTTCATTACTATCAATTCACCCTATTCAATATATATATATATTTGCTCATTCGTTAATATTTTAGGTACCCATTTTTGATACGAATACTGTAGCCTGCAAAACATTGTATAGGGCAGGGTTTCCCAAATGGTGGGTCGCGACCCAGTACCGGGTCGCGGTAAGTGAAATGCCGGGTCGCATAAAAACTCGCGAAACCTAGGTGATATATTGTCGTCAGGAATACCCAGTTATAGCGGAAAAAGCAATAAAATTTCTAATACCTTTCGTCACGACCTATAAGTGCGAAGCAGGTTTCTCAACATTAGTCTTCCTTAAAAATAAGTACCGAAACCGATTGGAAGTAGAAGAATAAAGCTATCATCGTTTCCTCCTAATCTGAAATTATTAATAAAAAATAAAGAGCACCACACTTCTCATTAATAATTTATTGGTTTTCATAAATAATTTTTGTTCAATTTCTACAAATTTTTGGAACGGTTTATACTTTTTTATTATATTTATTATGTGAATAAATGAAAACTGTATGGACATCCATATGTTTCAGCTTACCTATGGGCTATTATAGGCGGAAAAATTTTAGTGGGTCACGAAGATAAAGTGTGAAAATTACCGGGTCATGGAAAAAAAAAGTTTGGGAAATGCTAGTATAGGGGAAAGTTCAAGTGAGAAGAGTCCACGATAGATTAAGATACTGGTTTCCATTTCCTGAGCAAATGGTTCGGCATAATATACAGAGAACTATTTAGGATGACAGCTAGCAAGGTGCAGATTAGAGATGGGCCGTTTATGAACGAATCGGCTCACTGACCCAGATCAGTTCATTGATCGAAGTGATCCTGATCACCAAATTTAAATGAACCACCTCATGGCTCACTGCATAGTTTCAGGAATTCGGTTGGGCGTTTACGGGTTTGTCAGCGAAAGTGAGCCGGACCGGTGTTTGCAGTCAAGTTTCGCGAGGGTTCGGCTTGTGATGTATTATGCACATAGCAGCTCATACGTCTACATCAGTTTCCTGAGGAACCACCTATTGCACTTACAGTTTTTCCACAAAATTTACACCGAGCCTTGTAGTTATAAAGTTCGACAAAGTGTTTTCAAATAACACTACTTTTTCAGGAAGCCATTGTAATCAAAAATGTAATTTTACAGTAGGAGCTATTTCCTTGATCGCTGATCGTCTTATTTGTACAGTAGCCTACTTAATACTAAAATTAATTGTTTTTTTATTAATAACTCTTTCTTATACTTTATTGTACTTGTTTTTAAATCCATTGTACATCTATACATAGATATGTCTCACACTGAAATCACATAGAATGTTATGTTTATTTCGGACAGGTTGTAAATCACTTAAAGTGAACCTGTTCCATTTGAACAAGAATTTTTTGTGCAATAAACTTTATTATTATTATTATTATTATTAATAACAACAAAATTAGATAATTCTTTTCTTTAGAATCTTATTTATCTTTATTTTTTTAAAGCAAGACTGTGATGGAGATAGAGAGAGAGAGAGAGAGAGATAGAGGAAGAGAGAGACGGCATTTGTCAAGTAGATATATATTACGCAGAATTATAAAATGTAAATACAGTCAATAGGAGACGTACTACTCGCATATTAGAAACTAACAATCGGGTTGAAGAATAGGTGGGGGAACTGACGTTCTAAGGAGCTGATTCTCAGGGACCCGGTTACTGAGCCTGTTCAGTAAACTGAACGATATCCACTGAGCCAGTTCCGCGAACTGAGCCGAAACGTCCATATCTCCTGCAGATTGCTGCGATTCAGCCAACGTTCGAAATGGACAAAGTAACAGAAGAAGATTGATTCATTGAAATAAAGCCGGATCGACACGATTGACAGTTTTCAATTGATGCCCAAATGGTCAGGTTGCGACAACTTGTTCGACGCGGTTGGACATGAATTCTAGACGTTGTTAAATCTCTAATTCGGACATTCTGATGTTGGATACTTGTCTAAATCAATCTATGAAACAATCCCAGTTTAACATCACTAATTATTAATCAGTTTCCTTGTTCTTGACCTATACATCTTCTTATTATTAGAGCGACCTAGTTGGATGGCATTTTGGTCAACAGTTCACGGCGTCGTTCAGTTATCGTCAATCAACAGAACATATTAAACTTTAATTCACACGTATACATTTATGGTGTTGTACTGTACACATATTATCAACGGTGCTTCAACTTACAAACACCATAACAGGTTGTAATGTTATTTATTACAAGTTAGGAAATTTTTGAACCTAGAATTATTATTGCGTTGCCATATGTTTAGTGTATTTATGTTTTGGAAAGAATATATTTACATTTGAAAGGTTGCCTTTTGTAAATATTTGTTTGTTAACGTGGGAAGGGTTAGTTTTTGAAGGTTTTGTTAAACAAATCTTAATTTATTCTAATGAGGTATTTGGTTGTTTGAAAAGCGTATATATACTGGTGTACTGAAATTGGGTTAGGTTAGGATAAATCTCTTGTATATAAAATCAATTCTAAAGAATGACTTGCTACTAAAAGTAGAACAAGAATTGTTGTTATACCAGTGTCGTATTTGTAATATTTGAGGAGGAATGATAATCATGTTAAAGGAATAGGGGATTGCATGATTTTTTTAAATTATTTTATTTTATTCCTCTAGTTGCATATAAACATAAAAAACAGTTTTTAATTTTTTTTTTTGTAATTTGAAGGCTTAAAAAAATCATAAATGTATGTAGCGCGCGAAAACGACGTGTGACGTCATACCCCTTCTAACTGACGCATGACACTACCAGCTTACCGGCGTACATAGTCTGTTGTTAACTTATTTGTTTGTATAACTTTTATAGGTTATGTAAAGTTAGAGTGATTTTAATTAAAATAAAGTTTAATTCTATAAAAACAATTTACACATGTTTACCGAATTAAATTTTATATTAAAATAGATAACTTATATTGCAGTATTTCAATTATGCCTCTAACGTTTTGTAACTTCATGTAAACAATGTAGTAAAATTCTGACATCTAAATTACATAAATATTTACATTTTACAAAGTTGCAGCGTTTGTTTACAAAAAGTTATAGAATATAAAATAAAAATTACTTTGACACCACGTATTTCTTCAGCACTGTAGCATTCATTATTTTTCATATATTCCATGAGCATAAATGCATCAATGTTGGGTAAATTATCACTCTGAGCCCTAACAAAATCTTTATCTGCCATTTTAATAATAAATGCGTGAAAAATTGTTTAAAAACAAATACAAAACTCTCGAACAATACAATACACACACGTGTAAAGATTATGTTGTAGCTGTATCTGTGATGTGAAACCCCTATCGTTTGACGTCATACTCAGTCGTTTTTACTCGGCAACCTTCGCTTCGTGGTCGGCTTATTTCAAATTTACAATATTTTAATTCAAAAATTTGGCTATAATATTAATTAAAATGTAATTTTTGTTTTGTTAGGTGACATAACTAACATTAACATATCAAAATAATGTAGTTTTAAGGAAATACAAATTTTATGCGTATCCCCTATTTCTATAGGTTTTTCCCAAATATTATCAAGTAAGGAACGGTGTTCATTTCATGATATTAACTAAATTCATTATAACATTCTTATATAAAATGAAAATCAAAAAAGGGTGTATTATGGAAAAGCCACAGCTTTCATCTCACAAATAATGAATTGTAACTTCTTGATGCTAATGTCGAAATCGTATAATTGATTGATAACCAGGAGAATTCCTTGATTCTATTGGTATAATACCGTGATAATACGTGTAATGTTGTGATTACAGTAAAAATACTTATTATTTTTTTTTTAAATTATTGTTGTTTTTATCATTATTATATTTATAATAATTAATATTTTACGTACCTGAGCTTATAATATTTGTAAGTGTACAAAAACTGCGCGCTTTATTATTAAGTGCAAGTTATCATGAAATTAGTCCAGTGTAACCTTGGATGACAGGTTAGCACACAACATTCTCAAAAATTGCCACGTATAAACCCGTGAGATTATTTCTTTCATATTATAACGGTATTACCCTTATCACGGAATTAGCCGATTTAACCCTTCCTATGTATTTTCATTGGTACTCGTAGATTAAAGAAGTAATTTTACTTTCATTTTTACCGACCGCCTACATATATAAGGGAGGTATTGTGATCATACTGATTTTGACATTTCGAGATTTCGATGGTTCTCCACGAATTGAGATCCCTACATAATGTTTTGGCTATTTTTAGCATGATGTCATTTTCAAAAAGGTATCTGCCCGTGATGAGATATAATTACATATAACCGTAATATTTACATAAAAAATCAGCTGTGGCCACCACATGACCGAACGCCATCACAAAGTACTTGTATAAAATACATTCTAGCAGCAGAGTAGAAATAATTTGGCCTAATATTTTCTAATGGAGATATTATTTATCATGACCATGAAAACGTTACATATAAGTATGAAAAAAGAGATACTTATTAGTTATTGCATTTATAGCAACTTTTGTTCAATAAATTTTTTCGAAATATTTTTCTCTTGCTAAATATTCGCAAAAATCTTAAAATCGACACGAGTAAACTCCCATTTCTAGTCAACCGATTTTTACCAAAAGTTGATCAACTCGTGTAATTGATGTCAAAAGTTTAAATATGCAGTTTCATAAAAATCCTTTTAGCCTAATTTGCTCTGCACGTGTACACAGACGGACAGACGGACAGACAGACGGACGGACAGACAGACCGACAGACATCATGCTAAAAATAGTCAAAACGTTATGTAGGGACCTCAATTCGTGGAGATCCATCGAAATCTCGAAATGTCAAAATCGGTATGATCACAATACCTCCCTTATATATGTTGACGGTCAGTAATAATGAGATCGCTGATCATTCTTAAAATCACCTGCTTGTTTTGGTACTCAATTTTCACATGCACCAAAAAGTGCATCCAAATTGATTTAACGTTCGTTTAGATTTTATTAATTCTTAGAAATTTCCTAAACAAAACCAGGAACATATAACGAAGTCTTGTACTAAAATAATATTTTATATTCTCGGAAGCAGGTTTTTATGGCCTAATTTCACGGTGTTAATGTATAGAATATGGCTTTCGGGTTAAACCCTTCAGTTGATATTCTTTGAAACGTTTTCTTTTATCTCTCGGTCTAAACTTTTTTCTTTCATACAAGTTTTCTCTGTAAAAATTTCTTCCCTGGCCATTATACTTAAGGGTATCATATGTTCAACAACTTCCGAAACTAAATTTTAGATCTGAAATTTCAGATACGGGACTGAAATTAATTAATGATAATATTTCGCCTAGAGTTACTATGCAAGTTTGTTCATACTGTTAGAAGCCGGATTGTTATTGTGTAAGAAGTATTGGTATAAATATGAATTATTGTCAAAACGTAGCATTATTGTGATTGAATTTCGTTACGTAAAGCGAGAAGTGTAATCGCCTACTAATTAATTTTGTTAATCAGTGCTGATAAGATAGTAAGAACTAGCTGTTAGCTGTCATACGATAAGATTCATTGATTTTTTTACCGTATGCCTGTGAACAACTGCCGTTAGTATTTGTGCTGAAGATGGGATCAATAAATAAAGTTATACTTATTGAACATTGATTTAGTGTTTAATTACTAATACTTAACAATATATAAAATGTGTATAAGACCAATTATGAATTACGCTTGTCCTGTTTGGAGCAATATTAACAAAATAAATATTAAACAATAGCAAATTGATCAAAATAGATGCTTAAGGATTATTCGTGATTAGTGATTATGAGAGACCGGAAAAATATATGCAAAAACCAATTAAAAATCTAATTATTCAGTATTCATGACAGACTTTTTAAACTTAAATTATTATTCTTATTATTTTATTTATTTTATATCGGCCTATTACTGCAACAAGGGTAATCGCCGATGCCAGGGTGCGAACTCCTATACCTGGAATAGGGGTTAATGATTGTCAAAATGGAAGTAATGTTAACATATTATTCTCTCCCTAGTAATATCACAACGGGGAATCGAACATTTTATTTTAAAAAGTACGCTCATGGATACTCAATAATTAGTTTTTTAATAGGTTATTGCATATATTTTTCCGGTCTCTAGCTGAGGTGGATTAAGGTGGATTAGAATTATTTTAGATTAGCCCCAGGCGCAGAAGAAAATATTGGGCTCCTTAAAAAAAAAAGATAAAATAAAAATATATGTTAACCATATTTTGAAATAAAGAAGCGAATATAAACATACTATCAAGTTTTGCCGCCGATTGTAAACTTGTACGTAATTAAAATTACACATATGAAACTACACTTGGTGTCATTAGAAAAAGTGTAAAGTTGGGGTACTGCAGGGCCCTTCAGAAAACGGGACACAAGGCGCACGCCCGTACTTAAATCTGCCTCTGGTCTCTAGTGATTATTAGAGAGCAGCCAATTTAATTGTTAATATGTTTTAATTAGGGTTGCACCGATTAATCGGCAGATGATTGGTAATTGGCCGTATCGGCTATTTTGCCGATTAATTGGTATCGGCTTTTTGGCCGATTAATCCGTTTTGATAACCTCCTATTCTTATTTTATTATTATTATTGTTAGACATGTATGCTGGAGCTATGGTAGCAGGGGTCAAATTAATTATTTTTCCAATTTTTTATTGCAACGAAAAATAGCGTTCGTTTCATGATTTGTTTCTTCCTTTGATACGTCTGCTCACCATCCTTTGCCCGATTAATAGAAACTAAATTATCAAATAATTTTCAAAATTTTAGGGACGTACTTCCGTGTTCTTAACTATTATTTTTGGAAATAGAAGAATCTTCAAATTAAGGATAATCATTTTCCAAACTATCCAGTGAAATAAAACATTCTTTTATTTTTTCTGTTATATCTGCTTTCCGAAATTTCATTTTGAACCTTTTGGAATGAAGTGACTCATGGATCGTCAAATAAAAGATGGAAGGAAGTAATACATGGATAGTTAAACAAAAAGATAAGAATGTCAATTATTAGAATTATGTCATTGCAATAAATTTATTGTATCAACTTGGTATTAGTTATTTCATACAAGTGTCTAATAGTATATTCTGTAACAAGCTAGGAATGAGAAAATTCGATGCGATTGGAACATACAGAGCGCGAGCCGGAGGCGAGCGTCAGAAACCACGAGCATCGAATTTTCTCTTCCAACCGAGTCACAGACCCTACTTTCTCCACGACCACCAGAAAGAAAAAAAATCAGCTGTGGCCAGCACAGGACCGACCGCCAGCATAAAATACTTGTATAAAATACATTTTAGCAGCAGAGTAGAAATAACTTGGCCTAATATTTTCTAACAGAGATATTATTTATCATGACCATGGAAACGTTACATATAGGTATGAAAAAATTGAGACTTGGAAAAAATTTCGAAAAATTTTACAATTTTATTTCGTTTTATCAAAAAATGTCTCAAATAAAAGTTGTTAGTTATTGCTCTTATAGCAATTTTAGTGCAATAATTTTGTTCGAAATATTTTTCTGTTGGGAAATATTCGCAAAAATCCCAAAATAAATGGGAATAAATGTGGTTATTCCCATTAATAATATTTTTAAACAATTCTGTTACTTATCTTATTTATTAATTTTTAATGAGTATATTCCCTAATGAGCTTTATCAGTGATAGCCATCTTGATTTGTAGATACGTGATTTTTACAAGAGGCATTGCTTATTTTTGGCGTGTTTAGTTATTATTAAGTGGTAGAAGTGCAAGGTGTAAGTGGTAAAAATGTGGCATAGTGTGGACTTTGGTGTTTGGACTGCATGGAGATCAAAACTGGAATGATTGCAAAGGTATTTCTAGAATTTTTGTTAATTTTGTAATGCAAGTCATTGTTAAGTACAAGGCATTGTTAACTTATGTAAAATAATTTTTTTCTAAATATTTTTCTGTTGTGAAATATTCGCAAAAATCTTAAAATCGACACGAATAAACTCCCATTTTTAGTCAACCGATTTTTACCAAAAGTTGATCAACTCGTGTCATTGATGGCAGAAGCTTAAATACGAAGTTTCATAAAAATCCTTTCAGCCGAATTTGCTCTGCACGTGCACACAGACAGATGGACAGACGGACAGACAGACCGACAGACATCATGCTAAAAATAGTCAAAACGTTATGTAGGGACCTCAATTCGTGGAGATCCATCGAAATCTTGAAATGTCAAAATTGGTATGATCACAAACCTCCCTTATATATATTGGCGGTCGGTAAAAAAATAACAAATAATTATTTTAACAAACATTTTACCTTAACAAATAATTTATATTACATAACAAATTAATCAATTAATTAAACTTATTTTTTTATTTATTATTTGTTTAATTTAAATTTAATTTAAATTTAATTAGGAAGTTATGTTGCATATATTTAATATAAACATTGCATATATTTTAATGTAACCCTACAAAAACAAATGACAACAAGCATGCAATAGTTATTCCATAACAAGTGATGGAATGAAATACACGCAAAATGCATAAGAAGATAAGTCCTTTAGAATAACATTCCAACTCTTGTGTTAGAATATTAACTTTCTGTAGTCAAAATTAGTAAATTCTATAGTGGTCGTGGAGAAAACTCATTACACCTTTGATCTAGCAAAGATGCCAAGACATAAACTTATTTTCCAAATATGCTGAAAACTTTTTCTTAACTGTTATTTTTGTTAATAAAATCAACAAAGTTTTAAACATGTGTGGGTCGCATGAAATGCTGTCGCGGGGCGCATCCGGTCCATGAACCGTAGATACTCTCTAGATACCACTGGTAAATAACAATAAATAATGCAATTATATGAATCGTACAATCAGAAGTACTATACATGTATCGCTAGCTTGCAGATTTCATAAGCATTATAAATAATCGGCGGCAGGTTAATCGGTTTCAGCTGATAAAGCATGGCCAATTAATCAGTAATCGGCCAATTTGCTTATCGGTGCTACACTAGTTTTAATTATATTAAATTAAAAAGAATAATGGGTTTTTTCCAATAAAGTAGAATTAAAAAGTATTATGGTCTAACTTAGCCGCACTCCCATGCTGGATACAAATAATCTATAAGCATAGACAGTTAAATATCGATCGTATTATTTGTTACACATTCCTTCTTCTACCCATAACGTCCCACACTTGATGTCACTTGACGCTAGGTCAGTACTATATGGTAAATGCGAAAAAATGTCCCACTAAAATTTTTCAAGTTGAGCTTGAGTCGAAACGGCAACGTGCGACCGATCGTATTCCTTGAATCTTTAAACACCAGGCACTATTTTTTCATCGAAAATTTATTCATTACATTTCGTCCATGAACAACCACTTTGATGAATTAAAATTTAGGAACATGTGCGTTAAGAAAATAATTACTGAACGCACTTCGCCTGTGGCGTGATTTTTAATGAGATTGTTCATTTTTAGATTTTTGTAGGTATGACCAGAAAACCCTTTATTATGACAGGCAATTCGGTAGAAATTGTGGCCAGACTGCTGGACTTGGAAAATTGAAAAAATCTCATCGCGTAAAAAATATTTAAAAAGTTTTCAAGTATATAGGTAGCGTTCCCCATAACCCCCAAATAATCATCTAATTAAAAACTACATTGAACAGATAAGGATCGTTTTCCTTCTTAACAACTTTTCTCATATACAATTTTGTGGCCAAGTAAATAATAAAGTGGATATTTCAAGTTTGTAGGTAACATCTCTTTATCCCCCTAAACAATCTTATTAAAAACTGGATTCATCAGAAATGTTTCTTCATTCTAAACAAATTTTCTTATAGGTATATACATTTTTTATGTTCAGTAAAATATGATTGAAATTTCAAGATTTTACTTTTAGAATGTCCCCCCCGAAACTCTCCAAACATTCTTCTGATTGAAAAAATGCGCAAAAGATTTGTTATATCATTATATGCGTTTTTACTGTTAATTCAATAATAAGGGAGATATTCGTTTCTCAGCTTTCTACGGAACTAAATGGAATTTTTTATTTTTTTTGTGTTTTCACGAGTTCACTTTTTAACGATTAAAATGGACTTTTGTAAACTTAATTATCAAAAGTCTCAACCAACCGTTAAAAGTAACTAGACTTCAAAAACTACTTCCGCACGAAGATTGGAAATGAATAATATTTCAATAGTTTAGTGTTAGGGTGTCCCCCTGTAACTCCCCAAATATTCATCCAGTTGAAAAAAGTCATAGAACAAATAAGATTTATTTTTTTATTGTAAACAATTTTTGAATATAAATTTTTTTCTTGTCAATAATAAGGGAGTTATTTCAATAGTGGGGTATATTTATAACCAGTAATAAGTTTTTAGTAAACAGCTTTAACTCCGAAACACCCTTTTAGAGCGAAAGTTTTGAGATGTCATATATCCTGTGTTTGAATCCTAGTTTGACTCTATCATTACACTAAATTACGTGAAAATATATTGAACCACTATTGCGAGAATTCCGGACAGACAGAGACAGACAAAATTTGATTTTTTTGCGGATATCGTCGTATATTCATCTGAAACCTGTAGAAATCAAATACTCGTATGAGGCCAAAAAAATAAAATAACATACCTATTATATAGCCTCTTAGATTAACTGATGTTAAGTTCGTCTTTTTGGGTTTTGTTAAGATTTTTAAAAATATTTTTTTATTCAGATATAAAATACAAACTTCCATTAGACTAATCCTGTTTTCGAATAAATTTAGTCCTGTTGAGTTGAGTGACATTTATACTGTATGAGAGGGATTGTGGTCAGCCTACATATGATGTATAATAAGATTTTATGAACATATGTTGAATTTTAAACATAAATGTCAAGTTATATGATCTGTTGTTAGCAGAACGATGTTATTAAGAACTTGAAAACTTATTTAACCATATGTTTCCTCAGGAAGAACCAACAAAATAAGCAAAGGATGATAAATATACATATATCAATCAAATTAATAGCTAATTGATGTTAAATATAACGTTTATGGCCGCAGTTCATTGGGTGTGGGCTGGGAAATAACCTTCGCTTAAAATCATTTGTAAATAAATCAAGAACGGAGAAAGCGCTTTCGGAATTTATTGAATTCCGAATTTATAAAATGTTTACAAATTTTAGTACATAATCGTTTCCGATCTTTATGTTAAACTAACAGAGGAGTTTTTATTATCACGTTGGTGGAAGTAAAATTTGAAAATTCAGTAGAATTCTGTTAATACTGCTAGTTAAGCCTGGAACGACACACTGAGGTCTGTGGGATCCCATGTTTGATTAGTTTCCCGGTGTTCATTTGCCCAACGGTATCCCAACTTCTTCAAGCCTTCTAAAAAGTACAATTTCTCGAACTCTCAGAGTAGGCTGTGTTTTAGCGATGATCGCCTTGATGCGTGCGAATCTTTTTCCAGTGAGCCATTTCTTTATGTTTGGAGAGAGAAAGAAGTCGCGAAGAGGCAAGTCTAGAGAATAGAGTTGTTAAGAAAGCAGTTCAGGTCGTAATTAGACCAATTTGACCATTGCAATTGCGGACGAGTGATGCATAGTTATGATGAAACAGAACGTTTTTCTTCGCCAAACTGGGTCGCTTTTTCAATCGATCCAATACAGCGGCATAATATTGTCCTGTGATTGTTTTCCCTTTTCCAGATAGTCGATGAATTTTTCCTTGTGAATCCCATCGTGGCCATGACCTTTTCGGTCGAGGTAATCCTTTTTGATTTCTCCAGAGCACGTTTACCAGGAGAAATCCATCGTTTTGATTGTTATTTTATTTTTGGTGTGTAGTGATAAATCTATGTTTCATCAACGGTTATAAAACGCCTAAAAAACTCACTTGGCTGGCGCTTGTACATGTCCAATCATTGCTTCGAAATGGTCATACGATTCCATTTTTGATCCACTGTCAGCAGACCCATCTTGCCCATGGCTTTTTCATGTCTAAATGTTCGTGCAGGATATAAAACACAGGTTCGTCTGCGATGTTTACCATCTTTGCTATATCCCGTATCTTCACTCGATCGTTCAACATTATTTTATTGATTACCTCGTCAGGTGTGATCTCATTCGGACGGCCTCTACGCTTAGCATCATTTGTGATCGTCTGACCACACCGAAATTCAGTGAACCACTAATGAACCATTCCATGCAGCGGAATACAGGTTCCAAAATACTTTTTTAGTTTAAATTGAGTTTCCTTACTGGATTTCTACGCAAGAGGCAGTCTATTATAAACACTCGGAATCCACTTTTTCCATTTTAGCAAATAAACTCAAACTTAACAATTTTCGAACGCTGTTAAACATGTACTATTTCACAGATCTACTTGAGACTTATGGCGTATTCGGTTGGGTGCTCTACTATGCACTCAAGTCACTTCGCGAGCAAGTTTCGTATTCAATTGGCCGAGCAGTCGCTCTAGAGTTGTTAAAAATTGTATTCGCATGGGAAGGTCACTGCTCTGAGAGTGCTCGCAGAGCACTTTTTCGTGCTCTGACTAAAGAGTCAGAGCAGTGTCGAGAATTATGGCGTGTAGCGATATTTGAAAGCTAATATGTTTATTAGAACTAATTGAATCTTCATCAAGTAGTGATGTACCTTTTTGTATAATATATCAAATTATGAAATTAAAAGAAATAAAATAATTAAAAAAAAATAACTTTTGGCTAATATAAATAAACAAAAAATAAATAAATTATTGCAATCACAAAAAAATAATAAAAATTATACCTTAATTATTATCCTGCACTGTTAACGCAAGGAAATCACTGTATTTTTAAATACCATACATATATAATTAGCTACCGTGTGTTAGAGATTTTGTAACACTGTGACGTCATTTTTCCTAAGGTTCTCGTGATTGGCTAACTGGGAAACAGGGTGTTCCCAGTTTGACTTGATTAACAGGTATTTTTCAGATTTATTCTCTAAGAATCTACGAATATAATTACATATAGAAATTTGTAGGATTTCGTAGGCATAAACAAGAAACTCTAGATACTCCTATATCATTTGACTGATATCAACAATATTTTGCAGATCTATTTTTTAGAATCTACAAATATAATTATTTACAGAAATGTTTAGGCTTTCGTAGGCATAAACAAGAAACTCTAGACACTGCTATATCCTTTGACCAATATGAACAATATTTTGCAGATATATTCTCTAAGAATCTACAAATATAATTACAGACATAAATGTCTAGGGTTTCGTAGGCATAAACAAGATACTCCTATATCCTTTGATCGATATGAAAAACATTTTGCAAATTTATTCTCTAAAAATCTGCGGATAAAACATCGTATAGAAATATCTAGAGTTCGTAGGTATAAATAAGAAACTGTAGACACTTCTATATTCTTTGATCGATATGAAAAATATTTTGCAGATTTATTATTTAAAAATCTGCGGATAAAATAACCTATAGAAATGTATAGGGTTTCGTGTGCATAAACAAGAAACCCTAGGGTACTCCTATATCATTTGACCGATATGAACAGTATTTTTCAGATTTATTTTCTAAGAATCTACGAATATAATTACATACATAAATGCCTAGGGTTTCGTAGCCATAAACAAGAGACTCTAGATACTCCTGTTTCCTTTGACCGATATGAACAATATTTTGTACATTTAGTCTCTAAGAATCTACAAATATAATTACATAAATAAATGTCTAGGGTTTCGTAGGCATAAACAAGAGACTGTAGATACTCTTGTTTCCTTTGACCGATATGAACAATATTTTGCAGATTTATTCTATAAGAAACTGCCGATAAAATTTTATATATAAATGTTTTGGGTTTCGTAGGCATAAACGAGAAACTCTAGACAAGCCTATATCCTTTAACCGATATGAACAATATTTTGCAGATTTGTTTTCTAAGTATCTACGAATATAATTACATATAGAAATGTCTAGGGTTTCGTAGGCATAAATTAACGTCTCAAATTATTTTTAGTTTTAACAATATAAATGTAATGTACTAAGTAAAAATGAATCGTTTTGTCATCTTAAACAGTTAATGAATAAATAATCTAACTATATAATTAGCAAGTGTCTGTATGTAGTGTCGGTAACATTATGACGTCAATTTTTCTAAAGTTCTCGTGATTGGCTAACTGGGGACACTCTGTTTCTTGATTGGCTGACAGGTGACGCCCTCTCCCGTGATTAGTTAACTGGTGATATCCTGTCCCATGATTCGCAGACTGGCGACGAAATTAGGATACGTTAAAAAATAAAACCAAATACACATACAAACAATTGAAATTTTTATATCATAAATCCGTCATTGTTGACGGGTAATAACCTAGTTTAATAATAATAATAATAAAAACGTATTCGATTGGGAGTTGCTCTGGCGCGCTCTCTAGTAAAACTCGGATCGAGCATGACCTCATTTGCTCTCTCGCAGAGCAATTTCAGAGTGGTCCGATCGAATACGCTATTAGTGTATCTGACCCTCAGAGGAACTACTAGTAGAGAAGGCAAAACGCAAATTTTGTGTACCCAGAGGGATTGACAAGGACAAGATATATTCTGTCTCAAACTAAAGTCGACATGCGCAAAGTGCTCGGAGAAATTGATCTTATTGGTTCCTCCAAGACAGAATGACGTTTATTACCGTAAATGACCTAATTTACCGACTGAAAACATGTTTTGTGCGGATGTCGACTTTAGTTTGAAATAAAATATGTATCTTTCTTGTCAATCCCTCCGATTATGATATTTTACTTGAGTATGAATGCGCAATGCTCTCTCTATTAGTAGTACCTCTGAGGTTTGACTACAGGGAATGGCAAATGTCAGAAATAATATCAAACTGGCGATCTGAGCGCCATATCTTATCAAAGCCACTGATTTATCAAACACCCTTCGTATACATTATTTATTGTACATATTTTGAAAATCAGTTAAAAAGGTTTTGTACTTGCCACATTTGATTGTTTATTCTTGGAGCTCGGGTCATCTAGAAATACAATCTCAAATATGAGATAATGAAGATTAGCATTAATATCATAAACACTGAAGCCCTGAATGCCTTGGCCTCCTTTCTGTTTCGTGATCTGATACCACTGAAACATTTCTGCGTATATTAGTTGCAATCTAATTAACATTTTGCTTATTTATAATCGCATAGTTCTATGTTACAATCATACTCGGAATCTTAGATGAGTTGGATTTACTTTTAGATGCGGTTGTGGTTGGAAAATTTGAAACTTAAATACCACAAAATATTTGTAATAATTCTTATCATACATTTAAATAGAATTTTTTGTTTCTGTGTTTGTGAAAGATTTGATTTCTGATTATTGAAAGATAATAGGACAAAATTCATACCTTAAGTTTACGCTATTATTAACTCTTTATATTTTGTTTGCCGTAAGAAAAAATATATCTCTTTCTGTTTTTAGGTACAATAATTTTTCGAAAACTTTTTATGATTAAGTTTTCCAAGAATATTTCTTTTGAAAAATCAATTTTTTCATTTTCATATCCTATGTTTATGAAATTCTAAATATATTTAATGCTGGAAATAATTACGTAAATCAGGGGTGCGTAAACTTTTTATGCCGTGCCCCACTTTTTGTTCAAATACATACTCAGGCTGTGGTACATTGGACTTTTAGCTCAAAAGCACAGTATCTTATTGATATTTATACATTTATTACAGTGACTTATTGACGACCTTGACTGACTCAACCGCTTGAATAAGACTGTCCCGATAACACGTCTTATACAGGATGTCCCAAATATCTTGTTAAGCGTGGGGATCTCGAGAACGGTAATAGATACGAGGTCGGTTAAATTAGACAATTTTAACAATATCTTTTTTGCCCCAAAACAATACATAAGTTAGTTCTTGGGTGGAGGCGCAACTAGCCATTGTTGCTTTGCGCCTTAAATTTTAAATTTAACAAAAAATGTAACTCTTTTCATGAAAATAATGACTTGTCTAGGACTGGAACTTGTCAAATTAAATTACTGATTACTATTACATAATTCGAATTTTGAATTACCTATATACCTAGTGCTGTGATGCAGTAAATTACCAAAATAATAATGAACTTATTTGAAATTGGCGCATAATTATTTAAATTTGCGCGTGACACGCTTCGTTCGGTGCTGCTGTAGTAATTGATTATAGGTTTATATTTCCCGTCTTAAGTCAAAACTGTTATATTACTTAATATAAAATCAGTATTCACCGCTAAGATCGTTGATTCACATTACTATACAAATACAGTGGTACCTAGAATCTCAAGAGACCACCAGAAAAATTCAAATCATCCAAAAATTCGAATTGAGAAAAATTTGTAGGTCATAGAAGGGTACACAAACACATACTTATAACTAAATGTTTATTTATTCAAAATCAAAGTCTGCTATGTCCAATTTTCAACATTTTCGCCAACGGTAACTTCGATTTAAACAAATATATTTCGAAATAACCATGTCTCCTTTGTACTGTCTTGAAAAGAAATTCACGGGACCAACAAAAAACGGTGAATTCGAGTTAGCCATGTTCGAGATACGCAAGCCTGTATTACCGATAATAATTATAATCGATTCCAGTAAAATATCGAAATCAAAAGTATCTAGTACTAAAATACTTGTATCGAACCATTTCTTTCGCTAATTGGTAGTAATCGTTTCATCTCTACAAATACGCTATGTTGAAACATATGAAACCAATATAAATTAAAAGAAAATATTTAAATGTAATTAATAGATTTTGGCGTTTTTTAAATAACAAGTGTTTTACATTTTGTTAAATAATATTTTATTATTTACCAGATTGAAATAACAGTATTATACCATTTTTATGTTTATTTCCAATGCAACGATGATGCACAATGAGAACCACAAAACTGCGCGAATACGGTTCTGCGAATGTAATTATACCAGAGTACTGGAAAGAAAATATAACTTTTGCACGCATCTAAAATTACAATATCATTTAATACAATTAATGTAGTACTTTATTAACATTTATAATCCATATAACAAATTGTATACAAATTGAGAAGAATATTTGTAAGAAATATGGTTGTAACATAAATTGTGTTGGCAATATATACTTCAGAAAACATTTCACTGTGCACACCAAGCTAAACAACTACAAAGGTGTGTTCTCAAACTTTTGTAGCTAATATTCTTGTCAGACGACACGACGCGGTGAAGATGAGTTGTAAGAAAACAGAATTTACTAAATCCCTGACAGGAATACACCATTGTCTAACTCCATCATAAATATGCATTGAGCAACTTTTATGTTTGTTAACACATAAATATGAACAGGTGTCGAACTAAAACAATATTACACGCCAATGTTGATATTTAAATACCTTGAATATTTGGAATCCGTTTCACATTTATGCAAGACATTTATGGATATGTTCTTTAGGATAAGTTAAAATCTTTAATTACTTATTGCCTAAAGCAGCGGTTCTTAAACTGTTTAACATTAACTTAAAACATTACCGGGGGTCCGCGAAACAATTTTGACATTAACTTTACATCCCCCAACTTTTCGCTTTTATTCAAATAACTCATTTAATAAAAATCCTACATGGGCAAGACTTTTTGTATTTGTTGTTATCTAATTAGTTATTAACATAACTGAACAATAATTAGTAAAAATTTAATTATTTTTATTCAACTGCAAATTATTTACGGAAAACATATTATAATAAGATCTATTTTGACCAATATTTGACCAAGAAATGTTTGTATGAGTTTAACGTATTATACAGTATAATTTGTAACTGTTTTTATTCTTTTTACTACTATTTTTATTACCTTTATGTTTCTTATTTTATATGCTAATAAAAATGTTCCTCTATAAATGCACAAGACCATTTATTAAAATAACCAGCGATACATTTTTACCAATAATTATTACAACGTAGTGCCTATGAGATTATTGAGCCAGAAATTAAGTCTCAAGAACGACGTAAAATGCCTAGGGTTGAGAAGGGGTCCGCAAAAAAAATGTTTTTCAAGAAGGGGTCCTCGGACTACATAACTTTAAGAACCCCTGCCTTATACGGTTTTACCGAGCCACTATTATCCAAAATTATGTATTATATCACTACCATGAAGCGGGACTGTATTAATAATAATAATAATAATTGTTTATTGACAAAATTACAATAATATTTGTTTTAAGTCAGTCAGTACAATCGTAAATACCTAGGGTTGGGTTGGGGTCCGCAAAAAAATGTTGTTCAAGTGGGAGTCCTCGGACTACATAAGTTTAAGAACCTCTGGCTTAAAGTTTTAAACTTATATCCGTTGGAATTTAATATTACACCTTGGGTTACGCAAAATTCAATTTAGAATTTTTTACCTCGAGGTACGATTTCGTTGAAAGATTTTTTTTTGGCGCTGATCTATAGGCGCCTATAAGTGCTTGCTCGCGGCTCTTGTTGATACTGGTTAGTGTGCACATAGAAAGATGCAAGAGTTTATGTACACACCAGATTTGCAAGTGAAATGATAGGAAATCCCTTCGTAAAATATTTGTTATCTATTATTATTTTCCTAATTCTGCTGTCTTAGATTTTTACTAACTAAACCTAACCTAATTACCTAAATTGATCGTAATTGCTAGAGTTTATTACACTATTTTTAATGGGCTAATGTTTGGGGGAAAATAAGGTACTGTTTACCTAAAAACTAGGTAATAAGGTTAGGTTTAGTTAGTAAAATCTAGGACAGCAGAGTTAGGAAAACGATAGTAGATAATAATCATTTTATGATGGGATTTCCATTCTTTCACTTGCAAAACTGGTGTGTATATGAACTCTAACTAGAAAGATGTTACCGAAGTCGATTTATTGAAACTTCTTCATTAAAAATGGCCTGGTTTAAAATTAATGCTCTTGTGTCTGCTTGGGGTATTATATACCTACTAAAACGTGCCACTTCTGCAGACTAGGTATTGTAAAACAAATTCATAAAAAAATATTAAAATTTATCCTGGTGATAAATAATTGTAAACGTCGGTAATTCGGTACATTAAAGAAATTTTATTAATATATAAGAAATACAAGTGGTTCTCTTGAAATTAAATCATAAAAGTCAACAAAACAACAAAAAATGTGACTGCCACCTTCTTGTAAACCGTTAAATAATGATTTAAATATTCCTGTTTACTTATACGCGCATGATCCATGCGCTTACAGGTGCCGACAACCTTTATATATGTTCGGGTATATTTAAAAGTAAAGAGATATTTATTATTTTTCAGTGTTTATAGTTGCGAGCAACGTACCTTATTGACACGATTACAGAGCTTAGATTGTTCCAAAACCTATTACAAATTTACTAAATATATATATATATACAAATTTATTAAACAATTTTGGTTCTAAAATGATTTTCCACCAACTTAACAAAAAATATTTTTCACGAAGATGGATAGTTATTTTGATTGTAACTAATATACATGTTTTATTCTTGTTTCAGGTAAGAAAGTTTCCAGTATTTTGTTTCCTTCCTTCTTTCTGTAAGTATAAAGATCTTTTCAACTAAAATAGATACTTGCCGCTGAAATTGTTGAATTCTGACATATGCGTAAACCACACTTTTAGAAAATTACAATTAAAAGTGAATTTTCACATTTTTAAGGCAAAAATTCGGGCTAGCCCTCCTGCGTCTAATTGCAAATAAGTTACGGGTATTCCTCGGCAGCGATAAGATTGCCAACTTGTCGTGAACTTGTGACAAGTAATGAACTGCATTCCTGAATTTATGGAATGCTAACCAAAACTTGTAATGCTTTGCCCCCTGCACTATAGTTTATGGCCCGGTTACACGATGCCAGTAACTTGTGCAAGTACTGGCACAAGTACTTGTGCCAGTACTTGCACAAGTCGTTTTGTCGTTTACACGTATTCCAGTATCTTATTTAAGTAACCTTGCGAAGAACCCGAAACACACTGCAAAATGTAGATGCTTCCAATTATTTTTGATGCGTAAAACCGTCTTTTTAACGTGCCAATTTTCGATGTTTAACCTAATTTTATGTATTTTATGCGTACGTCTTTCTAAACAAAAATGAATCGGCGTCAAAAACTACATTTATTAAAAAAAGGTGTGAAAAAGTTTGTTTTTGTAACCGCGAAAATACATCAGCTGTTCACCGCGGCCATTTTTAAGTCACTGGCACGGCTACTTGTGCCAGTAAATAGGAACGGCTTCTATTCACTTGACTTGCATGAGATACTTGTGCCAGTACTGGCACCAGTACTGCATGTACGTTTACACGATGCCAGTGGCTGGTGCAAGTACCTACTGGTGCAAGTTACTTGCATCGTGTAACTGAGCCATTATTCAAACGCTAGAATGGAGTAAAGGGCAAATAGATAATTTGTATTCTGACTGACTAAAAACCATACCTACTCTGTATAGTATCTTAGTCAATAAACAATATTATTATTATTAATTACTAATTATATATATAAAAGCCCTAATTTCTGTGTGTACGTAACGCTAAGTTCCTTGGTGCTAGCGGGTGTTGCGGCAAGCGGGCAGCCACGAATTGAGTGGGGAAACGACGTACCTCGACAAAGCTGAGCTCTCAAATCAGTACGTTTGGTTACTTGATGAAAGGATGTTTTGTTAATTGATGTTACGCCCGCGGACTGACCGGTCCGATACTAATTTTTAAACGACATGCATTGAACGGCTTTTTAGGATTACCTAGGTATAATCCGAAACAGCTATACCATTGATGCCCAGCATATGGCCCGCGGGCCGTATCCGGCGCGTTACTAATTTTGAAACGACACGCATTAAGCAACTTTTTAGGATTTCCTAGGTATAATCAAGAAACGTTTTTGTTTTGTTAATATACGCAGAATCATGCAAATTTTAATAATTGATTCCTGTTTATATTGATTTTTATTCGTTACCAGTTTGCCAACGTTGTTGGCAAGGGGGTCTGCTAGTTATATAAATAAAAGCCCTAATTTCTGTGTGTTGGTAACGCTAAGTTCCTGGGTTCTAGCGGGGCTTGAGGTGTGTGGTCGGTTACTCCCCACCAGTGAGTGCGACGTTCTCCGACAAACACCAGCTCACTTAGGCTAAGCACATAGTGAAGCATAGAGCAAACCAGCGATGAAAGCGGAGAGTAAAACAACGAAAGAATGTCGCGCTTATAAAAGAGTGTCTACACATAGTGACGCGTTTAAAATCGAGCAGAAAGTTCACAAAATTATAATGGATTTCTTGCTAACATAAAACTCTTCCCTGAAAATTTGGTATTTACTAAAAAATTAAAATAAATACACTAGAAGGTGCAATGTTGAATAAATAAAAGTAGACATATACATGGTGAATTTCATCATTTCTATATGCAACTCCGCGAACATCCAGAAAAGTTTCATTCTTATTTTCGCATGAGTATTTCAACGTTTGATTATATTTTGGAAAAATTGCAACATAAATTGGTAAAAAATTGACAAATTTCAATCGGAACCTACAATAAATACCTCTTATAAATGAGAACTACTTGTAAATGTCTCAATATCCATTTTAAACAACTATTTCAGCAACGATGATAGCAGAGAAATCAAAATTGTTTGAACGCGTCGCCTTGCTCGACTATAACAACGATATAACCTCGCTGCAGTACGCTCCACTTTGCGCATGTTAACAGGAATTAATTTATTTAATTTCGCCGCTTTGCTCTCTTTTTTATACCTTGGCTTAATTATATATATAAAAGCCCTAATTTCTGTGTGTCATCGTAACGCTAAGTTGCGTGGTGTGAATGGGTTTGGCGGGGTGTGGGCGGTAACGAAGTTGGTAGCAGAGGGCGACGTATACGACGAAACAGATAGCTTACCAGACACTAGAGCAGAGCATTGCAGGTACATACGGTGACTCGAGGGAAGGCTGTTGTGTCAGGGGCAGGTTTTGAATTGATGTTACGCAACGTATAATGACCCGCGGGCCGTCTCCAGCCCGATACTAAATATTTAAACTTTAAACGACACGCATTAAGCGGTTTTTAGGATTTCCTAGGTATAATCAGACACAGCTATAACATTGATATCCAGCATATGGGCCGCGGGCCGTATCAAGCCCGATACTAATTTTTAAACGACACGCATTAAGCGGTTTTTAGGATTTCCTAGGTAATCAAGATACGTTTTTGTTTTGTTAATATACGCAGAATCATGCAAATTTTAATAATTAATTCCTGGTTATATTGATTTTTATTCGATATCAGTTTGCCAACGTTGTTGGCAACGGGGTCTGCTAGTTATTATTAGAGTATTTATTTTTCATATTCTCTAACGGTTTTTCCAAATAACACTATCCTTTCCCTTTCTAGCGACGGTGCTGTCTGTAAAACCAGCTGATCTGTGAAGACATGGTATTCTACAAATGGTTCTTCATTTTGGTTCCGTGTTACTTGATTTTTGTAAATTATTCGAGCCTCCGATATCTTTTCCATTTGGTTTCAACGAATCAGCAACAAAAGAACATAAATGCATATTATTATGGATTCATTAACATTTGACACCTTTACAATATTTGGCAAGACCACTCCCATTTCCCATGAGAGTAATACTACATTTTAACGTTTGAACGGACTATGGCCCGAAAAGTCAAATAAATTCTATAACATACTTAATAACCTATAACTTATTTGTTCTTATATGTTTAGATTAATTTTTCACATTAATTTTATTTCTGCTCAGAATAATATAGTCAGATTAGTCCTAGTGACTCTTACTATAAAATATCTGTAACATACAAAGTCTATTTGGAAGTCACAAGAAATTGTTAAAATGCCTCGGCGAGCCAACAGCCGATCGAACGGTAGCCAATGGAACCGTCAGTACCTTCTATTTTTGCTGGGGTTCCGGCACCGGTTCCAGTTCCTAATATTTTAGGTTTAGGGTTAGGGTATCGGTTTTATAATTTCAATGGGGTTCTCGACGTTGCAGGGTTCGGTTCCGGTTCTCTTTTATGCTTAACACACAAAATGATCTTGCACTTCTTCTTGCAGTTAAAGGGGGAAAAAAAAACTCAATCACCTAATTTCCAAATTAATTAATTAATTCCAATCCTTCATCAAAAATTATCCATGATTTTAATATATATTTTTATTATATTTTGATCACCTGAATAGCATGAGTAAAAACTGTTTGGTTGTTATATATATCGACCCATCCTAATAGGGGAGATGTGGGGACGGTGGCACACATTTTGGTTTTCTGTACATAACATCTTCAATTTTGAATTTTTTAAATAAATCTTTTCGCCACTTAATACTTATTATGTCATTGTTTAAATAACCTCTTAAAAATTAATGTCCTTATCACGTGCCATTTATAATTAATATTTTTGTTGACCTCTGCAATTGTGCCACTGTACCTATACGTGAGGGTACAGTGAAACAGCATTAGGGATACAGTGGAACAGTAAATATAATAGGTATCTAAAAAATCTGTATATGTATCAATAATTTTTATTGAAACTTCAATTCAATGTCTTTAAAAATAAATCATCTGAAAGGTACTGAAAAATTAATAATATTGTAAAAAAATCAAATTTTTTGGAACAAACTACTAAGACTTATTAATGTATATAAATATATAAATGTAAATTTATTATTAATATAAAAAAATAAACTTTGGTAAGTTCCTTGGAAGCAGTAAGTTTTAATAGTTTTTATTTTAATGTTAATTATATTTCATTAAATTTACTGTAAAAATCAAAACGTCTAAACGGTGTTTTGTGCTACCAGACGGAGCAGAAGATGGTAAAATTTTTATCAGCTCTGATTTTTTAAATGTGTAATTTTCATTTGTTTTAATAAATTTAAAGAGTAGAGTCAGCCGTCAGAGATATGTTACAACAATATCGTCAGTCGTTACTTCTATGATTTCCCCTATAGAGTGGCTCTTCATTTTATTCTTTCCGTATCCTTCAAATATTAAGGCATATTGCCTTACTTTAATATCCTTGTTTACGTAGTCTGTCGCATCTGTATCATATGCAGAGTCAACATTATCATCTGAGTTTGAATTCTCATCAATATTGACATCAGTATCAGATGTGTCTGAACAAGAAAATCTTTTAATTTTATGATCTTTTTTATTTTGCGCAGCTTGGAATTGTTCTTCTAACTTGTACCCACGTACGCGGGTACAGTGGCTCACTGTACCACTGTATCCACATAACACGTGTGCCACTGTTAGCCCTAACCCTATTTTCACGAACATTTTATCAAATATAATAAATTATATAGTTTAGAGCATTAGTAATTGCTTTACACTGTAGACAAATGACCAATTTACAACATGTAATACAAAATTTCTTACTAATTTAGTTGTGTCTCGTTCAAATAAAAAATTTCTTGTTACGATAAACTTTAGTTTGTCTACTTCAAATCAACATTTTCATCATAAATGGCGGGTCTTAAATTTATAGACTCAAAATGTGGATAGTACAATTTCTCAGTACCAGAGGGGCCTATATATACCCAAACAGACATGAAAATATTCTATATTTCAAAGATATTTCAAATGTTCCACTGTACCAATTGTGCCACCGTCCCCACATCTCCCCTATTATAATTTTTTGACTTATTTAAGTTAAATATTAGATTAAACCATATTTTTTATGTGTAAAAATATATATTTCTTACAAAACTGTACGTTATGCTACCAAAATTATAGTTTTGTGAGATACGAATTTTTTCATGGAAAGATTACACAATTTAAAAGAAGATAATATTCAGACCAATTCTGTAATTCTGTTACTATGATAATTTTAACTAAATTCGTCACTATGAGCAAGGTCAGTTACTATTATGAATGAAAGGCATTATACTTTTTATAATATTTTATGTTGTAGTAACGTTATTACACAGTAACTTTTTACAGAATTGATCTGATTGAGTTACGACGATCTTCTTAGGACGGGTCGATATTTTAATTGTGCGCACAGATGACAGTATCATCTTACTGCTAATAGCCTCTAACGCAGCCTAAAGTTCTTATCAACTATCTTGTTATCTCAACATTTCTGGTATAAATCAGTCAATTAGAACATATGTTAGTGAATCATCAGTCATCATGAATATTTGGATAGTCATCAATAGGTTCCGGCAAAAATATGCAACAGTACTTTAGTTAGGTGTATGTTCGATAAAAAGCGGCACGTGTGTTATCTGTAAAAATAAAATGTAATTATATATATTTGTAATGTGCCCTGCTGACAAATAGTGTAGCGTATAAAAATTTAATATCTTATCAAAAACTGGCCAATGGCAAAGGAGTGACCGGAATTACCTATCTCGGATATAATCCCAAAATAATGAGGTGTCGTTATTAAGATAAGAATTCATTGCGGTACAACAAGTATTTTATTCTTTTGTTTTTTGTTGGTTTTTTTGTTAAAATAAAGTTTAAAATAGCACGCCTATGGCAAAAGTACCGTTGCATATTTTTGCCGGATCCTAGTCATCAAATATTAAAATAGCAAAAAGTAGTTAATTTAATAACGATCTATTAATTCACACCTCAAATACTTAAAATTCTATGAAAATAGACAAATAAGGTCAAATATATCAATCTAAAAACTTATTCGCACTCATTAGTAAATTTTTAGGTTTCTAACTATTTTTTATTGGATATCCCATTAAATAAGTCTTCATAGTTGAATGACATAACACCTACGATTTATTTTTTGTCAATTTTAATGAATCTATTTAATTAAATTAATGCTCCATTTATATGCATAGCTTTAGTTTTATTGGACAGCACATACACAAGCTTTGCTATATCTTAGAGTTGTTTTATTTGGTTACGTCTTAGAAAGTTGTGAATTGCGGGTTTTCGCTCGTTCAGTCTAACAGAACTTAAGAACTTTCATTGGCTTCTGTTCACGAATTTACCACGGACTATGTCAACGTCAATTATGTCACACAAAATACTTGTTAATAATTTAGCATTTAGATAACTAAATTTAAAAATTTTCAGTCGAACATATTTTCTTCTGGTGTCGCAATTATATTGGATGATGGCTGTTATTAGTAGAGCCCTGCGCGGATACGTTTTTCTGTATATTTCTGTATTTTAATTTTTTTTTTTATCACATTAATGTTACTGGGTCCAGAAATATGTTTTTTATCTAATGTCGTGCTCAAATTATATAGATTAAAAACTAAAGATGGAAATTACAATTCATCGACTCTTAAGCGAGTTCTACATTATACTTTATTCATCAATTTTCTAAACTTTTTTCTTTGAACTAGAAGTTGTCAAAGTTTTAATACAATTTATTTTTCAATTTTTTGGTAGAGAATGAAATTTTTACACGTGTTTCAGTTCATTTAAAGTACCAACATAAAAATATAATTCATATCTTGTCAAATGTTTATAACCTAGCTATTAGATTTGTAAAATTACTGATTTACGTACAAAACACAATTTATATATTCGCTTATTCAAACCAATGATCAACAAAACACTATTAAACACGTGGTAATACAAAATATTTACAAGCGTAATTTTAATGTTGGTACTATTGTTAAAACTGTCTACTGCGCATGCACCGAGTTCCAAGTTGGATGTGTTTTCAAGAATAGTTGGATCAAATCTAGTTTTGAATAAAGTTGACCTTGACTACATACCGTGTTGTACTACTACACTGTACAATTTCACTGATTTATTTCTAGTACAAGTTCTAGTCAAAGAAATAAGTATGAAAATTTGATGAGAATTGTATAATGTAGAACACACTTTAAACCAAGTTTATATAAAATGTAAAACTTAAAACAGCAATATCTCAGAAACTCAGTTTCTTAAGATATCTTAATAATGTTTTAGAGCAGCGATATTTAGAAATAATTAAATAGATTAATTTATCACATTTATGACCAATAAATAACAAGGAAAGTCCTATATGATCAGCAAATTTCAAAAAATAAGTTCTTTATAATAAAACTAAATTCTTAAATTCATCCTATTATTAAAAGATGAAAATTATATGAAAAATATAATTAATTTTTTTAAATTTGATATGAGCTTCTTATAATTTTAAATAAATGGAAAGGTTGTACGGGTGTCGGACATAAATGAAAACAACTATCTACAGCTGACCAGTTTCGGAATAGTTTATTCCTTCATCAGAGCTGCTACATACAGGAGAATCGAAATACAGTATAAATGTACATAGTATAACAATAAATGAATATAATAATAATATAAGTATAACATTGTAAACCATACCTGAGATAACAGTGTTAAGTGTATTGGTGAGGTAGATAAATCAGGATACTACAAGAATCTAACAAATCTGTGATTTTTTCAGCTAGTCACCATTATCAATCTCATAATACTACGACACACCTGTGCTCATATATATTTTACCTATTTATTATTTTTTAAAACACATTTTAATTTGTTGTATCGTTCATTTTAATCTTTGACTTCGTTTTACATTATTTATTTATTTATTTATTTATATTTCAACAATTTTTTTATATAATGACCCGTTTTTATCTACCTCACCAATACACTTAACACTGTTATCTCAGGTATGGTTTACAATGTTATACTTATATTATTATTATATTCATTTATTGTTATACTATGTACATTTATACTGTATTTCGATTCTCCTGTATGTAGCAGCTCTGATGAAGGAATAAACTATTCCGAAACTGGTCAGCTGTAGATAGTTGTTTTCATTTATGTCCGACACCCGTACAACCTTTCCACTTATATTCACTACGGACACGACCATCTCCACACACATTAATTTTAAATGTGGAAAATTACCATAGTTAATTTTTACTGATACTTCCAAAAATGTAAAATAAGGCGATGCATTACATAATTATTTTTAAATTATTAAACTGGCAATAAATCCAAATAAATTGTTGTATCTACGTCTGTTATATAACTCTACTATATTTAACTATTTAAGTGAGCGTAAAGTAGATCTTTATGGGAAGAGTAAAAAAAGTAAAAAGTGCCGAAACATATTATTATTTCACTCTTACCATAAGTACAATACAAATGCCAGCGATACATTTCTGGGGTTCTAAACGCGTCTTCCGTAGGAAGAGGCGTCCAACCGAAGATTTTATGTTCACGCGGATATTGCGGATAAGGGCTATCTTGACCTGGGATACAGCTACATGGAACAAGGAAATGGTGTTCTTTCCACACCAATCTCAGATTTTTCATCCCATTGTTTTTCTTCTTCCAAGTAATTTCTTTCCCAGTTGAATCTTTTCCAGAGTATTAAGTTTTGTTGTTGATCAACAGTATATCCGCTGCTTTGCTACCAGAAAAGCAGTCGTAGCTGGATAGAAGTGGGCCTATGTTGGAATTTATCCAGCTTGGTCCGAATAGTTTTTGGAAGGCCCAATTATGTATATTTTTTTTAAATTTGCATTGTAATAATATGTGCTTCTTACACAAATAATTTAAGTAAATTCTTCTTTGTAATCAACATTGGTATTAGTCACTGGCTGACAACACGTATAAGTATTCCACTGTACTAATTCGGGAAAATATGAGAAGCTCTCGTTGCCTAACCCTTTTGTTCCTGGCGGTTTCACCAGGAAACTATTTAAAAAAAAACTGATTACATGATATCCATTGGCGACGCCAGAAAGTCACTATCGCTACAACTTGTCTTATAGCATCATGTCTAAAGCCTCGTTTTTAATAGATTTGCTATGCATCCACAGCATACAAAATACACTGCGTAATCGATGGAACCGATGCAATATGATTAGCAAAGCAATTTGGAACGATTCATTGATTTGTGCAAATAAGTGCAAAATGATACACCCTTTTCGTTTGTTTCTGATGAATTAAGCATATCAGAAGAAGAATTAATTTTAATACGTAACAAAACAATGCACTGCAAAGTGATCAATTTTATCTAGTGAATAAATGTGCAAGTGTTTGAATATGTAATAATGATTTCCGGGAACATTTTAGGATTATACATTTATCATTGGTAAATGACGGCATAAATTTCATTTAAGTTTCGCTTGAAACCTGGCCAATTATACCTCTTGATAGAGTTGGTCTTGCTTCGATCAAATAATCATCTTTTCATCCGATGGAACCGATTGCTAATCGGATTTTACATTGGTGAATTTAAAAATGCGTCGATTAATAAAATAAATGAATTAAGAAACGGTTTGATAGATTTTCGATGCAACCGATTAGTCAAGCTATGAATTCTAGAACTTACTCATATGTTCCCATTTATGCACTTAGAGATTTGAAATGAGAATAGAACCACAAACAAATAAATACAGCTAAATATGAAAGCCTAATGAAAATAAAACAACGAGTAATTTTGATCGCACCCATATACATCCCACGGAAGGAAACTATCTAAATGTCACGCACTTGTAATACTCTATTTTTAAAATTGTGATACGTGAATTACTATCAATTCGACAAACACATATTTTCGTAAATTGCTACGGATAATTATTATATTTTATTCATATTCTAATATTATATTGAACTAGGCGCACACCCCCAGGAACAGGCGCGGGGGTTGACGGCATTACTTGTATTTTGGAAGTGAGGACTTTATTCTTTTAGGTCAACATTTGCATTTTGGAAAATAAAGTGCATTTGACCATTCCTGGTTGCCGAATAATTTCCCGAATAAACTTTTACAATAATTTTGTCTTCTTAGCCCCCCACCCCCCAAGAAAAATACCTGGTTTCGTGCCTGTACTGAACAGTCAACTGTTTAATTTTGTGAAACTTACTTATAGATAAGAGGTTGTTAAATGAAAACTTTATGTTCTGATTCATATAAATTTTTATTTATGTACTGACTTTAACCTGAATCTGAATTTATTTAGGTTCAGTACCTGTGTTAGTTTCGGTTCAGTTTCAGGTTTAGGTTCAATACCAGATTTTTTTATGTTCAAGAACTTAATTTTGAATAAAATGAATAAATAAATACAATGAAAATTTTAAATAAACTTCTACTTCAGTATTAATTTATTTAATAATCACAGAAAACACGACCATGATATTCTTCAATACATGGACTTAGATTTAAAAAGGGTAGCAGACCATATTCTGTAAATTTTGATTAGTGATCATATTATGACATAAGTTATGTATATTTTGTACCTCAACTTAAATAAAATATTATTTTTATTAAAAAAAAAAAAAAAATCCAAAGACCCGGAAAATCGCAGAAAAAAATATTTTACTATAAACGATGCTATGAACAAGTTTTTTTTTTACAGCTATTGTGTATTTGTTTGGTTTTTATATTAAGAAATATGGTCTGCTACCCCTTTTAAATCTAAGTCCATGTATTCCTGTATAGTATAGACAGCTTTTTTTATAAGAAACATTTGTAAACACTTCTTAAATTTTGTTGTGTTTAGCCTTTGTATACATTCAGGCATTTTATTAAAAAGTTTTGCTCCAATATAGCTAGGCAAATTTTTAAAGTTAAAATATCAAGCTCCGAAAATAATTTCCTACAGGATTCCCTTATACCGATTTTGCAAATAATTCTTATCGACCATTTTTGTGGTTTGAAAATTCTGATCCAATCCACAAAATTTCCTCACAATATTATGCTTTGCTTAATATAAAGTTGTAGGTATGTATTCATTTTTTTATCAAAATAATTTATGTGGTCTTTCCAGTTAAGTTGGCGTCTAAATAGAAACCAAGATATTTTACATTGTTACACCTGTAGTGAGTATCCTCAGAAACAGTTCTATTTAGACTAAATACTATTCGCGACTGAAACTAACGTTGGCGGCGCTGAGTACAACAGCTAATGGCGGCCGAGAAGCGTATATGTCAGAAGTTTTTTCTTAATATTTATCTGTTCAAACAATATTTCGGCAAAAAAGCATTGTATTTAAGTCACTATATTTTAAAATACTTCTTAATTCACATAAACTGCAGCACAACACGCTACAAATATTATCCAAATATACGCTTCTGTTTAATTTAGCCAGTCACCACCAGGCGTCTCACTGTTATTTGCAGTCGCGAATAGATTCGGTTTTTGATGAATTTTGGCTTAGACTATTAGCGATGAACCATTGCGTTGCTTCATTTAATGCATCCTGTAAAACTATATTTATGTCATCATGGTGATAAATCAAATATGCATGGTTACTGATAATAATAAAATGTTCGGGCTTAGGTTTTGGTTTACTGACTTTGAAATATATTGGCTAGGTTCAAGTTAACGAATAATAAGATTTTTCAGGTTTTCGGTTCGGGTTCGGGTTCAGGTTTAGGTCTTTGGTACTGACTGCAATTTCGATTCTCGGCATTGTCAAAGTTTCCATTTTATTATTCATATTCTTCTCCTTCTTGTTCTTCTTTGGAGTGAGACCAAGTAAATTGTTGTTTATTTTTTTTGAAAAATACAAACAAAAAAATAACTCCAATATCTTTCCAAAAATCCATGATGATACAATATTTAAAAAAAAAAAAACGACGTTAATTTGAAATTCTTTTAATAGAACAAAATAAATATAGTTTGTCGGTCTATTTGTCTCATTTGAATGAATAAGTGACCCACACTTCCACCCACTTGGTATAATTTTGTAGTTTCCGACTGTTGATGGAATGTGGGCTAACATTTTTCAGTGTTATGTCCCAAAACTAGTGTCCAACCCACCTACCGGCTTTTACCATATTTGACACTTTATGTGTGGGCTAACTGTTTTGGAACACGTGTTTTCAATTTATTTTCTATATAAAAACACTTCCAGTTATCTACTAAACTTTAACAAATTATTAACCGGTATTGCACAAGTTTTATTGATTTCTTTTTCTTTGTTCAACAATTAATATTGTATATGCAGAATTCTATTAACCGACAGCAAAGAATAACAACAAATTCGATATGTGTAAACGCTAAACGGAAACGTACGAATGACTTTGTTTGCCTTTGTTGAAGTTCCGACTGATGTCGGTACAAAAAGAAAATATTTGATTTTGGTGACATTTATTTGAAGTTCTTCTTTATCGTACAGTCTCTGGCCATATTATTAACACAGCATTATGGTTGAGTAGAATTGAGGTTTAGAGGAGAAAAAAACTGCTAATTTTATTTTGAATAGGTGTCACTAAATATCTCTAAACATTGGTTAATAAAACACATAGATTTGGTAGTAATAATTATGCATTTATTTATTTTTGTCAATTATTTAAGTAGTCAACAAATTTAGTTAAATATCGATATGAAAAAGAAAAATTATGTGAAGTGTGAATTTTCACACATTTCAGGGTTTTGTAGGTATTAATAAGTATAAGAAGACAACAGAATGTTGCAAGGAATGCAAGGAATATTTTTTCCATAATTACATCAAAATGAACAGTTTACTTACTAAGTTTACTTACGTTGTTTACTTATGTACGTTAATTTTACTAGTACTAAGCTTCCATAATTTTTTGAAACAAAATTTGAAATTTGAAAATTGAAATTGAAACAAAACTATTAAAATAATTTTCGAAAATTTCGTCACAATAAAATTTAATTTAACTCCTGTTTGATACCTTAAAAACAAAAACTTAAGTAATTCTAACAATAGATTGAATCAAGACGTATAATAATAGGCAAAGTCTACTGAATACAATACACACATGAACTCGATTCTCATCTGTTCAAAATTTTTATTATATTTTTTATTTCAAAAAAAGACACATACTACGTTAGCCATAATTAGCCATGAGATAAAAAAATAATTAATTTTGTCAACCTGATCAAAAATTCCTCTCGTACGTTTCCGGTTAAGATCAATTTACATTATTTAGAATTTTTAAATTTTGTACCGCACCCTTTAACGCAGAGGGTGCAAAATTTAAAAACTACTTTTAGTTCCTTAATCTACGTCTAAAAAGCTTGCTTTTGATACCACAAAATATATGTATATATATTTTTTTTTCAACGACAAAAAAAAATCGATATTCCGTTTCTCTTCAATGTACATTATTTAGATTTTTTTTAGATTTTTAGACCAGCCCTCTGGGAGATAAGGAGGGACAAAAATTGTTTGACACGTTTTTGGCGATAATTCCATTTTTTCCAAATATTTGATTTAAAAAAATAAAATTATTTATGCATTAAGGGGTTTCATTTGATATTCCACTCAAAATTTAAAAAAATATTTATCTTTTCATTAAATACATATTTGCTTATATTTTCCCCGGTATGTGTGTTTGTTTTTAACTATCTATAGTTTTCCAGTATGTGACTCAAAGAGTTGTATAAGCATGCCAAAATTCAACTTTCTATCGTACAGACACATGAGTAACATTATAAGGGTTTTTTGGTCATACCTACAAAACCCTAACAATTAAGTGTCTAATAATATAATATGTCCAGAGACATAAAACACCAAAAGCTTTTTGATCATGCATTATAATATGTCATAATCATCATTATACCTAAATATACATTTTTAAAACCCAACATTTTTCGAACATAAAAATGTACAATTATATGACCTTAATATTTATATAAATGCATTTGTAAAGTGAACCCAGAGCCCGCATTCATTTTATTGTGTAGTTCATATTCCAGGTCTCTGATTGCTCATAATGTTATTATTTAATTTTATGTTCATATTGTTATATTTTTTATGAAATAAATTGAAGTAATAATTACAACCCTCTAGTGGCGTGACATTGAACTTTTTCTAACTCCACTTTAATAATGACAAAAAGTTTCCAACACAAGTGTAACGTAATTTAAAGAAACCGATAAATAACTAGGTATATTTATAAATAAACTATGAGAAAATTAATATTAACTATTGTTACAATAAATATACGTTGATAAAAATAAATATTTCTTAAGTTTAATTATGTTCTTTAAAAATAATTTGTTTGTTAGTATGTAAATTAAACTGTGTCGAATTGTTTAATTAAACATATTCAAATTAAAATGTTCTACTTTATCGTTTTTAGTTTTTTTTTTTTTTTTTTTTTATCCTTGACATCTTATAAAAATATATTATTACTAGCTGGAGTACCCTTACTTCGTATGGTTTTTGTAATGTACATTTTTGCTGTAACGTAAATGATAAATAAGATATTTCAATTTCAAGTAGAACACAATATAATAGTTAAGTAAATAATAAGTGAGATACTTCGGTTATAGTTAGCTCTCCCTTTATCTCCCCAAATATATATCTTATTAAAAACTGCATTGAAGAGAAGAAAAAAAAATGTTCCTGATTTCCAGATTTTAGTTTTAGAGTGTATCCCGTAACTCCTCAAATATGCATCCAATCGAAACAGTATATACAACAAAAAAGTTTTGTTTTCTCATTTTAAACAATTTTTGTCATATACGTTTTTGCTGACAATAATAAAGGAGATATTTCAAAAGTTTAGGTTTAGGGCATCCCCCATATATTCATCTAAATGAAAAATGCAAAGAAATAAAATATTTGTTTTCTTATTATAAACAATTTTTAATTCATACATTTTTCTGTTACGTCAATAATAAGGGAGATATTTTAAGTTTTTTTTTAAATAAACAGTTTTAATTCCAAAACACACCCCTAGAATAAAAGTTTTAAAATGCCTTATAGCCTATATTCCAATTCTGGTTTTACTCTTTTACATCGGTTCCCAACCTGTGCTCCGCGTGCACTTCTCAAGGATTTCACATCCATTCCAGAAAATAAAATAAATAAAAATTGAATAAAAGTTCGAGTTGAAAAAACGAAAATTTGCCAAATTGAATGTAAGTCCGAGTGATTTCTGACTCTAGCCCAGTGTTTCCCAACCGTCGGTCCGCGATATTTATTTGCCGGTCCGCGAGATTTTTTGCCGGTTCGCAGAATTATTTTTATGTGCTGTTAAAATCTCGATCCTTAATTTGTTAATTGCTTTTGTAATAATTTGTGTCTTCTTTCACTAATTATATTTGATTTATTATTTGTTGTTTTTTTTGTGTTTGTAATCAGTGCAATAAAAAATATTAAACTTTTGCGATACACATTACTTTCTAAACTTGCCGGTCCGCGAATTTTTTCTATGTCGCTTGCCGGTCTGCCATTAAAAAAGGTTGGGAAACGCTGCTCTAGCCGGTTTATGGTTCTAGCTAGAATGTGATTGGCGAGATGCATTGTTTAAAAAATCTGCGTGTATTTTGATTATTTGCTTCATTTTATAAGTATATATATATTAATATATATTCTATCTATCAATAAGTGAGCTGTGAAAGAGAAAAGTGAATTTATATGGAAAAATCTACCTCCTCTCCCCGTAACATTACTTCTAAACACCATTAATTTATAAAACATGGGGTAGGCCTAGGGGCCCCGCCATAGAAATTGATAGTAAAAACGACTGCGCAAGTCAAAAAGGTTGGGAACCAATGCACTATTATTATGCCAAATTACGTGAAAATAGGCCAGGCCATTTTTGCGTAAATTCTGGACAGACAGACATTGGACAGGATATTGTTTTATAATCTGAAATGTGTAGAAACCAAATATAAGGCCGAGAAAAACAGATATAGCCTCTAATATTATTAATATAGATTAATTATTTGACAATAGATCTCTTCATATTTGAAGTGATCAATAATTATAATAAAAAGTGTATGAAGTAGTGGTCAATTCAAGTTAAAAATGACGTGATATCGGATAATATTTTTTGACATGAGCACATGAGATACATATTTACTTTGGTGGCTGGCCAAAGAATCTTCTCGAGCGTATATTTCCATATCAAAACATACGTCGCCTTCTAAAAGCAGGATATTAGATACATTTAAATATTTCCAATACATCCTTCGCAAGGACTTTCCATCATGAACAGATCATGGCCTGTATTATTCCTCCCAGGATTTAATATGACGCTAAGGCTTCGCGTGTTGCTAACACCCAGACATGACAATCAAACTATGATAAATATTTGTACTTGAATATAATTTCAAAACTTTTATATAGGTTACGAAGCGTTAGTATAATAGCATCATTTCGGTTAAGGATATTTATTATTGATTAATTTCGTCACCGTGAAAAATGTTGGGTAGGTACGGAACTAGCAGTACTTTTAGGTAATGACGTAAGGAACGCAAGAGGGTGAGGGATTATAGGTCATATGTGTTCAGTACTTTGGCCTTTTGAACATTTTGTTTTGACGTAATTGGCTAACTGAGTTTTATGAGCCATGTGTAGCCTATATAAGTAAATTAATAACAGTAAGAAACTTCTTGATCTTGTAGAGGGGACGAATACAAATAATTTTGGATAGAGAACCTGTGATCGCCGCCATTTCTTTACGATTTTAGAGTTTTATGATTGGCCACAAATATGGAAACTTGAGTTATGCTTATGTATTTAATACATCAAAATGAATTTAGAAAAAGGGTCTTCAACATACAGTGTATTTATTTTTTAATGCAACATGTACTATGTCATTACCATGGATACAGTTTTTTACAGCAATATAAATCATTGTTCATTTTCATTTGCAACATAAAAAAAAACATATTTACTAGCAAATTCAAAATATTTTATTGAAAATTCAAATAAAAAAAATAAATAAATAAATAAATAACTCTCATAAAAAATAAAAACTCATAATAAATGTTCAAAAGTTTCTCCGTTTACTTGCATACAAAATGTTAAGCGATCATAAAAATGATTCAAAACATTCAGCAATTGCTCTTCAGGTATATTGTTGGATGCTTCAACAATTTTCTCTTCCAGCTCAGCAACATCCCTAAGTTCTCCATTATATACTTTGGCCTTTAATTATCCCCAATAAAAAAAATCATTGGGTGCCAAATCCGGAGATCTCGCTGGCCAATTCATCGGCCTTCCTCTTCCAATCCAGCTATTTGGGAAAGTTCTATGTAAATATTCTTTAACTATTCTAGAATAATGGACTTGTGCGCCATCATGTTGAAACCATACTTGTCCATTAATATTCAGGTTTCGCAGTGCAGATAATATTTGGTTTTGCAAAAGGGCTATAAAAGGGATATTTTGCGGCATTAAGGTTACCGTCAATAAAAAAAGCAATATAATATTGGTTCCTATTATCCCTGCCCAAACATTTAATTTTTGCGGCCTTTGAGTTCAGGAGGAATGAAACAAAGGTAAATTTTTTTGACTCCAGTACCTAAAATATTGTCTGTGCACTTCACCCTTTAGAGTAAACGTTGATTCGTCAGTAAATAAAATTCTTTGAAGCATTGTTGGGTCAGAATTATTTTTTTCAAACATTTCAAAATCCATACGTACTGCTGCATCCCTTTGTAACAATTCTTGATGGTTTTGAAATGTGTATGATCGAAAATTTTCTTTTTTAAAAAAGTTAAAAACAGATCCTATACTGACACCAACGGTTTGTGCAATTGATCTTAAAGTATTTTGATTGTTTTCTTCCACTTGTAATAATATTTCCAACTGCTTCTTTTCTGTAAGCACGTGGAATGTTATTCTTTTTTTTTAATTTTTATTATGTTTTGACTTAAGACATCCTTCGCGATAAAATTTATTAACTAGTCTTGCAATTGTAGAGGGATTTGGTATTGGCCGATCTGGATAAGTTGCACTAAATACAGCAAAAAGTTCTCTTAAATTCATTTGGGAGTTATACCAAGTTACTATCATTATTTTTCTTTATCTGTATACATGTTAATTAATTTTTAAATCAGCAATGAGCAAAAGTATACACAGTAATTGTCTATATTGCAAATGAAAATGAACACGATTTATATTGCTGTCAAAAACTGTATCCATGGTAATGACATAGTACATGTTGCATTAAAAAATATATTCACGGTATATTTTTTGTACAACTGATAATATGTTTGAAATGAAATAAGTGATGTGTTGGTCAAAAAGTATGAAAACTTATACAAAAATAAATTCTAATTAAAAATTAAAATAATTCTTTAATAAATGGTAGCGTAGCTCTTTGCTTTTAGTCACAGAAAATCATCTTTTTGGCATCAAATCTACTATATTAACACATATTTGTTGAGGGATGTTTTCCCACTCTTTGTCTATAATTTTAAAAAGTTGGTCATAGTTGGCTCATCCTATGTTGCCAGTCCGGTTACTTAATTTACACACCTCGTATTTCGCAATGTGATAGACTAATGAGAGGCTGGCTATCGTTAAGGTATTTGCTGAAGCTCCCCAGGAAGTACCAGTCAACTTATGAATTACATTGTTCCTTGTACGGATCTTTCTAGTGGCAGTTTTGATATGTTTTTTGAAAGTTAGAGGCTTGTCTAAAGTTATTCCAAGGTACTTTAGTTGTGGACAGGGTGACCAGGTCTCAGATTTCACCCGGAGTCACTGTGTTTCCGGCCAGAATCTCAGGGTTCCGGGTTTTGTTATAAAATCTCCGGGTTTGTAGTTCGGAGGTGAGGACCTTTTTTTTGCTCATCATTTATTAATTTGTATTTTAGAGGTGATGACCTTTTTTTTTGTTCATTACTTGGATTATGGAGGCGAGGACGTTTTTTTTTGCTCATCACTTATATTTTGGAGGTGAAGACCTTTTTTTGCTCATCACTTGCATTTTTTTGATTTTTTTTTTTCAATCTTAGGGTTTACCTAAATTGAAATCTGGTCACCCTGGTTGTGGATTGTGTCTGAGTTTAGTTCCAATAAAACTTATTGACAGTTTTGGGTTAACTTTCTTATTATCTAGGTGGAAACAAGTTGTTTAAGTTTTTATGGGGTTTGGCTGCCGGACCAAATTTTTAAAGTAGGTGTTTTCGTACGGCTTTTTCCGGTAAATCTTGTGGAAATAAGTCAGGAACTCTCTTTGTAAGCTAAGTGATAAAATATTTTCTAATTTCCTCCACCTTTCATGATCTTGAACCCACTCTTCGTCAAACAACACCTGCATTTTAATGTCGTCTTCCCATTGCATTGGCGATCTTCTACTTCCTCGTTTTTCTATTCTCGGCCTCAATCACAATAATTAATTTTTTTTAATAATTGTTCTAAAGTTGGGAGATCATATTAATTACGTATTTTTAGTCACATTTATACTTTGTTAATAAGAAAGTAAACATTCCCTATTATCCAAAAACACACATAATAAAGAATGTTGAGTACTTAATTAGCACGATATTTATTTAAGTTAAGAGGAGTTTATGTCATAGGCCTGATAAGAGGACGTAGTGTCGGGTGATGTGAACAACCCCGATAACAATTTCCGTGGCTGCTGCATCCACTAACATTGAATAGTATGATTATGTTATCATGTGTCTGTGCGTCTATCGCACGATGCGTTGCACTTCCTGTTAACCACTTGAACAACCTCTCTTTAAATATGACTGAACTACAGGCTCATTGTTCTTCTTGTTTATTTTTCTCTATCGTTTATGCTCGCTTGTGAAATGTGTTTTAGGGTGAAACTAGGTTAAGGTGCATTTTGTATTATTTAAAAAGTCATAAAGGGATAAGTACTGGCCATCAGAATTAACTGTTTTAGGAAGAAATTCGAACATTATTTGCAGTTTTTCTCGCAAAGCTGCGTACAGATTTGAAAAACGAATATGGGGAAATGAAAATAATGATTAAAACTACAGTATGTGAAGCGACAATTTATTTGGAATTATTTTTTACTATAATCGCACAAATAACAATTTTTTTTTTTTAAATAATGACTGTTTGTAATTCAACTATTAAGATCTTTTTATTATTTATTTTTTTTTTTATTTATTTTTTTTTTTATTTAAGTCAGGGCACTTCGACCGGTAGGTCATTTGTGCAGTTACATAGTTTACATGTTATTTTGTATTCTATAGTGTATTCTATATCTATAATCTTATATCTATAGTTATGTATAATATATAAGTATAATAATTATGATTTTATATTTTGTTTATTAGTTCTGGTTAGGTACTGGATGAGATTTGTACGGTGTGTGTGATTGTCTGACAATGCGTCTTTTAAATTATTTGGAATGTTGTGCGTTCTGCATTGTGTGATGTGTTTTTGACAATGGATTATGATATGTTGTACGTTTAACTGGGTGTTATATGTGTTACATTTTGCAAATTCGGTTTTTTCTAGTATATATTTGTGAGTTAAATTTGTGTGTCCTATTCTAAGCCTAGTAAGCCTAGTCTTGTTTCTTCTTTTATGTTTCGCAGGTGATTTTGGGTAGTGTTTCTTGTAACGCTTGTTCTATTATTCTTTGTAAGTGGCATTTTAGGTCTTTCGGAGAAATTTTCATGTTTGTTAGATTCAATTCTTCTGTGGCTTGTTTGGCTGCTCTGTCGGCTTCTTCATTTCCTTGTATTCCTGAATGAGACGGTATTCAGATAAATTTTATTCTTTTTCCCATCTCTTGTTTGATATTGTGCAGAATTTCTTGTATTTCTTTTATCTGCATGTTTTTATTAAGAGCTATTATTTAATATCTGTCATGAAGTAAAAAAAAATCTATCTCACTAGGTTACAGAGTGTGACAATAGATTTAATGGAGATTTAATATAATTTTTATTACCTTTTATCCTTTATCTACGTTTCAAGATATTTAATGCCCCATTTTTTCAGTAATTTTACATAACCAAAATATTCTGACTGCTGAACTCTAGATACCCATATTTATTAAATAATGATTTAACGACTAGTAAATAATCTACGCTCAAATTCTAGGTACCCTTATTTTTTATAAATTTTCTAACGGTCAAAAAAAGTAAATTGGTATATTTTCAAAAGATATCCTAAAAATTTCTAAATTTCTGCTCAAAACTTCTAGAGTACTATTTCTGTTGAGTTAAAAAATTGATATGCAGTGTGAATTTTCACATACTTTAAAGTTTTGTACGTATTCATTAAGTGACAAGAAATTGTGAGTATAAATTATAAAAAGTAAATTTTTATAACTTTGGAAAGAATAAAGCACATACTTCCATATAGAAACTTAAAAGTGTACATCATACGATATTCGCTTGCATCAAGACTCAGCTATACCTACTTAGTTTTCTAGCAATCAGATAAATATTATGAGCGCTGTGTTCGATAAAAATTCCATAACATTGAAATTTGTCGAATTAAAAATTTCTGTTGAACTATTCCGGTTCACATTAATGTGCATTACTCAGAATTTTATCAGATTTTTAGAATAACCCTTCAGGGTTATAGGATGTTGGCCAAGAGTTTTTTTAAACATTTTGTTGATAAAAATAGTGTTAAAATAAAGAAATTAAAAAAAAAACTACTCTTCGTTCCTTAATTTACAACTTAAGATCTTTTTGTTGATACCACAAAATAAATATATATATATTTTTTTTTATAAAAGAAATTCTTCAAGATTAATCCCTCTGGGAAATAAGGTTGGGATAAAAAGTTTTTAGAAATATTTTTAGCTAAAAAAATCCCATAAACAAATTAATTTATCAAAAATAATAATTTGTTGGTTTATCCACGCATCAAGAGGTTAAATTTGATATACCACTCAAAATTTAAAAAAAAAATATATTTATATTTTCGGTGAATCCTTTTTAATTATTTTTCCGCGATGTTATTCTTTTTAAATTCTCAATAGTTTTTCTATATATATCGGAGTTGTACATATATTCCAAATTTCAACATTGTAGATATAGCTGTTTGCTCACATTTTGTATCGTACAGACAGACAGATACATGAATGACATTATAAAGTGTTTTGGCCATACATAACTTCAAAAAAGAACTGAGCTAGTTCAACTCAAGTAGTTACTCAAGTATTCGTAGCCAGTAATGTGATATATTTTTGAGAACTACGACTTAAAGTGCTTAGACAAGCACATTTGTAGTTAAAATTGAGATAAAAAATTTTGCCCAATAATCTAGATTTTTTAACATACGTATATCCTTTACGATCTTTACGCTTTTAAAGTTTTTCTAGACTTTAGAAGGTACCAAAATTTAAAGAATTTTAACCGAAGGTCTTTAATATATACCGTTTTCGAAATAGGATTTTATGAATAGTGAAGAAATATTTTTTTTCTTATAGTATTACAGGAAGCCAAAAGATCCAATGCAAGTCTCTATCTCTTATTTGTTGGGCTATGGCCGTATGCAAATTAAAATAAATGATTTGTGTAAGTATGTCCGACCTGATTAACAATGTCCTTAAAGAAAACTTTTTTAACGTTCGTTCATGTTTGGGATCGTCGTTTTTGCTCATTCGTGTTAGTTCATTTTGTGTGTACGTGGCTTGTACGTCAATCATTTTATTTGAAGAAAAACACATCAAGAATCTATAAATTACATGTTGCTTGCAATATAATTAAAAAATCAGAAAACAATATGTAAACAAAACACTATTATTAACATCAATAAAAAACAAAAGTTTTTGTAACAAAAAATCACCCTCCATCCCATAATATCTCCAATAATTAATAATAATTAAGAGAGCTATTATTTTAAGTTTGATAACGATGTTTCTTCTCAGTTTAATTGGCTTCATTTGAGCAGCGCTACAGCCAACACACACACACACGTATAAACACACACATACAGAGAAACATACGCACGTACAGCATACAGAGTTGATCCAGTGGTAGATAATGAAATCTAGCAGTCGGCGGTTACAGCTGAAATACTAGTAGATTACCTGCTCGGCTCGTTAAAACATTTTAATTGCATCGTTGCAGATTTAGAATTATTACAATATTACATATGCATGTTCAGCTAACATGTTTCCACTTCTGTTTTAGCACACACTTAAATTTAGACAAGAAAAATATTATATTTAAGTAACTGTACCTTAAGCCTTGGTGTAATTTAAAATATTTTGGTAAGGTGACACTGATTGGATACAATAAACTGAAAAGGAAAAAGTAGTGTCAAATTCCGAGAGTAGCCACTATTCCGCTTCATAACAATGTGCATTACTCTGATTTTCTTCTATATTTTTGAATTGCCTCTTTGGGAAATAGGATAGGGGACAAAATATTATTGATAGATTTTTGGCAAATATCAGATTTTTTCTCAAAATAATATTTTGTTCGTTCTCATTGCTCGGCTATCAAGTATTGTTCTGCGCTCTGCTTCAATATAAACTCTTCCACAGAATCCAATGCGTTAAGCCTGTAGTACACGATGTAATTTCTCGATTTGAAATTCGTACGATTTACCGTACGATAATTATTGCATTGAGAATTTTGTTCAAAATTATCGGATGTAAAATTATTGTAGTATACCATTCAATATTTATCGCTTTGAATCTGTACCCATTGATGCGCACTCGTCTATTTTTGTAAGTTGACAGAATTCAAATAATTGTACTTAACCTAGAGTTTACCAAATTTTGAAGACTGATAATATTAATCTTTGTCCCGAATCAGTAAATCTTCTGGATTCGCAAAGCCGTACCGTTTTCTGTTCTAATTTATTACATTTGAAATTGAAGGGGGTTATTATTTTATTCATTTTTTGTTATTTTTATTTTTATCTATAAAACTACGATTTTTGTTTCTCAAAAAATATTATTGTTGTCATTATTATCGTTATAAAATAGTTTAAAGAAAATAAAAACATATTTATAAAAAATATATTTATATTAATAATGATTTCGTTGAATTTGTTTTATACATAACACTCAACTTGAATAAATAAATGGTATAGAAATTGTAATCTTGAGTAGTTTGTGGACAAGAAATGCTTAAAAAAGAATTCTACAAATATAATAAAAAAAAAAATAATAATAAAAATAAAATAATTCCCCCGGTACTTTTTTCCCGGATTAGAATGTTTAATGGCCACCTTAGATAAGTCACTAGTTAAGTATGTTGGATAATAAGATGTTGAATAAATCCAAACGTATATATAAATGTCCTAAAAATGTGAAAAGCTAAATCCAATTTATTTTAAACAAAATAAGAAAAAATGTTGTTAAAGTTGATACTAAATAACCTCGAAATATGCTTGACAGATGACAGTTGTTCGCTACGGTCACATGAATATGTGCATCCTATACTGCGCCGTTATTGGTTCATTCTGTCCAATATTTTAGGCCGAGGCAATAAAAATTGGTTGGTTTTCAGTATCGTACAAGATCCCGTACGAAAATCCTGTAGTACACGATACAATAATTTGTGTACTATAAATCGTACGAGATTCAAAACGAGAAATCGCATCGTGTACTACTGGCATTATATATATCACTTATCGACAATAGTAGTAGTTTAACCACTGATTCTATTCACAGACAGGCGGGTATCCAGAAAAATTAAATTTAAAAAAAATAATAATACAGTCGATTCCGCTTAATTGGGACACATCGGGACTTAGACATTTTGGCCCAATTAAGCGGCTGCCCCATTTAAGCGAATTTCTCATAAAATTAAACTATGCATATTTTTCTTTCAATAATTTTATTTTATAAACTCTTGGACAAAACTATAAATTACATATAACCAAAAAATATAAACTTTTAAGAAAAAATAATAATAAATTCCAAAATAAAATAATAAATAGGTACATACAATTTAATTCAATGCAAAAATGCGTCAAGTGTAGTCTGTCTTTTGTTTTTGTAACATTTAACTTTTACAAAATCAGCACAGGTATTCAGTGCGGATGTAGGGCTCCCTTCATTTCCTTCCTGCATAAAATAACGCTGTAATATTAAATTCTTTGTACATTTTCTTGAGAATATGTGTAACATAATATGTACTGTGATCTTAACTGTCCCAATTAAGCGGAATGTTGTCCCAATTAAACATGTAAATTTACTGTTGTTTCCTTGGTTTGGTTTCTGTTCTTTGAGATTTGACCCAAATAAGCGGCTGCCCCAATTAAGCGGTGGCCCAATTAAGCGGAATTGTCTGTATTAATTTTTCAGAATTATTTACAAAAATTAAACTGAAAACGTATATTGCAAAAAGATGCTGTGTTTCTGTAATTTAATAATACATCATTTAATTAAAACTTTCTTGATGGTATCGATATTATAAATCAAAATTATTTTTGTTATATCGAAAGTCTTTTTATTTTTGGTTGAATATGCAAAGATAGAAACCTGTTAAACCAGAACTTTTTCTTTGTAAGTATTAATTACAGTGACCGCAAGTGGTTGTATCTTCGAGTCTGGCTGAATCAATTAAAATGGAGCCACATTATGCAACGTCTTGCATAAGAATTGCATCTGATGTATTTTCCAGTTTTCACTCAGATACATATTATAATATTAATATTTTTATACACGTTTGTTCGAAACTTCTGAAAGAAATTAAAATGTTCTTGTGTATTTTTAAGTGTATATAAGTTTACACAAAATTTATATTAAGAAGAAATCATTGAACAATCGTTTTAGTCCACTTCTGGACACGAACTGTCCATTTTGATTACCATCATTGTGTATCATGTGTTAGCAGCAACTAATTGTCGCTTTGCCTTTTTAAATCATAGTCCATCGTGTAAGAAGTCTACTTCTGTGGTGTTACCCGGTTTCCAATTTGACTTCCTCGTCCATTTACAGTCTGACATCCTTACGTTCTAGTCTACTGTCCTGTTCACTTTCTGGCTGAAGCGTCTCTAAAAATATGCCGAATGTTACGATCTTTTAATTTTCTATTTCTCCTATGCCCATATTTTTTGTCATAATTTTCTTTCAATTTGAAGTATTTATTAATTACTTTAGAAGATATACTATGAGTTCAAAAAGAAATTACATAAGAGTTGGTTATGGAAAAATAAAATAATGTCTTCTGCATGCTTTATATAACAATTGATTAAAGTTTAGGCACAGCCTTTTTTTGTTGGCTTTAGCTGCTTTGGCTATTAGCCAGGTATAAATGAAGATATAACAATGTTTTGAAAATTACATTTATAATTTGATATTTTCTGCTTTAATATAGTTATAAATAATTTCATAAATATCTAGAGAGTTAGCAGCGAGAAGCGTTTGAATATTGGTAAGTAAGGATATTTTCTGGACCACCAAATTTTGTATGAATAAGTTACGACTGCGAAAATTAATTGGACATTTAAACAATAAATGGTTCGAATCGCTGACAGACAAATTATTGAACAGAAAGGAGACGAAACCATATTAATTCTATGCAGATGATATGGAGAGAAGGTGTGATTAAATCTAAGCCGGATTAAATTTCATATAAAAGATCTGCTTTGGTGAAAAGAAATCCAAAGTTTTCTAGGAAGAAGAGGTTGAATTTGAGCATAGTATGATCCTTTGAGCTGTAGAGAATCTATGTATTCTTGTTGCCATTGGTTGAATATGGAAGATTTGAAGATTGACATAATCTCATTACTGTTTATAGGAATACTTAACAGGGAGCTATTTACAGCTGATTCTTTGACTAAAAGATCGACTTCGATGTTGAACAAAATCAAAATCAAAATTATTGAGTGGCCTTTAATCCAGCATATTTTTATAATTTTACCGTTGATCTAAGATCGTTAAGGCATTTAATAACATCATAAATAGGCACAGCCTTTGTAACCATTGGAAATTATAATTTTTTGATTTCACAGGTACCAAAAAATAAACATTAAAAGAACTAAAGAATCTGTTCAAAATGACCACCGTTTTCCTGCAGACACAAATTTACTCGTCTTTTCATACTATTAAAAGCGTTTATAAGAATTTGAGGAGTTATATTCACACACTGTTCGGTAATTCTGTTTTGCAGTTCCTCGATATTGTAAATAGGGGTATTGTATACATTATTTTTCAGATAAGGAAATATAAAATAATCTAAAATAATCAAGTCTGTGATCTAGGTGGAAATTTTGGATTTGAACGTAAACTATATATTCGTTCGTCAAAAAATTGGTAATTGATGGTCTCTTGAGCGGTGTGGGTAGTCGCGCCATCCTGTTGGAAGTAGCCTTGGTGGTGCTCATCCTCACGAAGCTGATTAATAAATTCACTTGCAATTTTCCGGTACCTCTGAGCAGTAACAGTTTCGTGAAAAAATATGGGTCAGATAATACGTCTTCGAGACACAGCAATCCAAACACCAACTTTTAACGGGTGAAGGGGAGTTTTGCAAAGAGTATGAGGATTTTGAGCACTCCATAACCCGATATTTTGTGAATTTATATACCCCTAAAGGGTGAACCAGGCCTCGTCGGAAAAAAAAAACATTAAATTTAACAAATCATTTTTAGTTAAATTTTGTTGAAACCAGTGACAATACACAATTCGCCTATTGTGATCTGTTGGCAGCAACTCATGTAAAGCAAGAATTTTGCATGGGAATAGCTTTAAATCTTTTTTGACAATAGTATGGCAAGTTCCTAATGAGAAACCAGTCTCTTGAGAAAGTGTACGTAGTGATGTAGTGAGTTGTTCGTTCATACGTTGACGAAAATTATCAACTGTATTTTGAGCACGAACTCTTGGCCTTCCAGTTCTATCTCTGTGAGTAATGCGCCTGTATCTCGGAATAAATCAACACAGCTTCTAAGTGCGCTGTAAAAATCTCCTTCAAGGAAAGCAATATCTGGAAATTGTAGCCGAAATTCCTCTTAACATGACACTGCACTGTAAATCCATTCGCCGTTCTCTCGAACATTATTTCGAAAATATGATTCAACCATAAATTTTTTGTGTTCTATTGTAAAAACCATTAAAATTGTAGCTTCAATTTAAACTTATGACAACAACAACAGTGATGACAGTTAATTAATTCTAAAATATGATAGTAACACATAAGTAAATAAGGAAAATGTTAAAAACTTGTCTCGACGTGTGTCTTAAGAATTAAATTGATAACTTAAACAATAATGTTAGGATTCCAAAATTTACAGGTGAGGCTATCTGGATTTCCTCCATTGTAGTGATGATGATGAATACGCTTTCCATTTTTAGGGCTTTGTAGGTATGACCAGAAAACCCTGTTTGTCTGTCTGTCTCTCTGTCTGTTCGGTAAAAATTTTAGCCAAACGGCTAAACTTAGAGAGTTGAAATTTGGCATGCTTATACAATTGTTTGACCCGCACATAGGAAAAATACTAAATCATCTAAAAAACATATCTCCCTAAAAATATAGACAAATATGTTCGCATTGAAAAAAAATATATATATTTTTTAAATTCTGAGTAGGCTATCAAATGAAAGCCGTGCTTAGTACGTGGATTAACGATCAAAATTTTATTTTTGCAAAATAATTATTTTGTTGCGATTTTTGCCAAAATTGTGCATAAAAAAAATTGTCCCACACCCTGTAGCCCACATGGTTTAAACTAAAAATCTGAAAAAATTCTAAGTAGTGTACATTGGAGTGAACCGGAATAGTACAACAGGAATTTAAAATTTATTATATTATATTAATTAATTTATTTAAATTCTTTTGTCAAAATTCGAGTTATATTTTGGCAAATGTTGTATTTTATTTTTAAGAGCGTAAATTTAATAACCAGTTGAAATTGTTGGAATTATATTTTCATTCTGTGTCATGTATACGAAACCAGAGGGGCGGAGCATATGACGTAAAACAACCAATGCAAGCCATAGGCGCAATTTTCAAAATTTTAATGAACCTTGCTATATATATAAAAAAAAAAAAATACTGCACATATTTAGGAACCTAAATAATAGTATTAGGCAGGGATTCGAACCGTTATTTTTTTCGTTTCAGTTTTCGTTCCGGTTCTATTAAAAAAATATATATCAGTTCGGTTCCGGTTTTCGTTCCGGCGAAAATAACGGTTTGTTTTCGGTTTTCGGTTCAGTTCCGAGTGATAAATTTTGAAATTCTTTTATTTGTATTAGAAATTTATTTTCTACTATAATTTAGAAGAGCACTTTATTCTTTATTTTGTGATAATCATACCAAGGTAGCCAGGGGGGGGGGGTTCTGAGCGTCCCATCCGAAATAATAGAAGCGCGATCTTGTTTACTTATCAGTTTAAAAAATTACGAATTACGTTTTTTTTCTACTCATCAGTTTGAAAAATAATCTTAAATAAAATGTATTTTATATTCACTCACATAAACATTATCTAAACCGAAATAAACCGAAATTTTTTTCAGTTCAGTTCCGGTTTTCGTTCCGTCAAAAAAAAACGTTTTTTTTTTCGATTTTCGGTTTTCGGTTCAGTTCTGGTTCGAAGCCCTAGTATTAGGCATTCGAATTAAAATTAACAAAAAAATATTTTAACATAAAATTTGTTTTTAAAGCTCTTAGATTAACAGATGATAAATTATTTTAAAAATATTGTTCATTTGACCGTGATTACTACAAAGCAAAATTTGTCCTACACACTCAGCATGCCGCCTTCACTTATTATGTACCTGCGAAATCCTGAAATGTGTGAAATTCACACTTCACATCAATTTTTTTATAATTGTAAAATGAGACGCATTCTACTGCAATGGATTGTTTCCAATAGGAAGATTTTTATTTGGAATATTTTTATCAGTTAATAATTAAGTTTTATAGCGATAACCCGGTTATTTTGTATAAAATCTCTTATTTGTGCCGGAAAAAGTTTGTAATATTTAACCTATACTACCATTAGTTAAGTAGGTCTACGGTGCCCTTTTGTTCTGACAGTTAATTTAAATTAAATGTAAAACAATTTTCTAGCGCATTTTATCTAGGAGTATAAAAAATGAACAACGATGAAGAAGATAAGAAAGAAAACATTATGTAACGTGGTAATTTATTACTGTTGACACTGTGTGTGAAGTCATAATATAATGCATGGCAGCAGTTCAGTTCATCAACGCTGCTGACCGATAATAACGTTATGATGTTACAATTACGTTATAAAGATTAACATTTTTGTATATTGTTTATTTTCTCTTCTGACTTAATTAGCCGACAAATGATAAACCACATTCATGATAATAAAATTAAAATGATACAAATTCGACTTCCATATTGGAGAATATTTTAGATAGTGAGTCATTTATATGGTTTTATTTGAGATACGCAAAATGCTACCACGTCACTATACTTCCGTTTTATATCATCCAAATTAACTATTAAACATATACAGAGCCGTAGGAAGGGGTTGGCATCGGGGCATTTGCCAGGGGCGCGAGGTTTGAGAAGGGCGCGGGGTTTAACAAGGGCACGTGGCCTGATGAGGGGCGCCATTGTGTATATTTAGTCATTAAAAGCAGTGGTAGGTGAAAAGCATTTTTTTGCTCAGCACTTGGATTTGATGAGATAAATTTTATTTATTTGCCAAGAGCGCCAAAAACATTGCTACGGCTCTGAACATATATGATATTGTAACTTCTGGCTGAAGTATCTGTACTTGCTATGGTTTTTTGTATATTTTTGCTGTAACGTAAATGATATTTCAGGTTTAAGAAGAACACAAAATAATTGTTTATTTATATTAATAACTCTTTTGTATACAGGGTGTTTGTTTGAAACGGGGCACCCCGAAAATCTCCTTTATTTGTAAAGATACAAAAAATCTTCAGAACAAAAGTTAAACTAGACAAAAAGGCCCATCTAAAGGTTACTATAAGAATTCTGAGGCACTTCCGGTTTCACCGGAAATGATGTCAACTTTTGATCTAGCATAGGGAGTCGATAATTTTATATTTTTTTCCTAAAAGTACATTAAATTAGCTTTACAATGACACCAAAACATCGTATTTTTATGTTAACCATTTCAAAATGGCGACCATTTATTTACAAAATAATAATCAACATAAGTTTTACAAAGTTGAACGTAGCAAGCTTTGAAAACAATAAAAAAAGAAACAAAATATCTCTAAAATAAACTATTAGACTATTTATAAAAAAAAAAAAAAAAAACTATTACTAATAAGCAAAATAAACTATTAAACTCTTGTTAGTTATAAAACATTTAATTGAAAAATTAAGATTTAAGTTATTTCATATAATAACTAGTTATAACAGTTTATTTTAGAGATATTTTGTTTCTTTTTTTATTGTTTTCAAAGCTTGCTACGTTCAACTTTGTAAAACTTTTGCCATTTTGAAATGGTTAACATAAAAATATGACTTTTTGGTGTCATTGTAAAGCTAATTTAATGTACTTTTAGGAAAGAAATATAAAATTATTGATTCCCTATGCTAGATCAAAAGTTGACATCATTTCCGGTGAAACCGGAGTGCCTCAGAATTCTTATAGTAACCTTTAGATGGGCCTTTTTGTCTAGTTTAACTTTTGTCCTGAAGATTTTTTGTATCTTTACAAATAAAGGAGATTTTCGGGATGCCCGTTTCAAACAAACACCCTGTATATTTTTGATGTTACGTAAAAGGTAAATGTGATATTTTACAACCTTATATGTAACATTCCCCTTGCCTCCTAAATAATCTTATTAAAAATGCGTTAAAGAGAGAGAAATAAAAATTCCTGATACATTTTTGATGTTAAGTAAATAATAAGTGAGATATTTCAAGATTTTAGGCTTAGAGTGCCACCCGTTACTCCCCAAATATTCACTAAAACGAAAAAATATACATCAAAAAAGATCTGTTCTCTTATTACAAACCATTTTTGTTATATACATTTTTGCTGTTAAATCGATAATAAGGGAGTTATTTCAAAAGTTTAGCTTAAGGGTATCCTCTCGTAACTCCCCAAATACTCATCTAAATGAAAAAATGCATAGAAATAAAAGATTTGCTTTCTTATTATAAACTATTTTTGTCATATAATTTTGCTGTTAAGTCAAAAATATGGGAGATATATGCAGATTTTTGTTTTAGGGTGTCCCCCCGTAACTCTCCAAATATTACTCTAAATGAAAATATTTATAGAAGTAAAAAAATTTCTTTTGTCATTATAAACTATTTTTGTAATATATGATTTTGTTGTTAAGTCAATAATAAGGAGATTTTAGTTTTAGGGTGTCCCGCCGTAACTCCCCAAATATTCAACTAATTGAGAAAATGCATTGTGCAAAATAGATTTGTTTTCCTATTATAAATAATTTTTGTTATATTTTTCTGTTAAATTATAAGTTTATAAGTTAATAATAAGGGAGATATTTTAAGTTTTTAGGGTTTTGTAGGTATGACCAAAAAACCCTTATACCGTCATTTTGTCGTCTGTCTGTCTGTCTGTCTGTCTGTCTGTCTGTCTGTCTGTCTGTCTGTCTGTCTGTCTGTTCGGTAAAAATTGTAGCCAAACGGCTAAACCTAGAGAGTTGAAATTTGGCATGCTTATACAACTTTTTGACCCGCACATAGGAAAAATACTAAAACATTTAAAAAACATATCCCCCTAAAAATATAAACAAATATGTGCTCATCGAAAAAAAAAATATTTTTTTTAAATTCTGAGTAGGGTATCAAATTAAAGCCCTTACTACGCGGATTAACGATCAAAATTTTATTTTTGCAAAATGAATTATTTTGACGCTATTTTTGCCAAAATTGTGCAAAAAAAATTTTGTCCCACACCCTGTAGCCCAGATGGTTTAAACTAAAAATCTGAAAAAATTCTAAGTAATGTACATTGGTGTGAACCGGAATAGTACAACAGGAATTTTTGATCAGATTATGTTTTCGGAAAATAACGCATTTTTTGTGTTTTTTGGTTGACGATGCATATAGCTTATACTCATATAACACGCTGAGTTGTTAAGCGTGTGGTGGTCTAGAGGCTATGTTGCGCGCCAACTAAGCAGATTTGTTATACACAACGCAGGTTCGTTCCTGGCTTGTGGAGTTAATTTTTTGTTTGTTTTTTTTTATTAAATTTTTATTTTGTTTAAATTAATTTGTTAAAATTCTAGTTATATTTTAGCAAATTTTGAATTTAATTTTCAAGAGCGTAAATTTAATAACCAATTGGAATTATATTTTCATTCTATGTGTCATTTATACGAAACCAGAGGGGCGGAGCGTATGATTTAAGACAACCAATGAAAGCCATAGGCGCAATTTTCAAAATCTTAATGAACCTTGTTATATAAAAAAAATACTGCACTTATTTAGAAACCTAAATAATGATATTAGAGCTTTAAAAACATAAAATTTGTTTTTAAAGCTCTGAGATTAACAGACGATAAATTATTTTAAAAAGATCGTTCATTTTGCCGTGGTTACTACAAAGCAAAATTTGTCCTACACACTCAGCATGCCGCCTTCACTTATTATATACCTGCAAAACCCTGCAATGTGTGAAAATTCACACTTCACATCAATTTTTTAATAAACAGTTGACTCTGAAACATCCCTCCTTGAATAATAATTTTGAGATGCCTTATAGCCTATGTTCGGATCCTGGTTTTACTATGACCTCACAGCAAATTACGTGAAAATATGTCCAGCCGTTTTTGCGTGAATCTCGAACAGATGGATATTGTCCTAGTATCATCTGGAACCTATAGAAACCAAATATGATGCCGAAAAAATAAATCAACAGTTTTACAGATTAATTCTGTAAAAATTTACTGTGTAGTAACGTTACTACAAGATAAAATATTATAAAAAGTATAATGTCTTTCATTCATAATAGTAACTGACCTTGCTCATAGGGACAAATTTTGTTACAATGATCATAGTAACTGAGTTACAGAATTGGTCTGATAGCCTTCAATTTTATTAATACGCAAAATTCTTCGACTCTCAACATTTTAAAATAAAAAAATATTTTTAACTACAAAGTAGTTTAATTTGAATCTTTTGATCTGTTTATACTTATATTTATTACTTTGATACTAACACTTTTGATAAATTATATTTTGAATTTAAGTTTTTAATGTTTCAGGCAATAATTTTACGCCCTACAATAACGTACGGAGTTCAAACTCCACAGTAATAGAAACAACAATATTAGATGGATCATCTTGTTTAATTATTCCAAGTCAACCAGTAAAAATTGGTGTAGATTAAAATACTCAAAATTTACTTTCTCATGTGAATATTAATATAAAAAGTGATATTAAACGTTCATAAAATATCTTCTGACATAAAATCACTTGAGATCAGTACTTGAACAATCTAATTGCTTTAATTATATATATTAACCACTTCGATAATTCACCTTGCAGTCTGAAACCAGCTTTAGCGTGAACCAGTTTTACATACGATACAAGAATGCAGCCCTTCGACTTGGCAAATTTAGGTTTCGTTAATAAAACGCATAATCGTCATGCGACAAGATTTTTTTCAGGTGAGAATGATACAGACTTATCGAAATGAATACGGAAGACGTGGTAATATTCAAATATCAAAAACGAATTTTATTTTGATTTTGTATATTTATAAAAATATACAGGGTGATTTTAGAATATTATTGTTACATAATGGAAAATAACAAATAATCTTGTGCCAGTTCTTAAAAATTGCAATAAAAATTACACGACACTAACGAAAAGTTTTGTTAAGCATGTTATTCTCACAACGTTAACACTATGCAAAGAGCTGTAACGCGTACTTTAAAAGCAATGCCACTTGAGAAGCTCGCCCACCCGTTCCAATCACTTTTGGAACACTGACAACGGTACAGATTCGAATGGAGACTACTAATAATATAAAAGACATTTTTGGAAAATGTTCAATTATAATTGTTTTAAACGGCTTTCCCGGTGATATCTTAGCTCACTGTGTGTACCAGATATTGCCAAAAAATTTCTACGCGGGCCATATTCTGTCTGATAAAGGCCATCGTGGGTCTGAGGATAAATAAAAAATGAAAAATACTGCAGCTAAATGAAACGATAGATATTTTTATAATAAATAATAGTAGTAATAATTTTCGAATAGAAACAAAACTTAGCTCTTATTCTCTATGATTAAGCGGGAAATTTTGGTCATTTGTTGCTATGTATCTTGCGTCAGTGATTTACTGAAATGAACTTCCTACGAAGCAAAACTTGGTATAGTATATACACGTGCTGCGAGCCGAAACCAATTTTTCGGGTACCCGATTCCGCTTTTTGGGAAAAATTGGGTTTGTATTTTTCAAATAACCCGGTTCGGATACCAAATTTCGCATACCCGGTTCCAGATACTTGATTCCGAATATCGGGGTTCGGCTACCCGATTTCATATTTCGGAATACGTTTTTTTTGCTCTTCACTTCTTTTTACGGATACCCGGTTTCAGGTACCCAGTTCCGGATACCCATTTCCGGATAATCGGTTTCGGATACCTGGTTCCCGAAACTCGTTTTCGTATACCCAGTTTCGAATACCCGATTTCAGATACTTGGTCGAGTATTCGAAACCGGTTTTTTTGGTACCGGTTGCGGCATGGTCGATTTCTGATAGTACCAGTATATACTATAGACAAGGTGCGCATTCAGGGGGTGGGGGCCTGAATGGGATTGAGTCCCCCAAATTCACATGGTTCTAATGTTTTGAATGAATACGACGATTTGTCGTAGGAAAGGACGTTCTTCTTTTTTAGGTCATCACTTGTATTTTAGATGCGAGGACCTGATTTTTCTAACGGTCCTCACTTGTATTTTGAAAGTCAGGACCTATTTTTTAGGTCAACACTTGCATTTTGAAAAATAAAGTGTTTTTGTTCAACACTTATTGCCGAGTACTTATTGTTCAGAACGTATTAAGCAAAATGTTTTATACTGTTTCTGTTTCTGATATTTCAATGAACCTAAACACAATGAACTCTATGTGAACGTAGCTTAAAAAGTGTTCTATTTTTCACTTATTAATAATTTGCTATTAAATGCATACAGTATTACTTAATCTTCTAGAAAAGTAGTGCATTTGAATGTTATTATAAATTTTTTAACGTTTTAATTTCTTAGGATATTAATATTGCGCTAACATAATTAATTATAAATTTTATATCCGTTCTTTTGATGATTATGCAATGCAGGAGGGTTTAAGATTGAAACTAATGCTGCTATAAATGTTAAAAATGAAATAATAATAAGATATTTTACATTTACAAGGATTTAGTAATACCTAAAAACTAACATAGCAAAATATACCTGCAAAACTATCATATAAGAGACGGTAGATAAGAATTACCAGGGTAGTTGTAGAGGTAGACTCTGCATGATTTGGAGGACTATCGCCAAACATGTTGGAAAAATCGGTATTTCGGTATTGGTAAGTCAATGCTTTGACTGGAAACCAGGTTCGTTTGGATAGTTTTGTAGACGATCTCTATCCCTTTGAGGAATGACAGAAAAAACTAAAAATTCAACATATATTTGAAGACAAAGACCTATTCGTTAAGTCCATATGATTATGAAATATTTGGTATCATTTGCGTATTGTACCAAAAGTAAGATGTATTCATTGACCTGATTTTGTAAGAAAATGCATTTGGTTAATGTGTATGAAGTGAAATTATATTTTTATTTTACTTATGCACTTTTGTCCGCCAGCCTGAGAACTAAGTCTTTTTTTTTCTGTAATATTTATTTGGAGACGCTCTAACTGTTATGTTTTAAGCGTCTTTAAGCTAATACATTGTAGTTATACATACTAGTAAGTTATTTTACAGTTATTATTACTCAATATTTTAATAAGATTATATTATAATAACTAAATAAGTATAATTTAAGTATATTTTGGTTTGCTATAACGTTGTTTGATAATTTTGCTTCTGTTATGAAATTTAATATATTTCTTTTAGATGTTTAAGTACTTCCTGGGGATATTATATTTTCTTCTTAGGTTGTTATAACTGGAGCATGTAATTATCATGTGTTCAACTGTAGTTCGGGTTCCACATGTTGGGTGTATATTTGTGTCACTTTGGTATGACCGATCCTCAGCCTTGTTTGAATTGTCTGCTCTTTTCTTTCCAGGTTTTGGTTCCAAATTTTTATATTTGATTGCCCTCAGTTTATTATTTACGATATTATTTTTCCTTTCTGCGTAGGTGTAGTTTTTCGATTATCGAGTTGAAAACATCTTGTGCCTGGATTGACATTGGTCTTTGTAGTGCATCGGTGGTTTCTTTAGCAGCGAGGTCTGCAAGTTTATTGAACCTTTATGGTTTGGAACCCAGACTAGAAGTGACGTAATTCCGCATTTCTTTTTGGATGATGTTGATTATTTTTGGTATGATTTGCGCGTTTCCGTGTTTACCATCATTAGGAAGTGATGTCAGTAACTCTGTATGGTTACGAGATTTAGGTTGTTACAGAATCTAGAGAAAGGTAGTATTTCTAAATAGATGTCTTCGAAGAATCTGTCGTATTTAATAGTCGCGTGGAATAATCAATACAGAACTGGGACAAAAAAAACTGACCAAATAGACATGAAATGGCAAGTAAAAAGAAGGCAATATGTAAAGTCACTAACTTACAGCCAAAAGCAGATAGTAAAGTTAGATAGAATAGTTTACAGCTTATGTTCTTTTACGAGGCAATCCAACAACACCTGCTGATGGACAAGATTTGATCATAATGATAAATATTCAACTTTTGTTACAAGTTCATGTATTCGCCAATAGGTATTGCATTATAAATTTTTCGTTTAATTTTCTTTCGTATCCCTTATTATGATGAAATTTTTTATTCGGGAGAACCCTAAAATAGAAATAGTTATCCACAAAATTTGATATTGACATATGTAAAGGTAACTGATTGAATTGTAGGCAAAATTTAGGTAATCCAATCGGAACCGGAAATTTTCATATGCTTTCCTTTTTCGACGAATATTTTTCAATTTGTTCCTTTAATATGCTTATGCAATAAAGTTTATTTTAAAATGTAAACATTATTATTTAATATTTAATTTCATTGATTATTTGTGCTCAATGAAATATTTACACCCACGAAAATTAAACACGCTGCAAGAATAAGTAAATAGAAGTCTAGACAGTTCCCAAAATTATATGCAAATATGCAAGCTAAGGTGTAAAACAATGTGTGGCATTCTTGACTTCCTAATTATATTATTGACTCTTCATACCCACAGTACCTACATCAAGTACATTACTTTCATTTACAAATTAAGAAAAGTGTTTATGAATTATTTAATTTTAAAGTACATGAACGTAAATGAAATATAACGCGTCATCATGTTAATTTGGACAATGGAAAAAAAGTTTATACATACAAAAACAATTAAAAATCTTAAACGAAGTTTTTTGTTCATCAATATAATTACATAATTTTGCTATAGTTTATCGACCTTAATTTACGTACACAAGAATGCAAAATTGTTTATCCTAGTCATATAAAATATTTAGCTAATACAGAGTGATTATTTAATGGCGAGACGACGTCACCGAATTTTACGTGCCTCCTAGCAGAATACTATGACTATAATAACCTTGAAGAAAACTTGATTATGAAGAAAAAAAGATTATGCGAATGCGCGCATAATCGCCTACTACGATGTGTATGAAACGGCAAATTATTCAAACTTCCAGTGACGTCGTCTCGCCATTAAATAATCACTCCGTAGTTATTTGTGTACCATGGCCAAAAAGTAGATCTTTTTCGGCCGCATCTGAATTTAAAGTCTGAGGTGCAGCGTTCTAGTGTGATACGCCCTTTAGAGATTTCTAAACACCTACAAGTCTTTTTTTCTTTGTGCAATAAAATTAATATGTGTCTGGAAGACGTTGTACGAGCTGGGTATCCGGAACCGGGTAATCGGAACCACCGCTGGTAATCGGAACCGGGTAGTTGGAACCGGGTAATCGGAACCAGGTAATCAAAACCGGGTATCCGGGTGACGCGAAAATTATAAACCTGGTTTTAATTTGAACTGACTGGACGCAAGCTATAGCAGTATATTGTATAGAAATGAGTAGTGCTTGAATGAAATTATCCAGATGAGCGAGAACGAGTGTTCTGAAGGCCTAGTAATGTAGAGACTTTATTGAAAAGAAGAGAACAAAGTCATCTGCCAAGCAGTGTTTCAATAATACAACTAATTATTAATAAATCGAAACCAAAAATATCATATGATCAATCGATTAAATGAAACAAAATAATCGGTTATTTCAATCATTCGATTAATCGTTGTCATCTCTATACCTAACTTTTTAACTAACTAACTTACTGAAAAACTGTAGGCGTATTGTATACGCGTATCGCGATGCAATGGTTTTTTTGGACATACCTACGAAATCCTAGAAGGTAGAGGATTGTTTTATGTAGTTGCATAACCGAACATTTCTTAGTGATGGGTTATGCTAGTATATATAGTAAGCAAATTAATAAACCCATTCTTCCTTAAGCAAATGCAATACGGCGATATACCACGCTGGACCATCCGCAAATCAATACCGAGCTGACAAAATATGACAAAACGACAACACCAGGCGAAATATACAGGAACTGCTTCAAAGATATCGTAAAGAAAACATCTAATGCCTGCCATATTTACATAGACGGTTCAAAAATGTTAGGAAGAACAGGAGCAGCTGTAGTTATTGGGGACAACATCAAAATGTACCGCCTACCAGAGATATAAGTACAGAACAAACGAAGACCTGGGAGACATTAGACCACAATGTGGACAGACCACAATGTGAAACTTGGCAGACACCACTGACAGTAAAACACATTATTACAGACTGTGTAAAATGCACTACCGAACAACAGATTTACCAAATACCATCAGACATAAAAGAAGCCCTCAGCAATAAAACAAAACTACCAAACATAACGGACTACCTCAAAGACAAAAACCTATACGACCAAATTTAAATTACCTAACCTTATATATAACCAAATCTGTGATATACTATCATGTTCTACAAAATATTTATTATATACATAAAATTGTACAAATTAACCTTATTTATGTGTAATGCTAATGGCCTAGAACCCGAAGCACGAATAGTAATAATAATAATAATAATAATAATAAAGCAGTAAAAAAATTTGCGGTTATATATAGGTAGCTATTTAAGAGCTGAAACGATGGGCAAATTATTCTGTCTCTTATGTGTACGTATGTTGAAATATAATTAAAATTTTATTTTTGTTACAAAAACAAACTTGTTCACGGTGTATTATTTACCAATTTAAATGAGATAATAAAATCCCAAACTAAATTAAAATGCCGTGTAAACATACAAAACTTACTATAATAATTAAGATAAGACTGTATATTAATACAAATTATAAACATTCAGCCGTTCCCTTCCTCTTATTTATTTTATTTTGACCACAAAATGCTGTCAACTAAGTGTCGAAATAATTTACAGGAATTTAAGAAATTATTTAAATTATTCTTTGTTGATTATTAAAATATTTATAAGGAATTTTTTTGATAGAAAGTTAAACCGCGAAATAACTTCATGGTTAAAATTTCCTGAGGGACTTTAATTAAATCTGAATTTTAAACTTGTAAATTTTTTGTTAGGTTTGAAATTAAAATTGTGTAAAAGTTGTTTTAAAATAAAAGGAATTAAGTGACAACATAATAAGATAATTGTCTAATTTTGCTGCAGTTTAATGTTAAAAGAAAACATCTCCGCAAGAAATTATAAAATTAGAGGACATCAGCATTAACACGACTCATTTTATTTAGTAAGGTAGATATAAACAATAATAGTTTAGCTAGCGGATACAGTTTCTGACAGGTTGGAGCACCACATGCGTGCCCAATATGCATTTTAGCGTTCGCAGATAAAATAGACCGTGTTGCTGATTAGATATTTGTTGCTCCCGGTATAAAGAAACTTATTGATATATTCTGTCTCGCACATGCCTTACAAGCATGAGTGAGAAACAAATTTATAAATACGATGATTGTTGATTCATTCATTTGTCATTGAACAGACTTCTTTACAAAACTGAACTTTTGACTAGTGCAGTTGTTCTCAATCTTTTTTACTTGCGGAGCCCTTTTTAGAATCAAGTTCTATGGTGGTGCCCCTAAGCCTACCCCATGTCTTACAAATTAATAGTGTTTATATTAAAAACCTACTTCAACATAGGTACCTTTGGAACGCTGCAAAGCCATGGTTACAGTGGTAACCATTATAGTAATAAATATAATAATTTTGATTAATTTACTGTCATTATATATTTAATAATAGTTGTGTACTTTTGTATTCCATTAAATATTATTTGCACAAGCTCTGATTATCTCTATAGGTTATGGGCCCAGAGCTTAATATGGATAATAGAAATAAAGATAACCTTACTGTTCCCCAATTTTCAGGGATAGATTATTCAGTTTGGAAGTTTAGAGTATTGGCCCTGTTGCGTGAAAAAGGTTTGAAAAGCCATGTAGAGAAAGCTCCCACCATAGCTGAAAATTCAAATAGTGAATGGCAAAATAAAGATGCAAATTTGACGATAAAAGTCACGAATGTATAATGGTTGGATATAGTCCAAATGGATACCGACTATGGGATAAACAAAGTCGTCGTATTATTTATTCAAGGGATGTCAAGTTTAATGAAATAAATTGGCAGCATGCTATTTTTGAAAATGAGGAAGATATTTCAGATGAAAATGTTGAGTCAAACAAAGAAGTCTTTCAAAAGGATAAAAAATTGGAAGATACGGTTTCTCAATATGAAGAGAAGAAAGAAAAGAAGAAAGAAACTTCAATTTTACGAAGAAGTCCAAGGTTAAATCCAGATATTTGTAGTGAAGAAAGGCATGATAATATTCAAGATGAAAGAAGAACTTGTCAACAAGTAGTAAGTAACCTATCACAATTATCTTTTGATGATTTTAATCCAATTGCATCTAAAAATCAAATCGCTGATTGTTTAACGAAAAGTTTAGCTAAAAATTTGTTTTGGAAATTTGTTACAGATATGGGCTTGCAGCGAAGGGGAGTATTAAAAACCTACTTCAACATAGGTACCTTTGGAACGCTGCAAAGCCATGGTTACAGTGGTAACCATTATAGTAATAAATATAATAATTTTGATTAATTTACTGTCATTATATATTTAATAATAGTTGTGTACTTTTGTATTCCATTAAATATTATTTGCACAAGCTCTGATTATCTCTATAGTTTAGCAGTAATGTTACCGGGGAGGGGGTAGATTTTTTAGTTAATATAAATTCACTTTTCGTTTTCGCATCTCATATCTTGATATATAGATAGACAGATTTTTATAAAATCAAGCAAATAATCAAAATACACGCAGATTAATAAAAAAAAAAAAATGCATCTCGCCAATCACATTCCAGCTAGTCATAGAGTCATAAACCGGCTAGAGTCAGAAAACACTCGGAACGGCTGCGGAGCACCTGAGAAAAGCATGCGGAGCACTTAGGGCTCCGCGAAGCACAGGTTGGGAACCGCTGATCTAGTCGATGTGTCCCCGAACTGCCTTACCCGATTTTTTTCTTCATTTTTAGGGCTTTGTAGGTATGACCTCTAAAAACTCTTATAACGTCACTCATGTGTCTGTCAGCTTGTCTGTCGGTCTGTCTGTACGGTAGAAATTGTAGCTAGACGGTTTAACATAAAATGTTGAAATTTGGTATGCTTATACAACTCTTTGACCCACATACAGCAAAAATACTGAGAGTTAAAAAAAACACATTTTATATTTTTTTAAAATTTTGAGTGGCATATCAAATGAAACCTCTTAATGCGTGGATCAACAAGCAAATTTTTGTTTTAAAAATCTTTTTTTATGGGGTTTTTGCCAAAAATATGTCAAAAAACCTTTGTCCCCCACCTTATCTCCCAGAAGGGTTGATCTAAAAGTCAGGAAAATCTCCAATAATGAACATAGATGGGAAGCGGAATAGTTCAATAGGAATTTTTGATCAGATTAGTTTTTCGAAAAGGTCGATTTTTTAAGTACAGATACAAAAAATATTTTTTTAAAATTTATTGTGTGAAAGTTCTTAAGACGTAGATTAAGGAACGATAGGTAGTTTTTTGAAATTCGTTTATTTAACACGAGTTTACCCAAAAATGTCCCGCACCCTAATTTACCCAATTTACCCTTTAAAAATGTTCTTGCCCCGTACCCAGTTTTGCCCAAAGGGTGCGGATCCAACAATGGCAAATTTTTGTTCCAACGTTGGCCAATGTTGGAACCTTCGATGGCCAATGTTGGAACCAACGTTGGCCAATTTTGGCACCAACTGTGGCCAATGTTGGAACCAACGGTGGCCAATGTTGGAACCAACGGTGGCCATTGTTGGAACCTACGGTGGCCAATGTTGGAACCAACGGTGGCCAATGTTGGAACCAACGGTGGCCAATGTTGGAACCAATGGTGGCCAATGTTGGAACCAACGTTGGCCAAAGTTGGAACCGTCGTTGGTCAATGCTGGTTCCAACATTGGAATAAAAAATTGGCCAATGTTGGAACCATCGTTGATACCAACTTTTGCCAATGTTGGAACCATCCTTGATACCAACATTGGCCAATGATCGAACCAACGTTGGCCAATGTTGGAACCAACGTTGGCCAAAGTTGGAACCATCGTTGGTCAATGCTGGTTCCAACATTGGAATAAAAAAAATGTCAATGTTGGAACCATCGTTGATACCAACATTGGCCAACCTTGGAACCAGCGAAATGTTGTTTGGAGCAATTAATTCTAACCTACGTCATCTGGGTTAAACCTAATTACAACAACAGGGATAGAACAATATCATGTTTAGATATAAAGTCACTGTCGCACCTAACATATATTCTTATTAAATACATTTTAAAAGCTAGATTCCACGATTGAGAAGGTTAAAGCCAAAGGGGTGATGAGGAGTGTGATTTTCACACATTTCAGGGTTTTGTAGGTATTTAATTATTGCAAGAATCCTAGAATCACATCAAAAACAGTTTTTTGATAATCACTATTATTCGTTATTTGAGAATTAAGCTCTTAATTTAAAATTTAAGACCCTGAAATGTGTAAAAAATCAAACTTCACATCACTTCTTTGACTTTAACCTTTTCAATCGTGGAATCTAGCTTTTAAAATGTATTTAATAAGAATATATCTTGGGTGCGACACTGACTTTATATCTAAACATGATATTGTTCTATCCCTGTTGTTGTAATTAGGTGTTGAATTTTTGACACAATTTCTTAACCCTGTGACGTTGAACTGGGATACTTGACCTTCTTTACGGATAATTGTTAAAGTGGATGTACTAATAGGACAACAGGGATAAGGAAGCTAGCCTGACCTAACTTTACACAAGATTTAAACCCTCGTTTCCTGAGTTAACGTCAGATGACTGTTCTAATGCTTTAATGGATCCTTCAACAACATTTTTTCTAACATTGTAATAAAGATGTTAACTAACAAAGTGTAAACTGTATCTTAATTTATTTGATGTATATCCAATCATGAAAATTATAAATAACCATGTAGAGTGCGGACAGATAATATTACCAAGATATAATTATTAATTTAATATAATGAACACACTGTGCGAGGAAATCTTAAGTGATTGTAAAGATACTTAACAAGGATTAGACCTGTGCAGTAGATACTTCTAGCTACTTCTTGAAGTCGAATTATATAGCGGATGAGGTTATTAACTTCACGTTACAAAGTTCCGTGGTTCGAATCCTGGTTTGAGTATGGCTGCAATTTGTCGTGAAAACATGATAACAGATAGCCAATATGGTATTAAAGCCAACAGTCAGTTACATAAAATGTTTTTTGTGAATATCCACGAGTTTTCGTAGGTATAATATAATAATAATAATATTTTATTGCCATAAAAGGTATTATATTAGAAGTGTTTATACTAAGAATAAAAAATAGATCAGTTAATAAAAATATAAATACTTCACTGAAGTGTTTATGAATTTAAAAGACATACAATTCTAGAAACTTTAAAAGATATAAAGTTTGCTTGAAAACCAACTTAAAATCAGTAGCAGAAATTGTAAAAAATGAGTGAATAAATAAAAAAAGTAAAATAAAATGTAATAAATAAAAAAAATCACAGTCAAACTACATCAGCGCAAAAACCGAGAGAAATATAAATACATTAAAAATAAATAGAGAGAGAGATCCACAGAGCAAAATATCAGAGTTGGGTCAAATCAAATCATCTCAAATACATCAAAATATCCAAATTATCACTGTCAAATAAGTAACCAAAATATCCCAGATAGATCAGTCACAGGTAGGAAATCACAGTCAAGTCATCAACATTGCACAGCCATTGATGAACTTTATTTTTAGTTCCTTAATATAAATTGTGGCACGAATGTCGTTATAAAATATAAAATGTAGGCACAGATAGCGTTAAATAATTTGGCACCGATATAAAAAAAATCAATTTTGACCAATTGAGATTTCCGCTACTCGTTAATCCGTTTGGTCCATCAGTCGTTTGTTGTTGTAGCTAGATGGCTTGCCCATTTCCATTTGATTCAAACTACTTTTACAGGGATGTCGGTTAGTTTCGTCTGTTGACGAATTTGTAACGATTCGGTTAGTTCGCCAGAACAATGACTAAACTTTCACAAATCACCCGTCGTGTTAAGAATTTCAATTTTTAGCTTTTAGAAATTTAGGGAATTTTAAAGGGTGCTTTGCAGTCAACATTTGTGAAAATTCAGATAGTAAAATAAAATTAGAAACCTTACACGTTTCAACACGTAACTTTGGAAATATATACTTTTTATGGTTCATTGTTCAAGGAGACATTTGTTCAGAGTTATTGCTTAATAACTTTGAATACTAGCATTTCCTTGAACAATGCTTAAACCCTTTTTCCTAGAAACGCTACTAGCCCTCTTATAACAACACCCGCCTCTCTATAGACGAGGTCAGAAAGTATTCGGTCCGGTTAGCGTAAACATCTAAGTTGTTGAATTCTTAGAGGCACTGTGTCTGCATTAATCTTTCAAACTTACTCTTGTAAATAGTATATTATAATAAATCAAATTCATTAATGTTAAACCGGCTTACTTAACGTGTGTAAACCTCACCTTTAAGAACTTAAGTGAACAGCTAAGTTCCAGACTAATTATAAGATGCCTGATCAGTCGCTTGGTATGTACTAATACATATCATTTAATGCACATATCGTAATGATGAACCCTGGATAACACTCACGCCTACTACCCGAACTCCTTTAGTCGGGAATCTCATTTCAGTTTGAGATCAGACTTTATATAATATCACAGGCTCGCTACCTAGTTGATAATAAATGGTTCGTTGTAAAGTAACGTACCGGGCTCGCTACAAGTATGTGGATTGCTACAAATTTCATCATTTGGTATTTTGTCCCTCAGCGTTATGCTCCGCATAACTCGTTCCAAAGCCCTTTGGGGTACTTGAGGCTTGCCATCAGAAGCTCTAGTCAGTGTTAAGGTTTCCGCCTCGTAGGTTAAGACGGGCATAACACGGGCTTATAGTTCGAAAGTTTTCTTTTTAAGGCGCATTGAGATATTATTTTTAAACTGTTTCGTTGTTATCAAATTCTGCCCATCCTTGCTATATTCTCGAGAAGATTTCGCACCTTCTGTTGTCTCTCTCAATTCGTATTTCGTGCCCAAGATAATTGTAAGTATCAAACTGTTCAATATTGGCATCGTCGATTTTCAGCGCCTCGCTCAATCCAAGGTTGGTCATCGTTTTGGTTTTTTGTTTATTTATCTTGAGCTCTACGTTTTTAGTTGGCTTATTTAGTGTAATTAACTTTTTTATTTTTTTATTTTTTTGGCTTTGGGGTTGACCACCACTTGGCCACCTATCGCCTATTTCTTATAATAGTGTAAGTAATGGAGTAATGGATATTTGTGTTATTCAGAATAGTACAACGGAATTTTTGAACAGTTTATTATTTCGAAATTTGTCGATTTGTTTTGGTTATTATTGTTAATTATTTTATTTTTTTTTCATGTGAAGTATTAAATAATATCTCTTTTTTTTAAAATCTATTTATTGCTGGTTCAACTAAAAGAAATGTATAAGATTATTAAATAAAACACTCGGTAAGTTTCACAAATATAAGTTTTATATACTCTATACGTATTTCGGCAGTGGCGAGGTTTTGGAAGGGTTTCCCCAGACTTTGCAAGCATACATAAATATCTCTTAATATTCAGGTATTATACAAGGTGTCTCAAAAGAAATTTTATATTTATTTAGCTTACTGCGTGAACGCAACGTATCCGAGGGGCGCGGGGGTTATGTCAATCGGTAGCCTGGCTCTTGGGAATTCAGTCGCTATGGAGCGTTTCTCGGGAGCAGACCGCGCGTTATGCGTGCGAGAGTTTTACAAAAACGGTGATTCGGCGACTGTAGCGCGTAGAAAATTCTGCAGTATTCGAGGTTTTCGCCACTTAAATGATGCGCCAAGCATTCCTCTCATTCGACATTGGGTTAAAAAGTTTGAAGAGACTGGTACAACGCTGGATAAATCAAAATCCGGGCGACCTAGGTCATCAAGAACGGTAGAAAACGTGGAGAATGTTAATCAGTCTGTTCGTGACGACCCGAACCTTTCAATTCGGAAGCGCGCAAGTGCTTTAAATGTGCATAGATCATCATTACATCACATTATGCACAAAGACCTAAAGCTGCACCCCTACAAAATTCAATTGGTGCAAGAATTAAAGCCCCAAGATGCCAGTCAGAGGCTTAATCAGGTGATTGAGCGATTTTCAACGTTTACCAACATTTTGTTTTCGGATGAAGCTCATTTTCATCTTAATGGCCACGTAAATAAGCAGAACTGCCGCTCCTGGAGTGCAACGAATCCGAAACGCAAACATCAGAAACCCCTGCATTCGCCTAAAGTGACCGTATGGGCTGCGATGTCGGCGCGAGGAATTATCGGCCCTTACTTTTTTGAAGACGAAAGGGGGCGTGCAGTTACAGTGAATTCAGAGCGTTATGTGGATATGTTAGACAACTTCTTGGTACCTGAACTGCAAATCTTTCCTGGCTATAACCAAAGAACATGGTTTCAACAGGACGGAGCAACTTCACACACGTCCAATATGTCTCTGCCACGTGTTCGTGAAATTTTCTCAGGCATTTGATCTCCCGGAGAGGTGACATAAATTGGCCTCCACGCAGTCCAGATTTAACCCCTATGGACTTTTTCCTATGGGGTTATCTTAAATCTAAAGTTTACGCCAATAAACCGACTTCACTGGCGCATTTGAAAGAAAATATCCGTCACAAAATGGCAGCCATCCCTGAGTCCACCTGCCGAGACGTCATAAGTAATTTTACTGTTCGGTTAAATGAGTGTCGAGAACGCGAGGGACTACATTTAGACGATATTATTTTTAAGAAATAAATCCCCAAAAAGTGTATTTTAATAATTAATAAACATTTTTTCTATATACGGCTTACTTTTTTTTTAATCGATCCACTAAATATAAAATTTCTTTTGAGACACCTTGTATTAATAACAGATGAAAATTGATTCGATGTGATTTTGAAGTGAATATAGCTAAAAATGTGCCCAAATAATATTGGCACTAAATACCTACGAAATTCTAAAATGTGTGTAAATTCACACTTCGTAATTTAACATGTAGTATTTTACCGGTAAACTTGGTAACACATCAATAGTGAATAGTGAATATTATCAATTATCGACTATCAACATAATCTAACTGATTGATAAGGATTGGAATTAAAATAATAAAAAATAACAAAAAACTACTTAATTAGTAAATATGTATACATTTTACTGTTGTTTTATTTGCATAGAAGCAATGTTCTTCATCTAGATAGATCTAGATAGATCTAGATTTAGATGTACTTATAAGTTGTGAAGTGTTGTGAAGTAAATCTTTCTTGATATTGTTTTCCAAACGCTATACTAATGTACTTATAATGTATGGGTATCTAACAATCGGAGAGTCAATTTTTGTGGATAATAGACAGTTAGTGAATGTTAATAGTATGCAGTTTTTTCGGGATCATTTCAGTTCCTGTTTATCGCAAGGTAAGTGAAGTGTTTAAAAATGTGCTACGATTAAATATTTAAAGAATTTATTCACCATCTGGTGAAAATATTCAGTATAGGGCACCAAATACTTTTTGGTGCATAGTACCTTATATTGATTCCCTGAGCTCAACCTAATCTAACCTATTTGCCTAGTACCCTTACCTGTTGGTGCATAGTACTTATAGGGCTACAGCAGAGCTGTATATACCTTCAAGACACCGTCTGGTGTTCCGGTACAAAGGTTCTGATTTCAAATCCTCTCTCTAGTTGTCAGAAAAAAATTGAAATGATAAATTCAATAATTCCCACTTGAGCTAAACACTGAATATTTATTTTATTCAATATGAGATTATTAAGAACTAGATGTATATATCTGCTACCACGCAGTCCTCATCAGTAGCACTGTATCGTGTCAATAATACTCTACTAATGATGAAGACTACATATATTTCAATTAAACGTAAGTACGGGACTGGGATGAAAATTAGTTTTGTTTTTAGTTTAATTTAATTTTTATTTCCCTACATAGCCATCCTTAAGGTGATTTTTTTCGAGGCTCTCAAAATAATCATTTACGGAGGTCATGACTTTCTCGTCCGACAGAAATCTGTCTCTAGCTAGATATTTTTAGGTTTAGAAAGAGATAGAAGTCGGAGGGTGCCAGATCTAGCTAATAAGGTGGATGATGAACTATTTCAAACTTTAATTCTTCTAGTTTTCGAGTTGCCATGCTGCTGGAATGCTCAGGTACATTGTCAAAGTGGTAGAGGATTTCCTTTTTGAACAAACTAGGACGCTTTTTTTGCGAATTTCATTCAACAAACGATCCATAAGGTCAGCATAGTATTGTCCGTTAATTTTTTGGCTCTTTGTATAAGATCCCCTTCGATTCCGAAAAAATGAATGCCATAGTATTTTCGGCTAATAGGATTACTTTTGCCTCCTTTGGCCTCATGTCTCACGTATCATCCAAGATCATGAAGCGACGCAAAAACTCCTATCTAAACCAGCCTGAGCAAGTTGACATTAAATGAGTTGGTTCTCCGCAGAGAGCAAACACGGCACACATCTTAAGGATAGATTCCGAATATCCAATGGTTATCCCTAGGTTAAAATAAAATGTTAACATTTACTCGATATGCCTGTTATCTCAGCTACTTCTGATAACTTTGGTGGTCTGTCATTTAAAATGACATTTTGGATTTTGCCCACAATTTCCGGTTTTGTGGCTGTTTTCGGATGTCCGCTACGGCGATCATCCTTGACACTGATTTTTCCTTTCTTGAACTTATTCACCCAGCGACAAATAGTTGCATCTCAATAATGTACATTGATGGGAACCCGGAATAGTTCAACAGGAAATTTTGATCAAATTGTTTTTTCGCAAAATATTGATTTTTTAGTGTCGTCGAAAAAGAATTATTTTTTTAAAATTATTGTGTGGCATTCAAAGAAAGTTCTTAAGACGTAGATAAAGGAACGGGAAGTTCCTTATCTACGTTCCTTAATATTTATTATTATTTTTTTTATTTTAATACGATTTTTTCCAAAAAAGTACTAAAAAAATTATTGTTCCGCACCTTTTAACCCTAAGGTGTTAAATTAAAAACCTGAGAAAATTCTAAGCAATGTACATTGCTATAAACTGGAAACCTACAAGAGGAATTTTTTATCCGATTTCGTTTTTGGAAAATATTACAGTTTTTGTGCTATTATATATATATATATAAAAAAAGTTTGTTGTGGGGGTAAATGGAAGCTCTTTAAATACAGATTAAGGAACTGTAATTGATTTTTGAAATACATTTCATTTTGATTAAATTTTGCCAAGTATTAAGATTTTCGTTTAATATCTTAGCTAAAATTAAAAAAATATATTTGTATATATATGGATACATTTTGTTATGAATTAAAAAGAGGTACGTAAATTTATTTTGCAAATATCGACTAGGAAAATAAATAAATAACTGGCCGGAATAATCTAGTAGAGAATCTGTTAGTTTTTCATATAGTCACAATATAAACAATGTCTCTGTAGGCGTTATGCTCTTGCGTGAGAAAAGATCGGCAGCAGTGTTGCCAGGTCTGGATTTGAATGAAATTTTTGCAATCATACCAAAAAAAAAAAGATGCGTTAAAATATATATTATGATATTATTAGAGATAAATAATACACGGTAGAAAAAAATCTAACTGCAACCTTCTTGTCGTGCCTATTGATGTAAAGGATTTAAAACCAACATTTGTAGTTGTGTTACGTAGTGACAGGCATTCATCATTTGGCCTTCTAATAATCATCATCCACTGACTAAATACCTACAAAACCCTGGAATGTATGAAAATTCATACTTCACGTCAATATTTTAAAAGGTACTTAAATATTAAAAAAATCCTTTTCTTAAACAAAACCACACTGACTTACTTTTAAAAACAAACTAAATGTCAGAACGGAATAAAATTTGACTGACAATATACTGACATGTGATAGAATATTACCTCTTATATGAAATTTTTCAAGTGTTATCTGTGCCTAGGAGTTCGCACAACTTTTAATTACGCCCTCGTAGATTGTAGAAAAGATTCAGTGTTTCATTCATTTAACCCTTCAAAACACAATTGGATATTTATTTCCCACTTGTAATAGGTCAAAATATCACACAGAATGTGTTTGAATTATTGTGAAATTAATACAGTAGATTCCATTTAGATTCTGGCTAATTTTAGGCCACAGTTTATACAATAGAAATGTTGACTAATTATCTCCAATTATCGCTATACGGATTGAAACACGACCTGTGGCATTAACACCTGCATAATATGCCTTAATAATCATGGATGCTTCATGATAATACAAGACAACACGTCACGCATAGTGTAACGGATGTTTTGTCTGGTTACTGGTGAGAAATATTGTAAAAGTTCGATAATCCGAAATGTTCGGGGAATGCTCGGTAGTTGCGGATTTTTCGGATTCTCAGACAGAAATTCAAACTTAAGGTGGATTAAAGATAATCAGGTTAATTTCGACAATTTATTCATTAGAAAATAAAGCATTCTGCATTTATTAAATCGGCTAGTTTTAAAGATATAAATAGAAAAAATCTACCACATATAAGTACAGCATATACTTATATGTGGTAGACATATAAGATACATAGACACAAATATTGATAGGTCAATACAGATCATAAAAGATGACCTGGCAGAAATAAGTAACTGGCTGTGTAATAACAAATTAAAGCTAAACGTTCAAAAAACTAAAGCTATGTTAATGTATAACAAAAATCTATTGATGCAAAATATAACGAAGTTAAAAATAGGTGGGGAAAACATAGAATATGTTAACGAAATAAAATATTTAGGCATTATAGTGGATACAAACTTAACAGGTACAGAACATATAAATTTTATATCAAAAAAAATAAGTAAAAAATTGAACTATTTACGTAGAATCCGAAATAAAATATCAAAATGGTGTGCTTTACAGATATTTAACACTATCGTAAAGCCCCATTTTCAGTATTGTAACACTGTTTTGTATTTAGCTAACAACAGTGACATTAATAAATTACAATTACTACAAAATAGAGCGATGCGTATCATCCTAAAATGTAACAGATTCACTAGCATAACAAAAATGTTAAATGATTTAAAATGGTTAAATATTAAACAATTTATTAAATATAATGGTATGATTTTTATGTATAAATTGGACAAAGGTTTATTGCCACAGTATTTGGGGTCAAATTTAAAAAGGATTGAGGAAATACATTCGTATAATACGAGACAGACTGGGTCATTTTACATAACGGGTACTAAGAAAGTAAGCACAAAAAAAACATTATGCATAGAGGAGCTTTAGAATATAATAGTTTACCAGGGGAATTAAAATCAATAGGATCACTAACTATATTTAAGAAGAATTTAAGAATATTTTTAGAGAGTAATAATTAACATAGGCTATAATTATATTTTTTCATTAACCATGTAAATATATTTTTTGTAAAGTTGTTTATATATAAGTAATATTTTGTAAATTTCTATTATTAGCTAAAAGCTATATAAATAAAAAAATTATTATTATTATTATATAAATGATATCCGTCACATTTTTTATATAAATTAATTATTTTATTTTATAGTTTTTAGTTTAATTATAAAACATTTTCGTTATTAACAATTTTTGGAGGATCTGCTGCATTAGTCTGCACATTTTAAATTGCATTATAAATTTGTGTCCGAATTTTCGGTTGGTTCGGAATTCTGGCATCTGGATTTTTCTGGAAAATATGGCTATCATCTGATTACCAGTGCTCTAAGCTGAAAATATCATTTTGGGATCCTAGTTTTCAATACTAAACGCACAGTTTGGCTATAAAAACCAATAATTATCAAGCTTGCAAGACTTTACTACAACCATATGTTAAGTCTTGCATATGATTCGTCTTTACTATATAATATCCTCTTTCATCCTCAACAATAGTCTGCCTCTTTATTATCATGTGATGATTGTCTTTGAGGCACAGATCAAATATCTTCGAACAGGTCGAAAGATCTGGCGTAGTAATTTGTTTTTAAAGATTGCGAGTAGTTATTGATCTTCGTTAAGCCCAGGTTTTTGAGATAGACATAAATATCATCATCGTTATCATTATCATCGTCATTATCATCATCATCATTAAGTCTTGACTATCATCCGATGATGTAAGAATGCCTGTAGATGCCTATACTCTAGCATAGGCTGTCAAAACATTTCCATGTAATTCGTCTATTTTGCTGTTTACTTCAAGTCAGTGATGTTATCGTAGTCTTTTGTTTTAATTTTGACAGCTTCATGTGGTTATTTCTGATAGTGCTGATCTGTGCCAGTTGTTCTTTTGACATCCGTTTTTCCTGCTACCTTATGGATTGTATGCTAGTGCTTATTGGTGTACTTCAACAATCAATATTTTATTATTTTTATTTGCAAATCAATTATTTATTTAGTTAGTTCTTTCCCCCAATTTTGCGTTCGTTCTTCTATATGGCCAAGAAATTCGAAGGAGCCGTCGTAGAAATCGATTTGCAAATCATCATCATCCTTCAGCCCTTGTCATCCATTGTTGAATATGTCTCCCTTAAGTAATTCTCCAGTTTGTGACTCGCTTGATGCCTTCAGTCCGACGAAGTTTTTCTCTGATTCTATTCTCTTGACTGGAGACTGTCCATTGAAGAATTATATTAGTCAGTTTACTGTCGCTTGAAGGGGCTAGATGTTCTCTCTATCTCCATTTCATTGACGTCACTTTTACCATGATATCGGGCAGTTTAGTTCTTCGGAGTTTTTTCTCATTTAATACTTTGGCCTTAAAGTTATGCCATGCATGGATCTATGTGGTTTCTGCAGGTTTTGAGCACAATATTTTGTTAGATTGAGGGTTCCGGTGGCATAAGCCGTCCCTTAATTCATAAGCTTTTCTATTCAGTGTCAAAGATATGCTACCTTTATATACAGTCTGTATAATAAGACGTCATTTTGATTTTTGGCGAACTATAAGAAAGGAAAAACTAAAAATAATTTAAAATTTTATTGTAAATATTATTACGCTACTACCTAAAAACTGGTCCAATCTCCATTATTATCTATTATTGCTTGGCATTTTTTCGGTACACTTTCTACCAACTTTTTGGCATACTTTGGCAGTGATCTCCATATCTGTCGTATTTGACGAGTTAGCTGATCCAAATTTTGAACGTTTTTTGTTCGATGCTTATATTTCATGTAAAAATTAGATTCATCAGAGAAAACTACATCACTCCAATCGTGGTCTAAATTTTCCTTGGCCTAAGCGAGTCGTTTTTCGACATGTTTCACCGATATCAATGGTTTTGTGCTCCTGAATTTAACACAATTTTCAACTAAACGACTTCTCAGGGTCATTAGATTTAACTTAATGTTCTTTTTAACAAATCTGCCTGATATGTACGTAAAGATAACATAGGATTATTTTTAAAAACGTTAAAAATCACTTTATCTTGTTTTTTAGTTGTCACTTTTTTTAATCCACTGTTAGGTAAATCGTCAACATTTTTATTAATTTTATAACGTTTCACCCAATACTTCACAAAGTCTACTGATTTGTGCATATATTTTGCTGCACTTGAAAAGGACATTTTTTGCTCTTTTGGGTGGGTACATAAAAATACCGCTTCAAAATGTTTTGCATAAATAGCACTCATTATTACACATCTAGTGCAGATGTGTAATAATGAGTGCACTGAAAGACAAAACACTAACTAAACAATTTTTACTATCGGGCGTATTAGGTCTTGATGTTCTTATCATGTTTACACCTGTTATTATTTGTGCACATGCCTGATCCTGAGTTATAAGCATGTATGTCTTATTATACAGACTGTATGCTACGAAAACAATCGACAGCTGCCCAACCTGGAGATATTCTTTTTGTTATTTCGTAGATTTGGTCGTCTTCCTTCGGTTTGCATTTACTCGTACATATATAAATATGGGGGATATTATAGTTTTCTGGATGTCTGATCTTGGAATTTCTATAAATAAAATCTTCTTAAAGAAAGGACACTAACTGTATTCTTTGTTCGACTTTGTAGAGTTAACGCTTATAAAGAAATAGCGTCTGTCTGTTGTAGTATATGTAATTAGCGCATTCACATGGTTAAAGACTCTCTGAATTCATTTATGTAGAATACAAATTGACATTAGGTTGCCGTACGAATATGTACATGTATGCATGAAATAATTAGTTCATCAGTAACTTTACGTGTAACATGCACATCATCTAAAACATACCTGAGGCTACTTGGAATTATAGACATTAACATAATATAACTAAAGTTACTCGAGAATATGACAATTAATAACTAACTTTACATTGTTTTGCCACTAGTCATATGTTATTCCTAGGCAATATGATGCCGGGAGAAAGTACCCTGTTTTTGTTTTTTTATTGGCTTGATGTGTTAATTATTTGTTAGAATAACAATTAAGTTAAATATAACCTAAGCTAATGCATCTAACGGTATGTTGAATGTTAGTTTATTGTAAAGCGCAGCACTGTAGATTGCAGGTTCTATTTAATTTTTTTTTTAGGGTTTCGTAGGTAAAACCAACAAACCTTTATACCTTCCAATAGTGTAATTAATAAAAGTATTGCTCAAATAAATAATACAAATCCTGGTTCCTGCACTTCCCAAACCTTGACATCCAAGCTATCCACTGCTCGCTACGCCATTGACTAGATCAGTGTTCTCCAACCGGTGCTCGTGACACCTTAGTGTGTCACGACTAGTTAATAAGGCTGTCCCGAAATTTATAATGTAAATGCTTATAATGCTTACTGTTGTACAAATCTAAATGAAACTAAAAATAAAAATCACAATTTATAACAGAAATTAATTTTTAGAAATAATTATTTAATTTTAATAAAACACGTGTTTTATTATATTTTTTTTTTATAAAATTAGGTTATTTCCTCAGAAGTGTCACTCTTTTTTCTAAGCAATACTATGTGTGTAGCGTAGACAAAAAGGTTGTTAGGTAGTTTAAATAAAAGTCTGTCTGTCTGTCTATCCGTGTGTTCGGTAAAAATTGTAGCCAAACGGCTAAACTTGGAGAGTTTATATTTGGCATTCTTATACAACTCTTTGACCCGCACATAGAAAAAATACTAAAACATCTAAAAAACATATCCCCCTAAAAATATAAACAAATATGTGCTCATCGAAAAAAAAAAAAAAATATATATATATATATATATATATATATATATATATATATATTTAATTCTGCGTAGAGTACCAAATGAAAGCCCTTACTACGTGGATTAACGATCAAAATTTTATGTTTGAAAAATAAATTATTTTGACGCAATTTTTGCCAAAATTGTGCAAAAAAATTGTCCCACACCCTGTAAATTCTAAGTAATGTACATTGGTGCGAACCGGAACAATGCAACAGGAATATTTGATCAGATTATGTTTTCGGAAAATAACGCATTTTTTGTGTTTTTTTTTGACGATTTACAAAAGTTATAGTTATGTAACACACTAGGCTATAAGACGACTAGACTTAAGTATCATGGTCTAATGGTTAGCATGCCCGCTAGCTACCCAGAATTGTAGGGTTCGCTCCCGGGCAGTGGAGATAATTTTTTTTTTCCATTTTTATTTTCTTTAAATTATTTTGTCAAATTTCTAGTTATATTTTGGCAAATGATGCATTTAATTTTTAAGAGCGTAAATTTAATAACCTGTTGGAATGCTGGAATTATATTTTCATTCTATGTGTCATGTATACGAAACCAAAGGGGCGGAGCATATGATAACCAATGGAAGCCATAGGCGCAATTTTCAAAACCTTAATGAACCTTGCTGTATAAAAAAATACTGCGCATATTTAGAAACTTAAATAATGGTATTAGGTATTCGAATTAAAATTAACAAACAAATATTTTAACATTGTAATTATTATAATTTGTATATAACAATAATTGGTTTTCAAAGCTCTTAGATTAATAGACGATAAATTATTTAAAAAATATCGTTCATTTTGCCGTAATTACTACGAAGCAAAATTTGTCCTACACACTCAGCATGCCGCTTTCACTTATTATATACCAGCCAAACCCTGAAATGTATGAAAATTCACACTTCACATCAATTTTTTAAGATTACTCAGTCATAATACTTCACCCCACGTTTCTGTTGCCTGATTTCTCTTCTATTTTAGTTACTCTAATTTTACCTTCAAGGCATAAATCAGTTTTCAAGGTTCTTCCATTCTCTGCAGAACATCTTCATTTCTTTACTTGATATGTTCCTAATATCTTCAATAAACGTGTATGTGCCAAACAATTCTATCAATTATTCGAAGGAATCCTATTGTATTAACAAACATTTCTGCACGGTGTAAAACACTTGTAGTAAAATGGTTTTATTTAAACCCAGGTGCTTGAATTTTCTTTTGTTTTGTTCATTGGCAATAAAAACAAATGAAAAGAATATTTAAGAAAAATAATGTGCAATATTTTCAAAACAAACACTTGATTCAGTTTTCGCGAATTACCTTCACTGCAATATTTACATCCGTTAAGTTCTGCAATATTTGCAAATATTCTATCTACATATCAAATTCGAAAGTGTGCAAGGGCAGCTGTAAAACAATAATAAACAAAATGTATTTAAGTGAATTAATTTTTAACTTCACATTGTTTCCTAGAGACTATATTTAATACTGTTCTATGTTTGTGTTGGCCGGCTATTGTTAATGAGGGCTATATAAAACTACTCTAGCTATCTAAATTACTCTTGTATTTTTATGAATTGTAAATGTCGTGTACGTATTAAAGTTACAACAAAAGGAGTAGGAACAGATTATTCATACACTTATTAATAGATTCGTTATTTTACAGTTAAATTATGTAGAATTTAGAAGGTGAAAGATGCAGTCAAAGGCCATGAACACGTAGAAATATTGTTTCTGGAGCCGGTTTATCGGCGCTTATAAGTGTTGTTTTTACCGGCGCTTGTTGATGCCGGTTAGTGCACACATAAAAAGATTGTTACTGGCGCAGATTTATTGATATTTCTTTAATAGAAAATAGTCTGGTATAGAATTGATATTCCTGTATTTGCTAGGAGTGTTACCAGTGGCGGCGCTACAAGGGCCGGCGGGGGGGAGCGCACCATCAAATTGCTCTGGCTCTCAGTTGCCCCTCCCCAGAAATGCTTGGAGAAAATGTGTGCGCCACAAGTATAAGTTTTAAAGGAGGTCAAATTATAATAAATATATTTTAGAAGTGAGGACATTTTTTTTTAGGTATAGGTTATTCCAAACTACTTGACAAAGCTAATTCCTGGTTCACAATCAATAAACTATCCTTGAACACTACCAAGTCCCAAAGCTTACTCATAACTAGGGATGGGAATTTATTTTTGAATATCGATATATGCGCGATTCGATACATCGTAAGTGTGATATCGATATTCGATATATATCGATGTAAAAGTATCGATATTTTCGATATATCGAAATAACTAACACGTTACATGTAAGATATATAAATTATATTTTTTGGTTGGCTTGGCGGGAAAAGAAGTCGCCAATTGACAGACAATCACTTTACAGTTGGTACTCACCCAGATACCAACCAACTTTCTACTATTATCCTTGTTAACAGCTCTCTTAATTAAATATATATATGCTGTTCACTTTTGTAAGGACAAACCAGATTTTTTGGTTACTTTTATAGTGTATTACGGTCTTTAAATATCAATTAAAAATATTCCTTACACTGTAAAACCGACTTTAGATTTATTGGTTATGATCATTATTAAGAAAGTGATATTTTTTATAAAATTTTAATACCAAAGGTGCAAATTATTGAAATCAAAATTTCGTCTTACAGGCGTAGATTCCAAACGATTAGGCGGAACTAAATGGAAATTTCGTTATTTTAGGCTGTCACGAAAAGGGACCTTGCTCGGGTTATTTTATGTTTCAGGTTTGGTATGTGAAAAATTCTAACAGTGAAACCATGGAAACGAATGACATATGTCAAATATTTTAATACATTTTTCCATATTTTGAAGACAAAAAAATTAATAAATGGGAAATTTTTATTAAGAATAACAATAAACTAAAATGTAATGAAAAGGACATTTTATAATGACAATCAATTTAATCTAGAATTTGCAATGTGAGCATGATTTTCAAAGCCTAAACAAAATGACCAAAAGTCTGAATTAATTGATAAAAATTACTAGATTTAAAAAATTAGTTCCGCCTAAACGTTTGGAATAGCCTATAGTTTGTTTCTACAAAAGTGAACAGCATATATTTAAATGTAAAAAATATACAAGAATACCGATATTTTGTGCGAATATCGATATTTTGCGCGATATATCGCATTTCAAATATCGATATAAAAATATCGATATATTTTTCTAAAGTATCGATATTTTCGATATATCGATATATCGTTCCCATCCCTACTCATAACCACAAAGACACATGACTATGACAATCCCCCGTATTGTCATAAGTTTCCTTGGTATACATGTAGATCCCCATCTAAGATGGGACCAACATACAGAGTTTCTGAGCCTTAAACTAAGGTCTACCATATATCTAATTAGAAAACTAAAACTAGAGGTGAGTATAGATGTGATTCTAAAAGCTTACTTTTCCCTTTTCCACTCCCAGTTAAGCTATGGTTTTTTAATCTGGGGACATTCACCAGCTGCCAAACGAATCTTTGCCCTACAGCGTAAGGTTGTAAGAATTATTGCTTCTGCTACTTTTCAAGCTGACTGTCGTGATCTTTTTGTAAAACTCAATATAATGTCCCTACCTTCCCTTTTCATCTTTTACTGCGTACTCCATATTCACCAAAATCTAAAAAATTTCCCAACCTGCAGTAAAACCCACTACCATAATACTCGGTTAAAGAACTACCACCCAAAAATTTCCACGAAAAAATCAAAGCTATTCTGACTGTAAATCCTATGTATAGCTTTGATGAGTTCGAGAACTTTAGTTTCAAATAACTTATATTTTTATGTAAATGACTGACTAGTAACGTTATCATGTAATAGTATTTAGTCAATAAACATTATTATTATTATTATTATTATTAAACGTTTAGGCGGAATTAGATTTTGAAATTTAGTAATTTTTATCTATTAATTCGGACCTTTGGTCATTTTGTTTAAGCTTTGTAATACATACTCACATTGCAAATTCTAGACTAAATTGATCGTCATTATAAAATGTCCTTTACATTGCATTTTATTTTTTGTCTTCAAAATATGGAAAAATGAATTAAATTTTGTGACATATGTCTTTCGTTTCCACGGTTTCATTGTTGAAATTTTAAAATTTCCCCTACCAAACGTGAAACTTAAAATAACCCAAGCAAGGTCCCTTCTCATGACAACCTTTAAAACGAAATTTCCATTTAGTTCCGCCTAAACGTTTGGAATAGCCTGTATTCACTTACTGTTTTTTTAGGTCATCTGTTTTTTTTAGGTCATCACTTGTATTTTCACCTGTCCATTAATACCGATAAAAATTGATGCACTTCTGAAATACCCCCCCCCCTCAGATTTTACTCAAATATTTCCTGGCTTCTCCAATTTTTATGAGTTAGCGCTGGCACTGAGTGTTACATATGTACTAAAACTTGCCACTTCTGCAGAAAGTCGAAACTGTCGCCAAAGATATTCAACTTGGGAAGTGGTGTAGCTAGATACTATGTTTTTCTTGAATTCACCGGTATATATATTTTACTATCTGAGCATAAAAATTGCTAAATAGTTATTTGAGTACCAAGGCAGTGAGTCGAGTTTTTTTTTTTTTATAACGAATTGTGAATATTATTTTCTGAGGCGTCAGCCGAGGTAAATAACCACGTGAGAACTAAAAAAGAGCTTCAGTGCCAAGGTGCACATTAATTTTTTTATGAAATCCTGAAATTGTATAAAATATTATATTTAATTTTTGAGCAACTTGAGCAACAAAAAATTTGAGAGCAACAACAAAATATAAAAGAAAGTATCTGTCAGCTGTAAGCTGGTAAATAAAATCTCAAAAATTTCTGTTTTCTTATAGGCGCAGTTACGTGTCAGGATACATTTGAAGCTAAAAAGATTTGTTTCTGACGGTCGGCGCCGGACGTGCCTATAGACTCCGGCAACAATATTTATACGTGTTCGTAGTCAAGTTTAAAATTATAAGAATTTTTACCGACCGTCAACATATATAAGGGAGGTATTGTGATCATACCGATTTTAACATATCTGTCTGTCTTTCTGTCTGTATGTCTGTCGGTCTGTCTGTCTGTTTGTTGGTCTGTCTGAGCAAATTCGGCTTCAAGGATTTTTATGAAACTTCATATTTAAGCTTTTGACATCAATGGCACGACTTGATCAAATTTTGGTAAAAATCGAAATGGGAGTTTACTCTTGTCGGTTTTAAAATTTTTGCGAATATTTTGCAACAGAAAAATATTTCGCAAAAATTTATTTAACAAAAGTTGCTATAAAAGCAATAATTAACAATTTTTATTTGAGACGTTTTTTGATAAAGCAGCATAAATTAAACAAGTACTTTGTGATGGCGGTTGGTCCTGTAGTGCCCGATACGTGGTCCGGATACCCGAAAAAACGGTTTCGGTTCACATCATTATTAGAAATGAAGAATATCTGAGAAAAACTGAATACAAGGCTAGTATAGAACATTATATATGAAGAACTGCTAAGATGGTTAGGACATACAGATTAAGCGAAGAGGAAATCGTAAAAAGAATTAAAGCAAGAACAGGGAAGAAAATAAAACCAGGAAGACCTAAAAAAGACAAGAAACGCTACAGAAAAGGGAATGAAAAGTGGGAGGAGAAAGGAGAAGGGCAGCTAAAGCAAGAAAAAAAACATAGAACAGAACGCAATGGAGACAAATATGAAGAACAATGCCAGAAAATAATTAACTGAACTAAATCGCAAGGCATATATGCTTAAGAATTAAGTAAATAACTTATTTGTAATGATGCTTTAATTTGTAAAGATGTATAAGTAACGATTTTATTGTGTATGACAATGTAAGAAAATGCCGACCTGCATTAACCAGATGTTAACTATCAAAGTTCATGGATCTATGAAGCTCTGTATACTATGCTGCCAGCTGAAACTGAAGTTAAAGTCAACTAAACATTACACCCCTCTCTAAGAACTATGAACATCACTTATTACTTCGAACTAATTTGATATACAAAAGTGAGCGTAAACCAAAACTTGCATAATTTATCGTGAAATGACAGTTCAGTAGGTGACTATAGTTGTGGGGGGTGATCGACTGGCTCAAGGTGACGAGGTCGATGGCTCTTGATCGAGTTACTTCAACTTCTTTCTTTCTCAACGCTCGTTCTCTCATTCTTTCTCTTATGGTCATACACCTGACTCATGTGCATACGTGATCACAAATGGAACAAGTTTTAGCTTCATGTTAATCTGCCATACGTGGAGAATATGGTGTGTTCACATACTTTCAATAACTGCGGAGTCGAAGGCGTTATTTAATATTTACAGCTTCGGCAGAGAACGAATGCTTACTTTCATGTCATATTTTAAATCTAAGAAACTTAGTTACTGTAGAAACTATTAAGCAAACTTACTTTTGAGTTATGGGATGTAGATTGGAAATGAATTGTGAAATAGATTTAAATGTCAAACGAGAAACTGAACGTAAACTAAAAAGATGTCGCATAAGAACTTGCTTCTGGGATTGACAATTTTATGGTAATAACATACTCACGTTTACATTTACTAGTTTCTGTTAATTAACTGTGACTTCTTGCGCTGCTGTTAAAGAGATGTGCAATTATAAATTCATGAAATTGTTGAACATAACCTACTATTACGACATGTTCGGTACCAGACCGTTGTCGTAACACGAATATTGCCATAAAGCGGATTATTGAACTTTTTCAACTATCGATGTCTTTAAATTCTTTTTAGATTTCATCTTATGCGTAGAGAACATGAAGGAAATTTGGTCTGACCAACGAATACCAGCATACAAGTGAAAATTCACGTTTCGCATTCTCGGTAGATACATGTATGAAATTTTTTGTTCGGACAGGGAAAATACCATGGACAAAATCTTGATTTTCTTGTTATCTTAGAAAATAGGAAAGATTTTTCAGAATGACGCGTATGTCGAAGAAGATTTGAAGCTATGAAAATCGATTTCAACAAGTTTACTGTCTTCTTCTGTTCTTATCTTAAATCGTCGTATGAGCGAGGCACCTGAGGGAGACTAGGATATAATCGTATTAGCAATTGCAAAGCAAATCGTTTCAAAACGGGGAATTCTTTTATTACATAAAAAGTTGTTTTTTTTTTTATTTCAATATTAGTATCTCTTTAGCATCATTAATGTAATCGCCAAATCGTTCCATAAATAATACTCTGTTTTGCAATGCTATACGGTGTATAAATATATTCATTCTTTCAGATTCCCATCCTATTCACCGTTAAACAGGATCGGACCAAAGATTTGGCGTAGTATTTTGTTCTGACTGAGAGGTATTGATTTGATTTCGTGGATTCTGTCGATCGCGTAGTAGAAAAAGTAGAAATCGATAGAAATTTCTGTCAGTGTCTTAATTTCTACTTAATTTTTAATTACAAATTTTATGTTAAGTATTAAGTTCACATTACACATATTAAATCATAATATAATGTAATATTTCTATATTTTATATGATTTTATTTTAACGTATATTTAGTTAAACAGTAGTTAAACATATCTTTTTTGTCCATCTTAATAATGATTTACTTTCCGGAAAAAAAATCTTAACTATAATTCTGGTTACAGCACCTCCATTAGAAGTTTCCATTAGCCGCCACTGTTCTGCGCATAAGAGATCTATTATACCTATGCGTGTGTAACTGCCTTTACCTTGCACGTGTGTATTAAAAGTTTAGTTCTTGCAATTACTCATTTAGTTACTTTGTTATTATTTGTCTACTGACAAATAAAAATATGATTTGAATACACAATTAACATTTTAGAACTTTGCAGTAAGAAGTTAAAAGTAATGTTGGGTGTAAAAGTGAAATTGCTTCTTTTTAATAGGATCAGTATTTCCAGGAAAGAAGAATGTGGTTGTCACAAACTATCTATTAAAACCTAAGTTTTCTCTTGTATGACGTGAAAAACTTACAAAGTTTTTTTTTTGTTGATTTTCATGCACCTATAATGTTAAAAGTTTGAAGCCAGCATTTTGAAGGATGTCCCCACAAACACCTCATAATTCCTTCAGGAGTTTTAAAACAAATTTCAGCAAATTTGCCGAAGAAAGCGGAGAGAAGTGGTGACACCGCGTTAATGCCACACTAACTACACATTGTCGCTTATAAGTTGAGGGTGATTTGTCGGGCTTGGATCGACTACGGCCTCTGAATTCATGATTTTAAAATATGCCTCGTGAATAACGATTTTTTTTTTTTTTTTTTTGTTTAAGGGAACAAATTTAAAGTTATTAATTTGAAATGACTTTCAAGATGACCTTTGGAAAAAATTGATGTGAAGTGTGAATTTTACACATTTCAGGGTTTTGCAGGTATTTAGTAAGTGAATGATGATTATTTGGGATGCGAAAACAAATTTTATATTAAAATATTTTTTTTGCTAATTTTAATTCGAACGCCTAATACTATTATTTAGGTTTCTAAATATGTGCAGTATTTTTTTTTTATATAGCAAAGTTCATTAAGAATTTTAAAAATTGCGCCTATGGCTTCCATTGGTTGTTATAAGTTCCGCCCCTCTGATTTCGTATACATTGAAACAGAATTCAATTATAATTTAAACAATTTCCACTGGTTATTAAATTTACGCTTTTAAAAATTAAATGCAACATTTGCCAAAATATAACTAGAATTTTGAAAAAATAATGTAAACAATATAAAAATTAAAAAAAAAAAACAAAAATAATATTGTCTCTTCTCGCAGGGATCCCTTTCGGATCGAGTTACTTGGGTGAAAACCCAGCGTTAAAAACCACTACACCAGCATACACGTTCCAACGTAGCGTGTTACAAAGCTATAACTTGTGCACATTATTAGCAAAAAATCACAAAAAATGCGTTTTTCTCCAAAAACATAATCTGATCAAAAATTCCTGTTGTACTATTCCGGTTCACACCAATGTACATTACTTAGAATTTTTTCAGACTTTAAGTTTCAACCATCTGGGCTACAGGGTGTGGGACAATTTTTTTTTGCACAATTTTGGCAAAAATCGCGTCAAAATAATTTATTTTGCAAAAATAAAAATTTGGTCGTTAATCCACGTACCAAGGGCTTTCATTTGATACCCTACACAGAATTATATAAAAAAAAAAATTTTTGTTTCGATGAGCACATATTTGTTTATATTTTTAGGGGTATATGTTTTTTAGATGTTTTAGTATTTTTCCTATGTGCGGGTCATAGAGTTGTATAAGCATGCCAAATTTCAACTCTCTTGGTTTAGCCGTTTGGCTACAATTTTTACCGAACAGAGAGACAGACAGACAGATAGACAGACGACAAAATGACGGTATAAGGGTTTTTGGACATACCTACAAAACCCTAAAAAGATCGGAAATACAACTATTTCTGAAAACTATTGGGGTCATTTTATTCCTCTTTTATTGACTCTTAAATAAAATTGTGACTATAATTTGCAAATTGTAGATCCGTTGCGGAATATTCACGTACTGATACTGTGCATGGGTCGAGTATTTAATATATACAATGAGTACATAATTATACATAGACTAACTGGCATGCCCGTTGTTTTGCCTGACCTTCATGTTTCCCCCTGCGTCTCTCCATTCCGTGTTTATCAATTGTCTACCCTCTGTGGACAGTGCACTAAACATGTGCTATTGAAGCTCTGCCTGCGAGTTTTATTAGTTTGTTTTTGAAAATTAAAAAAAGTTAACATAAAAAAGAGGTTTAAGCCTGTGGAAAGATTTTCTGATTACGTTGGTACAAACCAGACTTTCGTAGAATACTTAGGTAACTACAGATTTCTTAGCATACGTGTTTTTAGGAAATTTATTCTCATGTAGTTTTAAGGATTTCGTTTAATTTAATTGTTTAAAAAAATTCAGGGACACTGATAATCAGGAAAGCAGACCTATTTTATCATAAACTTTTATTATCGCTGGTGATTTTTTTTTATCTGTGCAGCCGAGCTTTCCTACAAAAATACATACATACATTCACACAAACGTATTAATTTATATCAGTGACGCACCCAGGGGGGTGCCCCCCCCAATAAAGAAATAAATAAAAATAAAAACACAGAAACACGCTAGAAAAACTAAAAAATAGAAATGAGGACTTTTTTACGACATCACTTTGTATTTCCGAAGCGAGGACCTTTTTTTTAGATCATTACTTGAAATTTAGAAACCTTATTCATAATTTAAATAATTTTGTCTTCCGCCCCGCCCTCAACAAAAATTCCTTGGTGCGCCACTGATTTATATAATAATATAGATAATAGAACAGGTTGAAACAACATATTGATCACATAGCTTTCATATACATTGTTGCAGGTCTTGTATCAAAAACTGCCCAATGTGCCTATTGCGCCACTTAAACTTTGCGAACTTTATTCGAATCATCATCATCATTGGCGCGACAGCCCGAATTGAGTCAAGGCCTCATGTATCCAAATTTTGTGACCATGTTTTCAATCTATGTACATTCAGGAGTAATATGGTTCGTATTACGTCCATTATTTAGCGTACACAGAAAGGCACCTACAGTTTAAAGCCGGTTGCGAACGGCTTAGCAGAACCTGTAATTTGTATAAATATTTTTACACAAATTATTTGACATAAGCAGGAATTGAACTCACGTCCTTGCCCTTGCTCAGCGGTCAAGTAGCAGGTACAGACGATTTAATGTTTGCAGCTACAGGCTTGCCTTAGCTGCAAACCTTATTCGAATAACTTTACTATTCTTTTTTATTATTATTATTATAATGGCATTTATTAGATCTTGACAAATATCTGCTAATTTTATACTTTTAAGAGCGACTGCTCGACTTGAACTAATTTTTGCAACTTTAGAGGTAGTAGACAATTTAAAGGTGGGTCTGGTTTTTATTTATTTTATAAGGGAAGTCTTGAGGCCACCAATTTTTAGAACTACGAATTTAATTTTGAAACCTGGATGCAGCTCTCTATAATCTGGCAAAAGACTAGTTATTAGGATTCGCAGATAAATGGGAAAACTCGATGACAAACGGTGGTTTTGGCTTGTCCAGGAAGATAATGTTCGGCTTTGGCATGAGACTAGGTATTCTCTGCCATCGATTCTATTGTGGGATGTTTTAAATGCCGAAATTCATGATCGGTGTTAGTGATTTTAGTTATCACCAGAAAGGTGAAATGCCCTTGTGGCAAAGATGGACTATGGACGTCAACACAACTTAAACCGCAACCAAGTATATGAACCGAATATGCCTGTCTGCCCAGTTGTTGTGTAAAATCGGGGATGTTGGGTTTAACAAATTGAAGATTGAAATTGAATAGCTAAATGGTACACAAAGTTGTAAAAATAAATTAAGTTATAACAGGTAATTTGGAATATCTGAGTTTCGCACGAAATTTCATTTGGAAATATTCTATTACTTAGAAAATTAAATTACGTAACGTACTACACTAAAGGCGTCATCAAACCATCTACTGCTGCACTATATTAGAAGGGTTATTAAATTATGTTTTTAAACAGCATACTTTTCATTTCATAAATTAGTTAAAAAACTTTATTAAATGCTGTATGACTAATTTATATATTTTTGTTTCAGGTAAGCTGAAAGTCATTTCATTATATACGTAAGACTGTCTTGGGTCAAATTAGTAAGTATGATATAAGAAAGATTATATAAAATGCTAGCAGAATATCCGTTTTTTGCCGGGATAAGTTCAATTACATACATTATAAAATAAATAATCATGTCTTCTAATAATTCTTAGGATGTATAAAGAAGTTGTACACAATGTTTGTGGTTTTCCAATTCGGCGGACAAATGAAACAATCTATGCTTCTACTCACCCTTGAACAGGCAACATTGAGCTGACTGTGGAAGAAACAGCTCTTTCTTAAGTCAACACTTCTCAATTTGCACAAATTATAATATTTTAAAACTGTTGTAATTTCGATTCAGATCTACTGATTTACATAATTTTTGTCATGTTTTATTCAATTTTGTTACAAAAAAATTTATGTGAAGTGTGAATTTTCACACATTGCAGGGTTTCGCATGTATATAATAAGTGAAGGCGGCATGCTGAGTGTGTAGGAGAAATTTTGATTTGTAGTAATCACGGCAAAATGAACGATATTTTTAAAATAATTTATCGTCTGTTAATCTAAGAGCTTTAAAAACAAATTTTATGTTAAAATATTTTTTTTTGATAATTTTAATTCGAATACCTAATACCATTATTTAGGTTTCTAAATATGTGCAGTATTATTTTTATATAGCAAGGTTCATTATGATTTTGAAAATTGCGCCTATGGCTTCCATTGGTTGTTTTAAGTCATATGCTCCGCCCCTCTGGTTTCGTATACATGACACATAGAATGAAATTATAATTCCAACAATTCCAACTGGTTATTAAATTTACGCTCTTAAAAATTAAATGCAACATTTGCCAAAATATAACTAGAATTTGATTTTCACAAAATAATTTAAACAAAATAAAAATGAAAAAAAAAAAAACAAAAAATAAAATTGTCTCCTCTGCCCGCGAACGAACCCTAGTTTGCTGCGTAGCAAGCGAGCAAGCAAACCATTATACCATGATACGCCTTCTAGTATAGTATATCACATAACTATAACTTTTGTACGTCATTAACTAATAAACAGAAAAAATGCGTTATTTTCCGAAAACATAATCTGATCGAAAATTCCTGTTGTACTATTCCGGTTCACACCAATGTACATTACCTAGAATTTTTGCAGATTTTTAAGTTAAACCTTCTGGGCTACAGGGTTTGGGACATTATTTTTTTTTTGCACAATTTTGGCAAAAATCGCAACAAAATAATTTATTTTGCAAAAATAAAATTTTGGTCGTTAATCCCCGTACTACGGGCTTTCATTTGATATCCTACTCAGATATTTAAAAAATTATATATTTTTTTCATATATGAGTACATATTTTTTAATATTTTTAGGGGGATATATTTTTTAGATGTTTTAGTATTTTTCGTGCGGGTCAAAGAGTTGTATAAGCATGCCAAATTTCAACTCTCGTTTAGCCGTTTGGCTACAATTTTTACCGAACAGACAGACAGACAGACAGACGGACAGACGACTAATGACGGTAAGGGTTTTTTGGTCATACCTACAAAAACCCTAAAAAGACGTTTATGTAATTTTCATAGACAAATTACTGTGGAAAGATTTTGTAGGCACTTTCAACATAGACAAAATTCAGATAATTTTTTTTTCAAGAACTTAAATAATTTTTGAAAGATATTATGTAAGCGTAGCTTTTCTTCACTTTTTTAAGCTCTTTCTAAATAAATAATATATAAGTGATTACGATGGTTTTAGAATTTTAAAGTTATATCGAAAAAAACTGTTGTTTTTTTCGTTTCCACAAGCCATAACTACCTCTTTAAATTAAAAGTTTGTTATGAAATATAGCCTTTAATATGCCCCAGATTCGCCTTAAGTTATGTTGAAAATCTCGTGAAAATCGGTCCAGCTTTTATGTCGTGATGCCTGTACAGATAGACAAACAGACAGACCTTCACATTTATGTATATAGATAGATGTGCCGGCTGAAACCGGGGAAAATTTGGTAACTATAAGTGTTTGCTATGAGATGATAATTTTATTTTTATCATTGATCAAGTTACCAGTGTTGTGTGCAAACTATCTAAATTTTTATTTTTTTGTAACAGTATTAAAAGAAAAACAGGCCCAATTGTCAGGCATGCACGAAATTACTTAAAGAATTAACAATCCAAATTTCTTAGATATGCATTTTTATATACGGGTATGGTATATGGATTGATTAACTTATCAGCTTCTTAGAAAATTATTATGAGTGAATATCTCTCTTATTTGTACGGACAAATGAATAATTTTTGGTAATATGCACTAAAATAATCATGTCCTGGCCCTGGTTTTATTATATTACAAATTGCCAATATCTCAGTCAATAATCATTGCTTGATCAAAAACTTGAAGTTTCCTCGGAAATGTCTTTCTTATAGTGACACTTGTAAAACAGGAACTATTAAATAACAATTAACCATGAGCTTGGTAGTTGTTTTTCCTTTTTCTATCATGAATGCAGTAGGATGACATCATCTATACGATACATAGTAGCCATTCTATAACCTGACAGTGCGGCAATATATTATGTCAATGCTACATTTGGTCAATACGTTGGGTGGCGACGTCTCACCAGGTGACCACAGAACTCCTGGAGATGACAGATTACTCATATTCAAGGTGACGAGGTCGTCGACGTTTTACCATTTAATTTTGTTATACAATTTACGAGACTTCATAGCTATCCAAATTATTATATATAAGAATAAAACGGGAGATACATGATCTTAATTTTAAAATTGAGATTTTTGAAAAGAAATAAATTGTTCACTAATGTCAAATTTTGTGTAGACATCCAAATATAGATATGGATATGTAAATAAAGAAATAAATCAACTTCTCGGCTGTTGAACCATTGAATAATAATAATAACTTTATTTACATTTTTTACAAATATGAGATATACATAAGCTATACATAAGTTATTGATATAAGTTAAAAAATGCAAATAAGAAAATATATATCCTAATACCTACTATAATTTCTTATACATAGATTCTTTATAATTTATAGACAAATATATTTATTATACTATTTTAATTATCATCCTGTCCAGCATCACTAAGCTGAAGCTTGTCGCAATGCCAGGACAAAATAATAAACAAAATAAAACTCAATACAATGGAACAAGGTAAATAATTTAATTATTGAAGATCTAAGAGGTTGATGATATTTTTAATAATCTTAACATATGCATGGTAACTGCCAGAAGAGATTTCTTCAAATTTCATGTACTTGGAAATTGTATTATAAACTAGAGACTATATGCTTTATTAAAGTGGATCGCTGAAAGTTTGAGAAACACTGATTTATTTCGTCCCAAATATTTGTTTTCTATTTTTTTTTTTTTTTTAGAAGGTAAATGAAGCAATCACGGTCTAGTTTTTCGAGACTATAAGTACTAGCAACGTGTTTGCCTGTCAGTTTTTAGACGATCTATCGGTGTACTATTAGTTTGTCTGTCTGTCTGTGGTTTTTTATTTGTTGGTTTTCCTGTTTTATATCCATTGGTCCCTTCGTAGGAACCTATCTCTTAATGCCCATTAAGTCTATCGATCTATTTCTTTTTTTTTTTTTTTTTTTTAATTAAAAATTTATTTTGGGTGTATAAACTACATGGTCATTAACACCCCGTAACAGTTACAAATATTACATTAAATTAGTTCATTATACTTAGGTGTAAGCAAGAAATTTCGATTACATAAAATTACATATTACATTGCAGCGAAGATTTTTGCAATAGTCGTTCTTATACCACCTGTAGATTCGTCTGCCTGTAGACTGTATCTTTGTCTGTCTGTCGGTCTGTCTTTCTGTTCACTTATCAGTTTTCCTGTCGATCTGTTTTGATTTGTTGATCTGTCTCTTTGTATGCATTTTTGCCGATCAAGGCAGTATGTTTCTCTATCTACTTACTGGTTTGTATATCTCTTGGTTAATATTTCTGTATGCCTCTTGTTCTATCTGTCTCTCGATCAAATTCAGTCGGTCGGCTGTCTGACGATCTTCCTTTTAGTGCATTTACTTGCCTGTCTATCTGCTGGTCTGTTTTCCATGCCTCGTTCTGTATGTGTGCTTGTCGATATAGATCTGTCGTTCTGCCTGTTGGTCATACTGTCAGTCGTACTAGCGGTCTATTTGTCTATCGGTCTGTTTCTCTACAGTCTACGTATCTGTCTGTCTCGACAAATTAGTCTGTCGATATAGATCTAACGATCCGCCTAGTGGTCGTTCTGTCAAGCGTTCGGACGGTTTTGTTGTCTATTCGTTTGTTTCTCTGATTTTCGTTACATCAAATAGATACAGATACTTGAAACACCCTAAAGTTCACGTTAAGCTAAACAGTTTTTGTAACTAGTTTTGTTGTAATGAACCGTGTGTATATATGCAAATAATTTTATAAATATTATTGTTTACTTTAAGTATTATGTAAAATCCTCAAGAAATATAATTAACGATAAATAAAAACACTCCTTAATACTATTTTTGCAATCTAACATGTTTAATGAATAAAATCAGCAAATCATTATGCTGAAGGAAATTGTAGGAGCAATTGAAGAATGCACTACAATTATTTTGTAGAAACATGTGTTTACAGTCAGCCACTAGGCGTTCCTTAACAGTTAACTCTTACAGACATAAGTGAAGATAATCACGGCTCATTTATCGAAAGGCCTTTACTAATAGATTTTAATAGATGCTTGGTAAATATTATCCACAATATTTACATGGTATTAGTAAATTTTTGTAATTTAATTTTCTACTCTGTTATTAACAAATGCCAAGGAGAAGTGTTTAAAAATTATAAGGATGGATAAGAATGCGAAAGGTTTTAACTGGAAAGAAACGTACCATCAGCTTTTCTAATACACATTTTTATATACAGTTATTTAACATTTTGCTTTCAATATTTATTTATATTCAATATTAGTTTGGGTAAAATCAGTCATACACATGAGTTTTAACACATATACGGTTCTATTCTGTATCTTTTGTGGTTAAAAATATTTGGTTAAAAATGATTTAACCAACATTTTAACTAGGCTTAAAGTTTTAACCTTGTTTCTTAATTCTGTATCTCAGGTATAACCCAAGCGTTAAGTTCTAACCTTATGGTTAAAAGTATGTTGTGAAATTATCTACAAGAAAACATATTTTGCTTGTGTAAGTGTGGATTTAATGTAAACAAGTGTTATGGTTAAATCGTGAATGAACAACGTTCAAATATAATAAATCTATATTGCAGAAATATACAATATTTTTGTATAAATAATTATGGGTGCAGAAAATAAATAATATAATATTACCATAACATGCAAATGTATCAATATTTTTCTTTTCTTTCTTCTCTATTACAATACTTTTATTTTCAGGTTATATTCACCTTATTACTATTTTTATTTTTAAACAGAGAAATCAAAATTTATAAATGTGTCACAATTTTAAAGTTTTAAATAATTACTTGCAATATATTTGCAAATCTTTTGGATTTTCGCGGATTTTCATAAACAACATTTGTAAAACGAGATATTCCATAGAAGCTTTAGACAAATGAAAATATTTTAAAATGTTACTTCAGGTAAATCAAAAGCCTTTGTTTAACTCGAACTGACTCCTAAAAAGCATTTGTATATATTTTTGATTCACCTACATTAAATTTTCACTTATTAACCTTTTTTGTTTAATTTTTTCTAATAATAATTGGTTTAAAATAAACAGACTTGCCATGATTAATTCTAAATATTGATTTTTTCTAGCTATTTGACGATTAGAGGTTAGAATTACAGCTGGATAAAATGTTAACACCATGTATTTGGCTGCAGTTAAAATTCTAAATATAACCTACTGAATTAACCACATCGAGGTTAAAATTTGAACGCCATAGAATTGCAGAATAACAAAATATTGTAAAGCGTGGTTAAAATTTTATAACTTAGATCTTGAGGTTAATTTTTACCTTTTTAAGATTCAGAATAGACCCGATAGGTTGGTAACATACAGATAAACCGACAAATAAACCAGCTGATTTATGTCGACAGACCAATAGACAGATACGCCGAGAGGCAGGTAGATAAGCAGACTGTCATAGAAACAAACGAATAGACAATAAGACCGTCCGAAAGCTTGGCAGAACGACCACTAGGCGGACCGGTAGATCTAAAAATAAAATAAGAAAATCATCGCAATGGTTGCCATATCGGACGAAGCGCCCCCATGCGGTGTTTTATTTATTTTCCGTGTTGGGCCACCCCTCTTACTGACCCACCTAGGATTCTTTCGAGTTGCCTCTATAGAAATCCGGTGTCGGTATATTCCGCGAAATTCAAGCCAACTGGTCACCTTTTTGAGCCGATTTATTTTGTTGCTCTTATTACATTTGTTTTATCGAATTAATTAAACCAAACTGTAGCAGTCTATAAGAGTTCTACGATTTTTTCAGCAAATATGAAAAGATTAATTAGATTTTTTTGTATTATTCTTTTCACTGCCGCACCAATTTCTATTATTTATTACCTACTAGTGTAATATAGCCATGCAATTACCAATGCAATCATTAACGCAATCTTTTCCATCTAAAATTGTAATTATATATTACTGACAAATAGATATTCATAATTTAACATTGTTCATTAATCTGAGCCACGCCTTTCTTCAGCGTATTGTGTGCAAGTTTCTTCTCATGATGTAAGCCACATGTGATCATATCCACTCAGCAACCATTTCTCTTAATGAACCACTCCAAACCCGCAAAAAGAAACATTCATATTATGTTTAGTTTGATCGTACTTATTTATATAATCACTCGTCGGTTTGTTTGAAGCTCTGAAAAAATAACTAAGATATTCATAACACTTTAGTTGTTTGACTTAAAATTTGTAGTACCGTCATTTTTTTAACGCTGTAATGTTATTCTTAGATATACATTCCATTAAGGATCTCTCTCTTTTAATAACTGTCAATCGGATTGAATTTTGCCTTCACTTACATTACTTTTTTGCTATGCTATCAGGGTTTTCCAGGTACATATCTAGGATACCAATACTCGCTAAATCTTGTGTTAGATGAGCCATATTTTGCGAGATGGCTATCGGGTGTATACTCTTTCAAAATCATTTTTATAACTCTGTCCTCCTCTGTAATTATCACGCGTCTTGTCCACTGTAATATGCCTATCATTTTTTGTGATACTAGACTTTATAGCAACCGTTAGGCCATCATGTCATCACATAACTGAATTATGATCAATCACTTTAAGATAAGGCAACTCGTGCCTTTATAAACAACCTTCATTTCTAGCGATGTTGTACAGGTCTTAGCGACTATTTCTAGCATCTCATATAGTATGTCTTTAGTGAAATCTAGCTAGCATAGTCAAGATCTACAGCAGTGTTTCCCAACCTTTTTTTACCCTACTTCTGAACCATCCAAGTTTTTAAAATTCTGATGCCCCCCTATGTAACATATACATATTTTTTTATATTATAAAATTGAATTATTCCCTTATTGGTTTTTAAACTCTAGACGAGGTTATCTTCGAATTGCCCCCCTGAACAATCAAATTGCCCCCATGTGGGGCATGCGACCCACGTTGGGAAACACCGATCTGCAAAGTCTTCTTTTCTGGCCGATTTAAAATTGCACAATTATTACCTGTTTTCAGCCTACTTTTCTATCAACAACTTTTGAGAAAAGGGAATTCGTTCAATATTCTTGCAGATTTGTTGTAACAAATAGTAGTATAGAAAGTTATTTATTTCAGTGGTCAGTTGTATGGATTGCAAATATCCCGAAAATTTTCAATCCCGTTATTCGGGTTTAAAAATTGGAATACCGAGATTCCCTTGGATTCTCGTATTTTTTATAAAACAGTTTTAATGTATCAAACAATTATAAAAATTGGATTTGTTTATTCATTGAAAGATAATATATTAAAAATAATAAACAACTTGTAAAAGTATAAACGTGTACAACATTTATTGTAAAAATATTTTTCTGATTAAAGCCTCACTAAAAAATATGCAAATACAATAATACAAATCACATAATAGTACGAACCAGTAAAATTACAGTAAAAGAAACTAAAACATAAAAAGAGTTTCGACGTTTGAAAACATGCCATTAAAAATGTTGTAGAGTCTATGGTTGTGTCATTAACCCGACTTCGAATTTGAACATAACAATCCTGCCACAGAAAATGCCCGTTCAGACTCCATACTTGTAGTCTTAATTGTCATAATAAACTTGTTCATTTTCTGCAGAAAGTCCTCTCTTTTACCACCACTTTCAAAGAATGCCATTTCTTTTAGCAGTTTCGAGGTTAGGATTTCTATTTTTACTAGAGCTTTTCTGGAGCGTTTCAGAGCTCTAAAGACCTCTTCCATAGTTTTATTTAATTCTTCCATCATTGTGTGTGGTTTTTCATAAAAAGCATTTTCATTAATGGATAATTCCTTATTTCTATATTCCTTGTTACTATAAGAATATGTTAACTCACGTGATGAATTATTCTCATTTGATAGTTCAAGTAAGTTCAACAAAATATTTTTGTTTTTCGAATTTCTGGACGATTTAAATGCCTCACTTATTATGATCAGCAAACCTGTAGCTGCACACGTTAAATCGTTTGTACCTGCTATTTGTTCGCTAAGCAACGGCACGGACAGGAGTTCAACTCCTGCTAATGTCAAATAATTTGTGTAAAAATATTTATACATATTACTGTTGAATGTACATAGATTGAAAACATGGTCTTGAAACCTGGAAAAAGAAGGCCTAACCTCACCTCGGGTTGTCTCGCCAATGATTATGATGATGATGACTTATCATTATCGTAATATTCCGGCTATGATGGACATATTGGACCAAACCCTTCAAATTAGTAGATTTTTCTTTGATTAAGATTCTTTGACCGAGATTGGACCTGCTGAAGTTTATAAACAGTTATTATAGAATATAATGAATTAACTAAATCAATTTTTATTTACGCCTTTTGTTAGTTTTTACGTGTGAATCTTTAAAGGAAATTAGGTAAAGAATAAACATTTAATATAATATTTTAGGGACAATGCATAATTGCTGAAAAATCTTTAGTGACTTCCATAAATTTTTACTCGTCTAGTTGATAAAAAGCCACTAAAATAGTTCTTTTTCCAATCCCGAAATCCCGGGATTTTATTTTTCTGATCCGGGGATTTCGGGATTATTAATTTATGATTGGGATTGCAAACCCAGTTGTTTGAAAGTGATCAGCTACCACCATTTGTTTTAGACTTAGCAGGAAAGTTAATTTAAGCCAAATAATAGTAAAGAAATTGTATTTTATTGTTGAAAATTTACTTTTAGGAAGTATTGGAATTACTTAAAAAAAATGTGGGATTAACAAAAGTAATATTATCTTGACCTTTTTTGTTTTTATTTCTAAATAAGTGGTTGCTAGGCATCTAATAAACAAACGGCGTGCAAATAGTTTTGCATATGTCAAAAGTAATTTACAGAAAAAAAAAAAACGCATATTTTAGACCAATTAAAGTGGCAACCGCTGTTTTAACAAGTTGGCGAATTTTGATTAAAATTGTGTTGAATTGCAAAGAAGAAATTCCAAATCGAATTAAACCACAACCGCCAAATAGTCCAGATTTTAATTTATTGAATCTTGGCTTTTTCCATTCTATACAATCCTTACAACATACAGATTCACCGAATACAATCGATGAACTGATTGATTGCGTACAAAACGCATTTAATACATTAAACACACAAACCCTTGATAATGTTCTTCTAGCATTGCAAATTTGTCTAGAAGCAACCATGTTAACAAAAGGAGGGAATTCCTATAAGATTACGCACGTTAATAAGGCAAAACTTCAACGTAAGGTACGATTACAAACAACGAAAAAATCAAAGTGTATAGCATATTTTCGGACGGAGGGAATAGAACAGAATAAAATATAGTTTTATATTATATAGCAGAAGAAAGAAAGGCAAATATATATTATAAAACAATTAGTAATAGCTTATTAATAATTCTTTCTGAATAATGTCTTTATTGTAACTTTCAGTCATTCAGTGGACTAAAGAATAATTGCTGATTACGAATAACTACTAACAACTGCTAACCGCTAACTATCAATTGTTTGTCAAAAAGTGACTTCTCAGTTCTTGTCAAGAACTTCTTATACGAGATAAGATCTTTGTTGAAGAGCGAAAGTAGAACTAATGAAGCTACCATTTGACGGAAAATGAGCCGGTTTGCTAAAGTTGAATGTTTTCCAAATTTTACGCACCTTACTTTTAGTTTATTGATTTAACTCTGAAGTATGTATGTTTTCTTGTTACTATTTTTTTATGCCTAGAAAAACAATATTATCTCAAAATTATCCAGACTTCGTGAGCATTAAAATATGTAATTATATACAAAATAAATTAAGTTGATGTGCAAAATAAACTACCATGGTTTTCAGAAAACGAAGTTAATTTGCGTAACCTTGGTACTTTTTAAAGTTCCTGAACTTTAAAAGAATAACGTTATGCAAGTAGAATATGATATTCTAATTTATTGTTTAAAACAGTTGTTTAAAGTAGCATCCATATCTTAGAATTGTAATTTCAGATATCTGGAAACCATGATAAATCTAATTCAATAAGAAATCAAAACCAGAAGCCGATAATGTATCTTACTTTGCTGTGCTATCTCTACAAAGCAAAAGTCTATAAATACCAAGATCAGGCTAAAAGAAAATACACCTATCCCCCGATTTACATGGAAGATAGGTACCTCAGAAAACCGTGTAAATCGAAATCGTGGATTTTGATATGTTAAACCGTGTAAATCGAAAAATAACTAAAATGTGCATAATTCAGTCATTTATTTCAATATAAGATCCTTTAAAAATTTAACAAAAAATGTAATTACTGTCATCATTTTTTTTAATAGATTATTAATCTTTTCTTCCTGATTGGTATGATGTCACTTTTATCACTCGATAGTACTTGATGCGATTCTGGTACGATGGTTGATGAATTAGGGACAATTTCAGATCGGCGAGACTTGGTAGTGAAATCCGTAATTAACTATTGTGTTTGATTTTTGGTTAAATCTTATAGACCTCCTGGCTCCTCATATTGGGTTAAACATTCATTAATATCTCGCTGGAATCGGAGAGCTCGTTCAAAATTCGGGTCATTTTGTAGAAAATGATTAGCCAATTTTCGCCCTAATTTAAGTCCTACGCGGATGACTTTTGCAGTGAACGCAACTGGTTCAGGCTCCATTTTTAGAGCACATGAACAGACAGTTTTATTGTGCATACAAAATGGGGAATCCCCATTTTAGATTTGATACCAGTGATACGAAAAGAATGGAATTAAAAAAAGTAGAAATAAGTATGCAGCCAAAATATTCACTTTTACCAATTATTTAAAAACGTTATTTTAAAAACCGTGTAAAAGTGAAATCGTGTAAAAAAAGTACCGTGTAATTCGGGGGATAGGTGTAATAAACTCAGAAATGAAATTATTACTATTATTATTTTGTACAGTACGAGAAACAAACGAAGATATATAGAAAAATTACAAGAATTAGTAATTACATAATTTACATGTTTTAAGAACAATTAAAAATATTTATCTTTAAATGAAATTAATAAATAAAATGAAAACACGTTGTATTCAGAAGCTTTATGTATGCTAATGTATGTAAATATTTAATTGAAAAAATGAAGAGCCTGTTCAATTTTCACGACCACCCATATGGTAATAGGTCTCATAAAATCCCACGCTCAAGTGAAGGCAAATGCTCAAGTATTGACAAATTATTGCATAAAAAATCACATCTCGGTACACACAAATATGCGCCAATATCACAACATTTTACATTTTGATTCCTTGATTAAGGAAATAGTCTATTTTGAAACAAACATAGAAATAGGTTTTAGAAGCCTGGTTAGATTTACCAGGCCAGTGGTATGTGATTTTCTTCTTTGTTGATGGCAATTTCTCGACGATTATTTTAAAAATATTTCCATTAATCTTGTCACAACATGTAGTCTAGAATTTTGATCAATCCTGCCGCAGAAAACATCCATTCAGACTCCACACTTGTAGGTATAATTGTCATAATACATTTGATTTTCTGTGCATCTAAAAACCGGGTCATTAAATTAGGTTATTATAGTGAAGGGTTAGCATATATTTAATACTATACTATAGTGCGTTCAAAGGTGAGTTTGCAGTATAGCTCTTATGGCAAATGGGAGCGGTTTTGCCAAATGTTGTAAAAGTGTTAAATGTGTCAATTATAATAATATGAAAAACTCGTATAATTTACAAAAATCAACTCTTATAAAACTCAAAATAACGCTCAACAAAAACAAATGGCCATTTGTCCAACTGCGTCTTCACAGATCAGCGCGTTTTAGAGCTGGCAACGTCGACAAGCAAGAAAAGAATAGCGTCTTTGGGTAAACCCATTAGAGAGTATGAAAAAGAACTACTCCATATGCCCTGTACTGCAAACTCACCTTTGAATGCACTATATATTGGTCATTATAGACAAGAACATTTCTTCGCCAAACGCAGATAAATTCTTTGGACACATGGATCCACACCAAACCGACAAAACGAGAACAAAACAGTAATTCAATGTTTTTCAGCAATTTTGCGAACATTCCGTGAACTTGTATGTTTAAAGTAAGAATTGTTTCTGATTTTTGAAACATTTCGTTGTATCGTCGGGTTTCGGTAAAGATCAAAGGCTTTCTGTTTTGTTATCACTGCAGGCAACACTCTCGCGCTAATGTGTACTTTATTGAAAAACAAAAACCAAACAGAACAATATTTTGTTTGAATAAGTGCGTGTCTTCGCCAAAAGTGCTATTATAAGATTGCTATAAAGTGTTATTACCAAACGTGCTGTCAAATTAACGGCGTTTCTGTAATTAGTATCTATATTAATAAAATTGGAGGCTATATCTGTTTTTTAAATTTTTTGGCCTCATATTTCGGTTTCTATACGTTGAAGACAATTTTAAAACCCAATCCAGAAAAAAAAATTTTTTTTTCTGTCCGAGATTCACGCAAAAACGGTTAGGTATATTTTCACGAAATTTGGTAGGATGGTAGAGTAAACCCGTCAGCTATAAGGCATTTTAACATTTTTAATCTAGGGGGGTGTTTCGAGTTTAAAACTATATTTTGTTTAAGCTTAAAATATCTCCCTTATTATTGATTTAACAGAAAATTGTATATAATAATAATTGCTTATAATAAGATAACAAATCGCTTCAAATCAGTCCATTTTTTCAATTAGATGAATATTTGGGGAGTTATGGGGGGCACCTTAAAATTAAAATCTACATATATCTATTATTGTTGTCTGAATAGAAAAATCATGTATCACAAATATAGTTTATAATAAGCAGGCGCGTATTTCCCACTAGACACATGAGGCGCATACCAGGGCCCTTCAGTGGGGCCACACAGAGAAGTTGCGCCTCGGGCTTCCGAGTGGGTAAATACGCCCCTGATAATAAGAAAACAAATATTTTATTACTGATTTGTTTATGACTTGTTGACTCTTTCTCTTTCCACCTCGCTTTAAAGAAATAAAGAAGATAAATAAATAGGAAATAATATTCTAAAGAAGCGAATTATCTAACCTTTTTATTATGAATATTTTGCAACTGCCGTGTTAATAGTAAATTAATAACTAACTTTAGTTTTAAGTAGGCTGTCAAATTTAATTTACGTACAAATTTAAGTACAATGGCTTTCCGAAAAACAACTTGATAATAATAAGGCTAATTGTGAATTTTGTAGAAAAATTAAAAGTGCAAAAAGTGATTAAGAAAAAAGTTTACCCAATTTTACATATATAATTACATTAAAAAAAGATTATGTGTTCTTGCTACTTTAGTTTCGCGTGAAATTTTTTTTTTACAGCAGGGTAACTTGCCACTATAAAAAGAAACAGACTAAAGAGTAATAAAATTTCAGAAATATTGTTTCTAAATCACAATTTAGAATAATTAAATTATGTAAGTTATATTTTTTAATGGTAAGTGAAAATGTTTATTTTATTTGTTTTTTGTTGTATTTTTTTAGAAATAATTCTTAAACTCAAAGTTTTTATTCATTTATAATTTGTTTTCCCCTATTATCCACTTATTATTAACGTGACATTGTATATGCGATAACACGTAGATGGGAGGGCACTATTGCCCACTTTCCCTCAGTCAAATTTGAATTAAGAACTGCTATGTGCCCAAGCTGAACCGTCACGAACGACACGTTGACATGAACACCAATCCGTCTCACTTCGGTCACTGCGTACAATACTGCAAACGTCTAACCAAATCCATGAAACTATGCAGTGATCGGTGAGCCGGTTCATTTAAATTTGATGAGCCGGCTCATTTCAGTCAATGTATTGATCCGTCTCATTGAGCCAGTTCGTTCATGAACTATCCATCTCTAGTTTGATCGGGACGAAACAAACAGGAACTGATACATTTGTTTTTCATATTCCATTTGTGTTTCTTAGTAGTGTGGATTTAAGTTTTCGTTTTGTTTTGTTTCTAAAAACTTGTTTTTCTGCTTTGTTGGTTTTTTTCATTTTGTAGGTTTGGTGTGGATTTTGTATAAGCATATGCACTTTAACGGATTCATTTAATTTGGACTGTTGAGTACTTGTGATCTATGATATGATGGTTATTAATTCATTCGTATAGTTTCATTACGTGACATCAAAATTTTATATAGCTCTGAAATAAACATGAATAACTTAATGAAATATACATGCCTGAGTCCTAAACTGCTTTTTAACTGTCAAAATTTCAAATCAAATTGGATATTTTACTCTGATATTTTAATGGTATATAATTAATATGGCATTAATTAAATTGCATATGTGTGACTTTTTATTAAGTTATGAACAATTTCGAGTCCATTTGTGGACAGTTTTACTCAGTTTTAATGTGTGGTTATACATGAACTCTATTGTTAGCTCGATATTTTAATACGGTACTCATCACACTATAAAATAATATTAATCATTGTCCAAAGTCATAAGGAGTTTGTTGTAATTGTTCAGTGGCGCAACTTCATTTTTTGGGATGCAAAATTTTCATGCCCCCCTCAACATACACTGCAGGCCAAAAGTTTCCGGACAAGAAAAAGTACAAAGGTACTAATAATGTTTTAATATATTTTATTTTTTACTTCTGGTTATAATATATTTAGTATAGAAAACATTTTGACATAATATAGAGATAAATAAGCAAAAGAAAAACACATAATCACTAAACTTTATTTTCGTCAAAAAACGAGCCTTTTGATTCTAAAAGTTTTTTTGCAATTTTTGGCAATCGATCGAATAATTTTTGAATGGTTTCTGCCGAAATTGCTCCCCATGACTCCTTTAAGATATTCCATAACTGATTTTTGGACGTTGAACATTTTTTTCGAACATTTCTATCAAGTTCCTCCCATAGTAACTCGATTGGGTTTAAATCGGGACATTGAGCTGGCCAGTTCATATTTTTAAGGATTCCTCTGGCTTCTTGTTCTTGAATATAGTCGCGACATAATCTAGAACTATGTTTTGGATCATTATCCTGCATGAACACAAATCCAGGACCAATTAATCGTAAGCCAGATGGAATAGCATTTTTTCTAATATTTTTTTATAATGTTCTTTTCTCATTATGCCGTCAATTTTCACAAGATCTCCAGTGCCAGTTGAAGAAAAACATCCCCACACCATCACAGATCCACCTCCATGTTTCACTGTTGCAACTACACACTGCGGATCCATCTTTTCTTTCGCTGTTCTTCTCACATAGACACGTCTTCAGTTACCGAAAACTTCAAATTTGGACTCATCTGTCCACAATACATTTTTCCAACCTTCTTTTGTCCACAACTTGTATTTTTGGGCCCACTTTAACCTTTTTTTCTTGTTTGCTTGCCTAAGCAGAGGTTTCTTTACAGCAACACGACCAAAAAGCCCTGCTTCTCTGAGACGCCGTTTTGTCGTATTATAGATATTGCCTTTGAATGACTTTCATTAAACTGGGCGGTAATTTCGGGGGCTGTCAGTCTTCTATTACGTTTACTCATTAATACAATTGTCTTATCTTCACTTGATGTTGTGGTTTTAGGTCTTCCTGCTCTTTTTTTATCCGCAATACTACCAGTTTCTTTCCAACGTTTGACAGTATCTTGAACAGTACTTTTTGGAACTTTCAATTTTTTCGAAACATCACGTATATTGTAACCTTTTTTGTGGAGAGTTATTATTTCAGAACGCTTTACAATAGTTAAATTGGATTTTATACCCATTTTTTTAAATAATTTGTTGAAATTTATTTGAAATGAATTTTCAACCCAATTCTACGTCTAATCTTCACTATACCAAGTTATAACTGACGTAAACTAAATGAATATAGGTTCAAATCATCATAGTATATCTTATTTAAAATATTTACATTATTTCTTAAGTGACAGCGGACGATACCTATAATAATAATAATAATCATAATAAAGATTTCGCTAAGTAGGCATATTTTGTATTTATCGTTCATCATTTCGTTCAAACTTGCTGTAGAGTCTTACAAAATGATCATTGAATTGTTTTATAAATATATTTCAATTGATTTACAGGAATATGTATATTTTGTGGTATTTTAATGCAAAATCATATCTTGTCCGGAAACTTTTGGCCGGCAGTGTATATGAACTTGAAATACGTCAGCTTTCACAGTATCTTTTGTCGGATTACAAGGCATAGGCGCGCATCCAGTTTTAAAAAAAATTTTTTTTTAGGGGGAGGTCTTAGATGACAAAATTGTTTTACAGGGGCAGCGATGTTCTGGAACCTACATTTTTGTCGGGAAATTTCTGTCCTGCTCATTCTAAAACGACCCGCGTATCTCTCTAAACCTAACAAGGGCTGACTAAAAACCAAAAGGGACTTTACCTTAAATATTCAAGTGATGACAAAAAATTGATGTGAAGTGTGAATTTTCACAAATTACAGAGTTTCGCAGGTATTTAGTAAGTGAATGATATTTGGGATGCCAAAACAAATTTTATGTTAAAAATTTTTTTTTTGTTAATTTTAATTCGAATGCCTAATACCATTATTTAGGTTTCTAAATATGTGCAGTATTTTTATTTTATATAGCAAGGTTCATTAAGATTTTGAAAATTGCGCCTATGGCTTCCATTGGTTGTTTTAAATCATAACTCCGCCCCTCCAATTTCGTGTACAATTTCCACTCGTTATTAAATTTACGCTTTTAAAAATTAAATGCAACATTTGCCCAAATATAACTGGAATTTTGAAAATATAATTTAAACAAAATAAAAATGAAAAAAAAAAACAGAAAAAATAAAATTGATTCAAGATCGGAACCTAGTTTGCAAATTAGAACACCAGAGTTCTAACCGTTACACCATCAAGGCATGCTGATTAACTGACTTACATACGTTGTTAAATATTTTGCATGGTCAAGCAAAAAACACAAAAAATGCGTTATTTTCCGAAAACATAATCTGATCAAAAATTGTACTATTCCGGTTCACATCAATGTACATTACTTAGATTTTTAGTTTAAACCATCTGGGCTACAGGGTGTGGGACAAATTTTTTTTGCACAATTTTGGCAAAAATCGCGTCAAGATAATTTATTTTGCAAAAATAAAATTTCGATCGTTAATCCACGTACTAAGGGCTTTCATTTGATACCCTACTGAGAATACAAAAAAAAAAAATTTTTTTTTTCGATGAGCACTAATTTGTTTATATTTTTAGGGGGATATGTTTTTTAGATGTTTTAGTATTTTTCCTATGTGCGGGTCAAAGGGTTGTATAGGCCTGCCAAATTTCAACTCTCTAGGTTTAGCCGTTTGGCTACAACTTTTACCGAACAGACAGACAGACGACAAAATGACGGTATAAAGGTTTTTTGGTCATACCTAGATTTAACTAAAGATCATCGCTTCTAAAATACAAGTGATAACTTCTATACCATCATAAATAATCATCGTAACCTGATTAACGTATTTCAAGTATTCCAACCCAAAATCTTATGGCATGGGGTAGACAGGCATTACTAACTGCATTCTCTTTTGTAAAACTAGCCCATGGGCCCCCCTCCCAGTGTACTCGCGGTCCTGCTGTGACGGTCTTTGCTAGCAACATCCCTGTTCTTGAATCCAAAATTGTGCTTTTCATTGAGGGAGTAAGCGTCATGGGACTAGGGTTCAGAGTCTAAAGATACAATCAAATAATAATTAAATCAAACATAAAATTTGCCAAGAAATCTCAAATCAAAATAAAATTATAATAATAGATTATAAATTGAGTTATACCATAGAAATTTATATATAGAATTTTGAAAAAACAGTAAATAGCTCCAGACCAAGCTTTAGCTCCAAAGATACGAAAACAAGAAAAAAAAAAAAAAAAAAAACTTGTGTACCTATAAAGGTAATATTTAATCATATTATGTTTTCGATTTCATCAAGACTTTTCCGTCGAGAAAAATATATATTATTTATCTTTTTTAAATTGTTGTGGGCTATCAAATGACGGTACCTTTAATAAGAGCATGTAACAAAAGAGCAAGTGATAAAAGTGCAATGACAAAAGAGCAAATGCGAGAAAAGAGCAAGTGATAGAAAAAGAGCAGGGTAAACAAAAGAGTAAGTGGGACAAAATAGGAAGCGCCTATTGAGGAAGCTACAAAGGAACAACAGAAATACTGAATAAAATCTACTGTGTACTTAAAAATAAGGTTAGGTTATGGTTGTGAAGGGTTAGTAACATAAGAACTCACACGGAATGAATTAGACTTGAAAAGTCTTCTGAACTAAACTCTGTATTATTCTTAACGTTAGAGCAGTGGCGCACCCAGGGGAGGGGCCCAGGGGACAGCCCCCCCCCCCTAAGATGGAAGGAAATAAAAATAAAAACACACAAACAGACTAGAAAATTTTAAAAACAGAGATGAGGATCTTTTTGTTTTAGGTCGTCACTTATATTTTAGAAGTAAGGATCCTTTTTGTAGGTCATCACTTTGTATTTCCGAAGCGAGGACCTTTTTTTTTAGGTCATCACTTGTATTTTAGAAGTAAGGACCCTTTTTGTAGGTCATCACTTTGTATTTCCGAAGCGAGGACCTTTTTTTTAGATCATCATTTTAAATTTAGAAGTGTGAACCTTATTCATAATTTAAATAATTTTGTCTTTCGCCCCCCCCCCAACAAAAATTCCTGGGTGCGCCACTGCGTTAGAGCAAAACTTCTTTGCAACTAAAAGCTAGGTCATTATGCTAGGTTATAATATATAGTTGACAGTTTAACTTAGTGAAACTCACATATAGGTAAAAGATTCTTAAATGAAAAACTTTGTAGTTTTACAAATTGTTAACCATTATCAAAATTGTAAATCTGTAACTGTTACCACCACCTCCTTCTTTGTACATATAAATAGTTTGTAATTTGTATTATTGTAGTTTTAATAATGGTTAACACCAAAACTGCATCCAGCATGAATAATAAACAATGTTGTGAAACTTTACAAAGTTTTTCATACAAGAACATTTACCTTAAAAAGTCTTCTTTATTATCGGTTTAAGTTGATACACTCGCTCTTGCACTTATTCTGTTGACACTTGCTCTTTTGCCTCACTTGCTTTCTGAAATTGCTTAATATTTGCTGCGCTTTTGTGGTATGATCATAAAAAGAAAACTCTGATTACCTGAAGTATCTAAAAATGTAGATTATGTAGCGAAAAGTATTTTGTAGGAGGCTTTTGAGTTTATAAAAATGTGCAAAAAATATTTTATGGAAAGGACGTAGCCAGAAGCGTTGGTCTTATATACTTTAAAAAATTGGACTAATGTAGATGCAATTAAATAAACCGAAAAATTAACATACTATTAAACATACCTGCGAAACCTGAAATGTATAATAATTCACATTTCTCGTCAATTTTTCGCTTATGTTATCAGCATGATTGTTAAATTTCGGAGACCAAAGCACATGGACGGTTTTAAACTTTAGAAACCACCATTAGTAATTAGTCACTGTAGGACATAACTGCAGTCCTGTACCTTATTAGATTGCATATTTGAAGAAATTAAAATAGTTATATAAAATAATAAATAAATAAATTATATTATTGAAATATGTATCTCATTGTATAAATATGATCAGAGAATTGTATCATTAATATTTTTTGTTTGACTGATCATAGCTATTGTTTATTGATTACATTCAAGAAGGAACAATGTTCGACATTTCAAGAATATTTTGTGTAACCTATACCTCTTGACAAATTATAGTCCTGTAATGCTTTTGTAATCCGTGAAACAAAGTACGCAATCAGTCAATAAAATTGAATGTATCCTATAATACAAATCACTAATATATATAATAACACGAGGCGAACATTATGTGGTAGAGAATATTAATTTAGTTTCATAACATAAAAAGTACACTTTGATCTTCAAAATATTTCTCTCGGCTTTTATGACCTTCTGCCATCACCCGGATGAGTTAAGAATTCCACAAAAGCCACAACATCTTGATTTGGATGCAGTTATATCGTTTATCCATTTTCGACAAATCTCTAAATCGTTGCCCAGCTAAAGAATTCTGCATCGCTCTGAATAAATGATAATTAAAGGGTACCAAGCTACGTGAAGACCCCCGAGCTGGAAAACTTCCCAGCCCATGTTAAATATATTGGGTTGCAAAAGTAATATACGGCCTGGCGTTGTCGGGTAACAAAATGACATTCCGAAATCCTTGCCCAGATAATGATAACGAAAAATACCGTTCGGAACGGAAACGAAACACATCATTTCCGTTCTTTGCGTTCTCGCCTATAATATTTCTCCAAACCGGTTTAAGCGAAATGAAATACCGGGTGAAACCGATTTTTATTGTTGTGAAGCCGGTAAACATACAATTTTTTTTTTTTACAAAATTTCCCTTTTTATTTCAAGAATTCTGTATGCATGCTGCAGTTATAAATTATATCGTATGTATTAAGAGGATTCGTCTAACTACAGACAAAATAATGTTCCAGAATTAAATACTTTAATTTTTTAATTCGCAATTGTTATTTAAATTTAGTATTGTATTAGTATTATTTAAATTTATAATGCAGTTGGTTGTTTTTTTTTTTTTTTTTTTGATCAATTAGTTATTTTTTAATTTTTGGCTAAATTATTGCTAATAATATTACGGATCTTGTATATTTAAGGCTAAGGTGTTAGTTACATGTCTGTTTTTTTAAATTACAAATATAATAAAAAGAAATTAACAGCTGATAATCGAGTTCATGTTGTTAATATAGTCGGATTGCTGATAAGTGACTGTTCGTTGCTACAAGTATCGATATTCAATACTATATTCTTTCTCTGTCTATATCATTATAATTATTTGCATACCCATAGTAACGTAAAGTGACCCAAGTTGACAACTAACCTTCAAAATTATTTGAATAAAAAACAAAGCATTAGAAAGAAACAGCATGATTCGTAGATATCTTTACTAATTAGAGCGCGAAAATAAATTTACAGCAGTACTCAAACAAACAAAATTATTAATTTTAAGGTTATAATTATAAATAAGGAAAAATTTATGCTCATACGTAAATTTTGGATTATAATTTGTTGTTTATTCCAGCAGATTTAAAATTAAAGTTTGTGAATTTAATAACTGGCCGCAAGCCATATTTTAATTAATATTTATTACCAGACACTGACAGTTAAGACAAATAACAAAAACATTTTTAAAATCGCTGAAAAATGGTAACTAGATTATTATATGAATGCACTACTTGATACATACATGTAACAGACACTTATCAGCAATCCGACTATAGTAAGCAAATTGTTAATAGTGAGAAATACGATTCTGAAATTGAAAAAATATGAAGACATTTATCAATATTTATTAATTGAATGAAGATTTAGATACGAAACAAATGCAGAAAAAATCGTTAGGATTTTTTAATTTAAATTTTATTGTGACGATATTTTCACAAGATATTTAAATTTACTTTAAAAAATTAAATGAAAGCTTTTAGCACTCAAATAACGACTACGAAAAATTTCATCAAAAAACTGTTGATTGTGACGTCATTGTAAAAAAAAAATCCTTGACATCCAGCATTTTGTTGATTTCTTACACTTATAAAATCCCTACAAAACCCTGAAATGTGTGAGAATTCCACATATTTTTTTTAAATAAATAAATCTATTAAGATATAAGAGTGCATAAGGCCTACGAAAATCTTAATGCGGCCCTTCTCTCATCATCTTTATTGATTAGACCAGTGGTTCTCAACCTTTTTTAGGTGAAGGCACCCCTATGCAAAATGTGAGATCTTCGCGGCACCGTACTATTAAATATGTCACTATTTAGTCAATTTAAAGTATAATCAATCAAAAGTATAATTGTGATGTTGGAAAAAAAAACAATAATATTACAATTACATAATATGTATTTAGAGATCATTCGAAAATTTCTTCGATTCGGTCTTCGGTCTTCGATTCCGAGAATAGCGGCGAATTTATTTTGAAAAGCTCGCAACACCCTTTTCATGTGCTTGCGGCACCCCAAGGTGCCGCGGCACCCTGGTTGAGAACCACTGGATTAGACTATAAACTAAAGAACGTTAAGTTCAACCTGTTATTTAACCGTTTAAACCATTTAACTGATATTAAATGTTATCAGTTTCGTTGTCGTCCATCAATGAAAAACATTCTTTAAAAAATTTCGATTAATACCGTTATTTCGTTTTAGTTCCGTTCTCAGTCCCTGCACCTATGTGTGCCAAATATATTAGAGTTATGCAGTAAATTTTCAACTACAATTTGTGGAACAACAAATGTGACCATCTCAGCTGCACCTCATACTGTGCGTACCAATATTTGGAAAACTTTCTCTTATAACACAATTATTCGAACTTAAATTATACCTTGTCATAAATTATACATTAAATTTATAAAGAAATAATAAATGTAATTTATAAAGTTATAATAAATTTAATCACCAACAAAACCTCTTATAAAATATATAATCAACAATTTAACTATACAATGGAAAATAAATTTAACAAATATAAAAGTATTCTTACTATAAAATTACAAGTTGTTTTTGCTAATTTAATTCCTGCTACCACGTATACTGTGGGTTTTAAGTATTATGTCTATGTACACGGCTATTAAGAACCTGCAATGATTTTTATGAATTCCTGAAACATGTTGTCTTGGCGTACATGGCTTTGTTCGTAGGTGGCTTAATGTGTGATTCTTTAGATGCTGGTGTTTGGGATTCTTTTACTGATGATATCATATAAGATATAATTACACATGATGTTTTTCTGGCTATAATATAAATCTTAGAACACAATAAGACAAAATTTGAAGCCTACGTAAAATTTTATGAATGTGTTATGTCTTGGACATTTATTAATGGTAATGTTTTAACGCATCACATGTCATAACCCAGTTTATTTTGACTAGACATTAAATATCCAGAAATCAACACTGCAACTGTATACCTTTCCAAATTGTTAAGTTTTAGCGATAGTTAGGTTACATTATCACAAATGGTAACCAAGGAACGGGCTTACGCTCTGGGGTTAAAGAAATTATTAGGTGTACACAATAATTATAATAAATAAGTGTCGTGGTAGACTTATTTAAAATTTAAATAAATCCTGGCTTTTAGGTGTTTTTAAATTATATAAGAGGTTGACGAATTTTTTGTTTTGTTTTGAATTTAATGTTTTTTGGGTGCTTCAGCTACTAGGCTATTAGCACTCAGTACATTAGTTTTATACGAGCCCCGTCTATTAACTGTTTAAATCATGAAAATGAATTGTGAATTTATGTTAAAATAAAGTAAATATAATTTAAGATAAATGGTTTTTATTTTATAAGAGTACTTTGTTAAAAGTATGTCACTAAAATATTTTCTAAAATATTGTATTAAATGTTGAAATATCTTATGTATCCTTTACTTAACCGCAAAAATATATATGAAAGACGAAACTATCTCTCTCTGTTCATTTTCTGATAGTACTAACTACATCTTCGTGTTTCTTTTGTTATGATTTAATTTTTTTGTAAAATATTAATAAATAGTTCCCACATAGTTATACAACTGAATTGATGCCCATAAATATCCCTTCTAATATAAATATTATCTTTGAAAAACTATTTTTGATAGTTGGGCCAACTGCAATGAGGCGGGGCTCGTATACAGAGTCGTTTGATTACAATAATGTATAACAATAATAATATTTAGTAATAATTCTAATACATTATAACAATGCTAATATACCTATATAATATAATTTTTGGTGAAAATTATAAATCTATTTATATAAACTCATAAATATTTATGTCTGTCAGGTAGTTTATAATGTTTATTTTTGTGATGTCTGTGGGTGAGAGTGCTTGTTGTAAGTTATTGGATATGTTATGTAGTTGTCTGTAGTGTCTGTATTTTGTGCATTCTGTTATTACGTGATTGACAGTTATTGGAGTAGTGCATATGTTACAGATATCTGCTGGTATTTTCTGTATGATGTGTTTGTGTGTGAAAGCGCTGTGTCCTATTCTGGTTCGTGTCCTACCTGTTCTCTTCTATCTTCTCTTGTTGGCCATTTGGTTACGTCGTTCTTAATTAGACTCAATTTCGTGTCGGTGTTTTCCCAGTATGTGTGGCAGACCTCTTGGATTTTTCTTCTTATGCATTTTATGAAGTCAGTCTTGGGTATAGGAATACTTATTTCTGGAGTTTCTATTGCCTCTTTAGCTGCTGTGTCCGTCTTTTTATTACCTTTTATTCCACAGTGTGAGGGAATGCACATAAAAATAATTTTATAGTTGTAATTATATAGGTGTTGCACATTCCCTTGGATAGAGGTGGTGGTTTTTGTTTTGGAGGATGGCTGACAAATGCTCTGGATAGAGCTACGCGAGTCAGTACATATAATATATCAATATATACAACAATTTTTTTGTTCGATAGCATTATTTTAAATTTCTTTAATGGCCTTGTAGATGCTAAATATTTCTGCTGTGTATGTGGAGACTGCCTCCGGTAGATGGTATTTGAGGCTTTTTTCCCCGTTTATCACTGCAGATCCTACTTGGTTTTCGATTTTGGAGCCGTCAGTATGAATAATGTTGAATCCTAAATATGCATCGCATATTTCTTGAAATTTGCTGCGGTATAGTACGGGAGGTTTTCTTTGCGTTAAAAGGTGAGCTCTAGATTATGTGTAGGTGGTTTGAAAATCCAAGGAGGTTTTTTACAGTTACTGGAGGTTATCTCTGAAGATTTCAAAGATAAAAAGGACAAAGAACGGCGAGGTATTAGACAGAGCTAGACTAAGTACAGTATAAACTTTATATTTTCATTGGACCCCTTATTAGGTTTGTAAACTTCGTCTAGGGAGAAAAAGCAAGAAGTCATTCAGATGTTCGATAGGCCTCTAAATGGCATGGGAGTAGCTGGCACATATAACTATGATTCATCATCATTGGCGCGACAGCCCGAGTTGAGCCTAGGCCTCCTATTTCCAGGTTTCATGACCATGTTTTCAATTTATGTACATTGAGGAGTAATATGGTCAGTATAACGTCCATTTTTAGCGTACACAGAAAGGCACCTACAGTTTATAGCCGGTTGCGAACGGCCAAGGAGAACCTGTAATTTGTATGAATATTTTTACACAAATAGAAAAGTCGTAGAAAAGCCGCTTCCAAAATCATGCTTTATTCGTCTCTGCTTTTGGAATAATTTCGATTTGTTTAAATCAACAGGAACATCCAGCCATCTCATCATGTGATGCCTTACTCATTATTTCATTATTTGCGGTACTGCTTTGTATAATAATGAATTTATAAATCTAATAACATAAGCAAGATAACCGATGGCAGTCAAAAGTCTGAAAATGGATATCTGAGCGTAGAAGGAGACCTGGGCGCTACTAAAAAGCAAGGCTACTAAAAAGATATTCTGGTGGCGATGGAGGATGGAGGTAAGATGTCTCCAAAAAAGTGACTGGATAACTAAAGTGACAGGTTAACTATTGATCAAAATGGTTAACCCCATACTATAGCAAACTTTCGCAAACGTGGTGATTCGTTGGTTCAAAAATAAAGCACAGAATAGTTGAACGTTCAGCAAGCCAGCTGTTGTTGGTCTTATACACTTGTCTGTTATCTGATCGGTTCGAAAAGACGGGCTAAAATGTTGAAAAAGAACCATGTATGAGATCTCCTTTATGATATTAGTTCAATCAATCCTATTTTGATTTGCTAAGTAAAGAACATGTTTTACATTTTAAGTCTCTATTCGTAATCTTAGTTTTGAAAAATCGTGGACAGCTGTTTAGTACAAATAAAATTTAATGGTTTATTAATGTTCCCAATAAACCAATATCATATTCAAATAAAGATCACTCAAAAAAGAAAGTTGCAATATGACACATTTATAACACCACACGACGCCATATATACCAAGACAAAGATTAAAAACACTTTCTTCCATCCATTATATTCGATTATACATTTTCCATCTCTAATTCACCACATAAGTACATAATTAGAATACGGAAAACCTGCTATAAAAACCATATTGTATAAATAACCTACTCCCGAGAGAGATAGTGTTATTGTTGAGAGTGAGAGGGCGAGAGAGATTGTGAGTGAGACAATGCATGAATGACACGGTTGATCTCACTGTCTGGTGCCCGGGGACACGCGCTCCATACAAGGTAACTATGCTAATAAGCTTATGTCATGCCGAAACTGTTACAGCTTCGAAATTTCACTTTTTGCTACAATGAGTCCGTCATCTCTTAACAATTTTGTTTCAGTTTCATTTATAGGACTGTTTCTTCATTTATATCAAATAAGGTAAAATAGGTGTATTTGTAAAATGAAATTTTTTATACATTAAGGGCCGGTCTTTCCACCTTCAGGTAAACTTTTAGTTAACTGTCTGTCAGATAAGGTTATCTGGAGCTTCATAAATGTCAATACCAGTCAGTGAATTCAATCCGTGGCCTAATTATCCGTTAGATAACTATCTGATAGATAAATTTGTATTGAAAGACAGGATGACATTTATTTGGCACAGAAAGTATCACATAACCTTATCTCTCAGATAGTTATCTAGAGGTTTACCTGAAGGTGGAATAACTGGGCCTAAATTAAATATTCAAATTCATTTTATTTGCCCAACATGATTAAAATAAATTTCTGTATATCAGCTTGGCCATTGTCGGTCAAATGATCTTTTGGGCGCATTCGTATAAATCGTTCATTCTACTCGGTTGTTTTTTAGTTAGCTAGTTCATCATAAGCACAGCTCTATAATTCTAGGTGGATTATGGCTTTCTGCACCAACTTCCTCCATTCTGTTCTATTTACCGCTTTGGTTCGCCAAAATAGCCAATGAGCAAAAAAAAGAACTGTAAATAGCTAATGAGCAAAAACTACTCAAACTACTTTAAAAAAAAAATAGTTTAGAAAATAGCTGATAAGCAGAAAAAGGGAACTCAAATTAGTTAATGAGAAAAAAAAAAAAATAATAATAATAATGAGAAAAAAATTCAAACTAGCTGATGAGGAGAGAAAAGAAACCAACTGATGAGCAAAAAAATGAATTCAAACAAGCTGCTGGGTAAAAATAAAAAATTGATGTGAAGTGTGAATTTTCACACAGTTAAGGGTTTTGTAGGTATTTAATAAGTGTAAAGCTGCATTCAGAGCTCTGTAAATCAACACGTTGTACGCTATGGATAATTTTTAAACGAGGTCATTTGGTATGATCGGACATGCTCGTGCTTTGTCGTTGCTATACTACTGTTGAGCGATATAGTACGAGCTTGTCCGATCATACCAATTGCACTCGTTTAAAAACTATCCATAACGCACAGGGTGTTAATTTACTGAGCTCTGAATGCAGCTTAAGAAGCCAACATATTACTGGATGTGTAGGAATATTTGTTTTATAATAACATCAAAATCAATAGTTTTTTGATAAACATTTTTATTTGTTATTTGAATACTAAGAGCTTCCATTTAATTTTTTTAAACAAAATTTAAATAAATTGCAAAAAATCCCAGCGTTTTTTCTGCATTAGCTTCGTATTCAAGTCTTCATTAGATTAATAAGAAATATATTGATAAATGGCTTAATTTTTTCAGTTTCAGAAACGCATTTCTCATTATTAACAGTGTTATTTGATTTATAAATATTTCATTATTCTAAATAATTTATTCCTCTTTGATACCTTAAAAACAAAAATCTAAAGTAATTCAAACAATAGATTGAATCACAATGTATAATAGTATAATAAATGTAGATTATAGTGTGGTGTTCAAAACTCGGTCCTCAGCTGTGAAAAAAATTGTATTATATTTTTAATTCTAAGAACGGCACACACTATCTTAGCCAAAAATACAAAAAATCCATAACATTATTAGCCGTAATTTAGTCATGAATTAAAAAAATAATGTCATAAATTTTGTCAAAAATACAAAAACTGCAATATTTTTCAAAAAGACAATCTAATTTAAAATACCTCTTGTACGTTTCCGGCTTAAATCAATGTACATTACCTATAATTTTTTCAGATTTTTAGTTTAACCCCTTTTAGTAAAAGGGGGCGGAACAAGAACATTTTTAGTTTAGTTTAGTTTTGTTTCCAAAAACTAATCTCATCAAAAATTCCTGTTAAACTATTCCGGTTCCCATCAATTTTCATTATGGAGATTTTTTTCAGATTTTTAGATCAACCCCTCTGGGAGATAGGGTGGGGGACAAAAGTTTTTCCACATATTTTTGGCAAAAATCCCATAAAAAAAAAAGATTTTTCAAAAATAAAAATTGTTGATTCACGCATTAATAGGTTTCATTTGGTATTACACTCAAAATTTAAAAAAAATATATATATATATTAAATACATAATTGTTTATATTTATCTTGGGATATGTTCTTTGAACTTTCAGTATTTTTCCTATACGTGGATCAAAGAGTAGTATAAGCATGCCAAATTTCAACTTTCTATTTTAAGCCGTTTGGCTACAATTTCTGCCGTACGGACAGACAGACACATGAGTGACGTTATAAGGGTTTTTTGGTGGTCATACTTACAAAACCCTAAAAAGGAGCTCAAATTAATTGATGATAAAAAAATTAATTAAAACTAGCTAATGGGAAAAAAACCGGATTGATGATCAAAAACAAGGAATTCTAACAAGCTGATGAGCAACACGTAACCCGGAGATACGATGTTGAAACCCTAAAAGGTAGCCGCCCTTCTGAGGCCTAGGAAGAAAATAAGAAAAAGAAGAAAAAAATCATTCGTTAAGTGTATGCGTGGCCTTATATTCACATCAGTTGCTTCAATTCCCTTTCAATCGCTACTGAATGAGCAATATAAATATTTCAGTGACATTTACTACATTGCAGTGAATATGTTTGTTAAGTAATTTATGGCGTTATTTTAAGAATTGCAGTTTATAGTTACCATTAAATTTAACACATAAAACTATAAATATATATTAGAAATAGTAAATATTTTGAGAGGAAATGTAAAAAAAACTAACAATGCGGTAGGTTGATTATTTAAAACATCCTGCCAAGTACAGAATTGCAAGCGAGATAAATTGACCGAAACCAAAACTGGCAACTCTGCGAGCATATCATATTTTATACCCAATTAAAAATAAAAAGGTTATAAACAATCTTTGCCTAGGTGAAGGATGTGTTTAAAATGAACGTCTTACATAAATGCAGCAGTTGTGTTTGCCGTCAAAATAAAATGTTGCTGTTTAAGAATTTTTGTTTTGATTGGCATTCTTCTCTTTCACATTTTGTATTACTTTTCATATATTACACTAGGCAGAGCCGTTGCCAGGGGCGGATACAACCGGCTGGCTACCGGGCAACTGCCCGGTGGGCCGATCACTAAATGAGCCGGTTTGGCCGATCATAAGAAAAGACAAAACATTAAAAAATATGTAGGTTAAAGCGTTAAAAATTATAAAATAATACATCTCATATAACTGAATAACAATTGTTCATAATACGCCAATTCAGAAATGAACAATGAACACTATTTTTTTGATGTAGAAACAAATATTAAGGTAATATAAAAATGATGACTAGGGAGTCGACATAACAATGTCGGCTTATGGTGAAGTGGAAATATTGCCATAAAGGCCTTTGATTAGTTGACGCAAGTGTCTAATAATGTACTGCTTGCTGCTCTTCGGTTTCGCTCAATACTGTAAATAACATATTCTTTTTCACTAAATTCACTCAGTTTAATATTACAATTCAAAATTGTTATCTACACAGTATCCCACAATAAATTTAAAGTTAAATAAAATAAAATCCCACATTAATTTTATAACCACCCAAAAATTTGTAGAAAACTAAAAAAAATCCTGCTAAATTGCACAAATGCAGAAGGATCGCTGGGATTTTTTTAATTTATATTTTATTGTAACGAAATTTTCGCAAATTATTAAAATTTTGTTTAAAAATATTCGATGAAAGCTCCTGATACTCCACGTTGATTTTGATGTGATTATAGAAAAAGTATTCCTAGACATCCAGAATCTGTTGACTTCTTATATTTACTGAATACCTACAAAACCCTGAAATGTGTGAAAACTCACATTTCACATAATTTTTTACTATACAGACAGGCAGGGAGACAGACAGATTGAGATATACATAGTGACAGCATAATAGTTTATTAATTACAACTACGAAACCCTACAAATGGGTGTAACGAACAAAACGTACAAATGAACTAAATGTTCTAAAACCTTTTTTTTTTACAAAACCAGGCAATTATGGATGTCTGATACTTATTCTTAAAATTTGAAAGCATTTTTTTAAAACCCACCTAATCCGACTAAACAACTGGTTCAGCATAAAAAAAGTTGTCAAACAAACACTCCCAAAACCCATATCTTTGACATTTAATATGTTTCCGTTTTTTTTTCAAATCGAGATTTAAAATACCGGTTGAAAAACATTATCATCTGAGTCATCCATGACCACCTACATCTCTATTAAGTGTGGGTGGGTCGTCTGATTGCTTCTTCACGATTAACAAATAGAAACATTCTTCAGTAATGGAAAATATCTTAGTGAGATGCATGGATTGATACCACAAATAAGTGGAGAGTAAATTGAATTATGAATGATGCGGTGTGATAAAGTCAATTGAGTGTGGGAAACATGCCTTAATGCATTTGCGAGAATATATTACTTACGAGATTGAATCGATTTAATGTTATATTTGTTTTGATAAACTGTTAAGGAAGCAACTTTGATACTGATTGTACTTTTAAATTACGTATTAATTGAAATATTGTAATAATGGCAGACTGTTGATATTACTCGACCAGCAACCCGTGGCGTACGAAATTTCGATACACATATGACTGTCAGAAAAAATAGTAGTGGAGACACATTTAGTTACGCATTTCGTGTCTTTCTTAGTCCAATTCGCCATGGGTCGCTGGTTGAGGTATACTAGATAACAAAACCTTTGTTGTACCTATTAATATGTGTGTTGCCGTATGTTTGGAATTAGTCCGGATATTCCGGGATTTCAATATCTCTTCTGGATTTCAATAGTTGTCCAAGATTTTGTGTGAGCTAATAAATGTCCGGGATTTCAACTTGTCTTTGCTACATGTACCTACAAATATCTACATGGAAAACAACGTTCTACATAAGTTTGATTTTTTTGCATGTAGAGAGATGTTCTAGAGACCTTTCCAGATTTGCTTTTTGCATAGCTGTTCTAGAAACCTTTCCAGATTTACTTTTGGCATAGCTGTTCTAGAAACCTTTCCAGATTTACTTTTGGCATTGCTGTTCTCTCAATAGTCTAAACAAATTTTGTCGAATTTGGTTTGTTTAATTGGTTGTGTATTACGGGTTACGCGACCTAAACATTTTTTTTTTTTAAACCAAGTGTAAGATTTGTTTTGCCACTCTTCTATAATTGATTCTGTACTATTTATCAATTGCAAATTTATTTGATAATGAAAAATTGTAACAATGCGAATTTGTCTTTGGACAATTCGCAAGGAAATCAATTTTTGAAGTTTTTGGGAAATACCTGGATATGTTAACTCAGTTAATCGAAAGTTTTCTTGTTGAATCTAGTTTAAAGCTATTGTTGCATTAAATTTGATAATTTGATTGGCAATCCCATATAATCGTATTCAATGTGTATGTGTATTATTTATTTATTTCTTTATTTATTTATTTTTAACTAATTATATTTTGTTGATTAACATTTTGGGGAGCAAAGCATCTATTACCCACCGATTAACATCCACCCAAGTTTATGCTTATGAAAATTATGTGAAGCCTTGTGTTACATGATAAATCAAGTCATTTTATTTGAATAATCATTCGAAAATTAATTTTAATGCTACTTCATCGTATTTCGCACTAGGTCCTTTCTTTAAAAAGACTGTACAACTATTAATCGGAAATACCGAGATCAAGAACTAATTTTCCTAATACACTGCTCAAAAAAATTAGGGGAAAACATTTAATACTGCACAAGTTGCCGGTCGCTATGGCGTAGTGATCAGCTCATTTGACTGCTAACCATGGGGTTCGGGTTCGAATCCCGGTGATGGCATGGATGTTTGTCTTTGTCATAAAAATTACTAATGTATTCAAAATAAAAATAACAGATATACTGGTTATTGGCCATCAGTAGCTAAAACTAAAAAAATGTACAATTTGTCAAATTCAAGTATTATGAATAAAGTGCTAAGTACATGAGAATTTAATTGGTAAAAATGAATCATATTGAAAACCAATTTCTTCATCATTCTAAATTTACAAATAAGTATTTCTGATAACAACAAAAAATTCCAATGCTATGCAAATCTGCAATGATTTGCACAAATCAAGAAATTAGTACCGTGTATGTCTTCCACTAGCACCAATAACATCTTGACACCTCTGTGGTATACTTCGTATAAATCCCCGTAGACCTACATGTTGGATTCCTTCCCACTCTTCGAGGAGGGCTTCTATTGCTGTACAAGTTAGATCACCAATATCTAAAAAGTGTTAAGAGGTAGAGAAATTCAATTTGCCTAGTATTCTGTAACCTTATGTATTTCGATACAAAAACTCTATTTTGAGTTCCGATGAATAGTTTTCATGATTTAGACTAAATGATACTTACTTAAGTACTTAATTAGGCGATTTTTCAAAAATCCGAAATATCTCGAAAATGGTAAAAGGTATAGGTCCACGGATGTTGTTTTTGAATTTGTTAGGCCCAACTAACATAGGAAATTTGTTGGAAAATTTTACAAATTTCTTTCCTTCCAATATTCGCCCTTAAGTATTTCTGCCCATTAAAAACATTAAACCTCGACAAACAGTTTTCATGATTTTGCACCAAATTCAGCGATTTTTCGAAAATTGGTAATACCTCGTAATAATAATAATAACTATAATAATAATAGGATTCCAACGCCTAGATAGACGTATATGGGGCAAAGAAGGTATGTTCTCCATTTCTAGACCCCCGGTCATAGATATAAAAGCCAAGTGGTCGGTGTGACGTTTTGACTTAGTATAGTATAAAATACTTGAGGCTGAGTCGCCCCCAGAGCTGACTGTACAATTTGGAAAGATAAAAATCAGAAGGAGGTGAGAAGTATCGAACCAGCGTAAATATTCAGACGCCGCCTCGCTTTAACTAGCTTCCCATTACGAAAAAACGTTAAACAGTTCGGATTTTGTAATTAAACGTAATAACGATCGTAAAAAAATTAATTTGGTCTAGGATCATACTTCAAAATTTAATTTTTTTCTTTAATATTATTCAAAATACCCATCTCAAGATTTACATCCTGTCTGCTTTTATTTCGTTTCTTCGTATTGTAATAATTTTGCGTTGCAAATTTAAATAAATCATATAATGTTGCTAATGTTAACTGAAGCGTTTTGATATTATTACATCTGACGACAAACAGTGCATAAAATATGTAGGATAATCAAATAAAATCGTTACAGTTGTGATAGAATCTACGCGTGAAATACTCGCACTTAAAGATAATTTATATGCAAGCATCTTAACAGTGTTGTCCATTTACTTATTATACGAATTTGCGTGGGATACAGCATCATGAAGCGTATTCACTTGTACGATACGGAGACCCACACAAACATGTCATTTATTTTAATGTAAAGACACTTTTACACGCAACCAAACTAGACCTAACCAGGGACAGCGACAGGCCTTTCCCTTATACGGGCTGCAATTAAAATATTAACTAAAAAAATTAGCTTTATTGAAATAATTTTTTAAATGGGGTTTCAGACAAATATAGTTCTTTGCCAAAGATATATATATAATAACAAATAATAATAATAAATAATATTAAATAATAATAAATAATAATAATAATAAATAATAATAATAAATAATAATAATAATAATAATAATAATAATAATAAAAAAGATTCAATGAAATAATCTTGCCCGACTGATAGCCACAAACAAAACCTAGAAAATAGAGAGGCCATTATCCTCTTTTAGTTATGGTTTGCTAGGGCGCAGGGCCGTTTTAAGATATTCGGCGTATATATATATATATAAATATAATGCGCCCCTCTTCATAAGAAAATACATAACTAGAACCGTAGAAATGTTTTTGGCGCCCTTGGTAAATAAAGTAAATTGAACCAAAAAACAAATGTCTTCACCTCCCTAAATCCAAGAGAAAAACAAAAAAGGTCCTCACCTCTTCAAATTCCAAGTGAGGAGCAGAAAAAAAGGTCCTCATCTTTGCACTGGCGCCCCTGTACTGTACATAAAAATAAAGGGCTCCAAAAGGCTTACGCCCCGGGGCTGTGGGGCTGTAGCCCTGTGATTAGGGTCGCCCTGCTAGGGCGGGAGCTATGACGGTATTGATAAGCTTCATTTTTATGAGAAAGGGGTAAAAACGTAGGTCAAAGTGTATTAAAAAACCGTGTTGAAGTTGATAGCAGAAAGAACTCCCTCTCCAACTCCCTCTTCGCTTGGCACAACTGGAGCTTCCAGCAAGATTCAACGCCAGCTATCATCCCAAGGCTTGAAAGCAATTTACCAACTTTTCTCTTGTTAATTGGCTGTCGAGCAGCTCTGTCCGTGCATCAGGACGTGGCTTGCAAGAAGAGATACCCTAAATCACTAGTCTAAAGAGCTTCCTAAGGCAGCGCAGGATTTTTCTGTAGAAACCTTTCATAATGCTACTGCCGTGGGGTCGTAGAGACTTAAGCGCTGTGTAACGGCCAGAGAACTGATTGGTGATCTTGTTTAAGATGCATCTGTGAATTATGTACTAAAAGAAAATTAAAATACCTTGAAGCATCTTGTGGAAGTTCACTGAAAACTTTGAAACAATATTTATCGAAAGACTAGCTAATTAGTTTGGATCTGCAGTTAGTATGAGACGGTCCACATCACACTATTTGTTTGCCCAGTGAAAATCCTATGGTATCTGTAACGCATAGTATACTCTTTACAAGCCCGTGCCGTACATAAGTGCAAGGTTGTGCGGTGCACAACGGCGCCGAGGCACCAGATGTTATGCTTTCACAATTATAAACAAAAAAAAAATCGTTCCTTACAATAAAAAAAGAGTGTATTTTTATTACTCTCCCAATGATACGGTATTTAAGGTTACGAGGAATCCCAATGTGTATAAGTTTATGACATGCTCGAAATAACGTGACGGCCACACCTCTACCCAAGCCAAGTCGGGGAAGTCCCGATTTATATATTGTTTCTTTGGTCGGTCTGTTTTTATGATTTACAGTTTTAAAGATTTTTATTTTCGTACTTTAGTCGATTCAGTAGCCGCATAGTAGTACATAGTGTGGAATATCGGCGTTCTATGCATAATTAAAGCGCGAAAAGCTAAATTTATTTAGAAAATCTTTCATTGTTTTATATTATAGATTGTATTGTTCTACGTTATATGATAAATGTATAAGTATATGTTGCAAAATTTAAAAATAAATGAAATTATTTTCAATAGTGGATAATGCTTTACATGTTCCTTCATATATATATTTCCATATACTAAATCAACCATACAAATTACTGTATAAAATTGGGGGCGCCATAATAAATAGTGCACAAGGGCGCCATATAAAATAGTGCACAAGAGCGCCAAATTTGTTAGGCGCGGGCCTGTCGCTTTATAACCTGGTTTGTAATCAATCCATAACATAATGCATAAGGATGAAACAAAGGGTTTGGCTCTTTAAAACATCTGTTTGTAATAAACAGAATAAAGAAAGTAGTATATTTTTTATGCTATGTTTCCATACATTTCTATTATTAAACGAGGCTTTAGTTCGGGTTAGAGTGAATATCTAAAGATCGTTCTCGGCGCTTATGTTCTTCGTCTCATAATAATGTTAAGAGTTAATTGTTCTATTTCACTAATATAATATTTCTGTTACAGGTAAGGGACACCCTGACATACTTTATGCAGTCAATAAATAAAGTTGTAAGTTTATATTTTATTTAAATAATTATATACATATTTATTTGAGACTTATAATTATATGTATTATCCGTTATCAATATTTTCCCTCATATCAACCAGAAATGTTTTTCGATATAATTTCATATAGGTTAGTGATGGAGTACAACTGTTAATGATTCAAAACGACATACGGAAAAAAATATGTTTTTGGGCCTCAATCTTTTGTATGTCTTTACTCATTAGCCTTATCCTTTTTGTTCTCAAGATAAACTTCTATTAACAAAAGCTGTATGGTGTATTAAAACATTTTAATAACTTACTTATAATGTGCAATTACGCAGTGAGTAAAAATACTCCCCATTTTGTTTTAAAAAATGAACGAGACGCTTTATTAAATATGCATACGCATAATGACTAGTGTCTGCTAGTAAAACGTTTAAATAATCGAAAGTACAAAGATAATTGATTTTTTATACGCAATAAGTACCACTTAATATTTTTATATCATTTTTTGAAGCCTGCAAACTAATATAAAAGTTTAATAATTGAAAAACTAGTAAGTAATAATAATATAAGGATGATACTTAAAAAGATGTAATTTGGTTGCTCACGAATAAAGGTATCTGTTTACTAGACCTGACGGTAATAAGACTATAAGAAGGCCGTAACGGGTCCAATATCAACGCCCACTATACAGAATTATGAATGTAGCATCCCCATTCTGGAGGCGACACTACTCGTCTATACCCGTTTGCTCCACGTTCTGCCGGCTGCGCTACGTCGTCAGTTGGCCAGGTTCACTGAACAACCGACCGATTGGTCAGTCGACGGTCTGTTGAGGAGCATTCATTCGTTTAGAACTCTTTCTGTCGTACAGACGTCTGCTCTTTGATAGCGAAATAAGTAGTTCTAGGACCATGACCTGTAATTTTTCTATAGAAGAATTGGCTATGATTGGTATTATTTTAAAATAGATAGGGATGCCAATGATCGACGACATGCTATCTACTACATGATTCACTCTATACCAGAAATAGATGTCTGCAAGAAAAAATTTAGTAGTTTATCTCGCTGGGAAAAGATTCAACCAATTACCCAGCAATTTTCGCGTCGTTGGACGCGAGAATACATTCAATAAATGCAGTGTCGTACCAGGTGTCAAGCAAACAACAGCTTGCACGTTGGTGATCTGGTGTTGATGATAAACGAGAACACTTATTCTTTTCGATGGCTATTAAATCATATTACACAATTATACCCTGGCGATGATGTGACACTTCGAGTGTTACTCCGAAGACTAGTACTGGTCAAATATCAATTGATTAGAGTAGTGGTTTAGAGGAGTTTACTTCAGCTTCAGGTAGAACAAAATTATTATCAAAAAATGTGCTGCCTTCGTTGGGAAAGCCGGAGCATAACTTTTGGCTGTTATAGCATACCGCCATGTTTGGGTGCATTCCAATCACGTTCAGTACTTCGCTAGTGTCTTCCGAGAGTGGTTGTATGACTGAGAGCTGGCGTTTACAATTTGTAAATTGGTTAAACGTGTTTTTTGCTGTGTTAATATATTTTTCATACATATCCAGACGTTGATTGCTCCAGTGCAGAGCATGTGGCAAGTGGGCACATTGTTCTTGCGCTGGAGAAGATGATAACGATAAGGAATGTACGTGGGTTCATTCTGCGCCAGATTTTAGCTGACTGCCCATTATACCACGCCCGTGCTCATTCTGCCCCGACACCGGGGCAAAATGGGCACAAGGAATCTTTTTCTTATATCATCATCAATATCATCAACTTTTAATTTCGTATTTTTACTGTTTTTTTTTTGTAAGTTTTTTTACTGTCTGTAATAATTAAACAATAAATTATCTTGCGAATAAAAGTATTTCGAAATTTTTTACGATATTCCTTAAGATTTTATTATTAAGGTGCCCGTTATGCCCCGGCTTCCCCTATGTCTGTTGCCAGTTACCCGCCTACTGTCGGTCTTACGTTAATTTGTGTACAAAAGCACAGCTTACTATTCCTGCGAATTTAATCTAGAAATCAAGCGCAATAATTTAAACAATATACTATACCACAGATAATATCGATATCCGATATATATCGAAGTAAAAATATCGATATTTCTGATATGGCGCCTTATGTTTGATTCTGCAATTCATCAAATAAAGAAATTACAAAAAAGCAAATCAATGTTATTATTAAAAAGTTATTATTAATTAAAATAATAAGTAAATTGAAGAATAAAACACAAATTACACTTTTTTTTTAAACTTTTTTAATCATTTAGTTTAAAATAAAATACAATGTAATGAATTGTTTAATTATGCTCTTACCTAAAATGGCGAGATGCTGTATCTAAAATATCAACTGTGATAATTATTTTCCCGCAAATCAATTGAGTGTTTTTGTTGTTATTGCTCCAGTTTTTGAATAAAGTCGTTCGGAAGATATTTTTCAACAACTTCATTTAGGATATAATTACTAAATACCAATTTCATTCATCCCATATTAATATAAGATTTTGCTCTAAATGATATACTGGTGCTGAAAGGTACTTGGAAACTTTTTGCTGATAATTTTTTACAAGCCATAGTATAAAAAGAATATCGTTATTTTATTTAATATATTGTATTTCAAATATCGATATATTTTTAAATCATCGATATTTTCGAAATATCGGTATATAACTCCCATCCCTACTCATGCTACACACACCCTATTGCCGCTTGCAAAATATTCTCGCCGATAATGCATGGCATGTTTTGCTTAAACTTATCTTCACCTCGTTCTGTAAATTTAACATTTATAAGAAAATGTCCTTAATTTTCTTACTTGTTGCATAAACAGTTACGATGTTATTAAAAATTTTCAATAAAAATTGTATAAACAAATAAATATTAAAATTCAAAAATAACCGAACAGGTTGAACATTATTACGTAACTTGTGTACTGTATAGTATTACTCATCGGATTGTTTATCAAACCAACCAGAATTAAATCGTTGTAGACCATTTTAGGGCAAAGCGTGACTGTTTTACATAGATGTTTTCGAACATGACAACACGTCTGATACTTGACAAAGATTTACAACTTATTTATAGATCCTGGTGATTAGATGCATTGTGGTGATATCAATGGTATAGCGCTCCATGATTTATTAATATGAATGTGTAGAAAATAACGGTGTTAATAATATATTAGGAACCATAAATGGTAAACAATATAAAACGTTTTTAATTGGGATATTTTATTATTTTTAATAGTTTTAGATTGATATTTTAATAGAGAATTTTTGATTGTATCGAAGTAGTGCGGTAAATGAGGCTAATAAGGTCAGGTTCAAGTTACTAAAATACCAACAGTTAAAATGTCATTAATGGGATTTCATAGGTCATCAAAAAGTCTTACACCGTTACACTTGGGTCTGTTTCTTTGCCTATTCGATTGAAATTGTGGTAGGTATGTACATAACAATGGTTGGAATTTTAATAGTGGAAACAAAACGTATACCTATTTGAAATTTGTACAACCCTTCTATGTAGCCACCCGCATTCTACAACTAGAGCGATATATATCGGAACCGATTTATATCAAATATATCAGTTGTTTTTTAACATTTTTAAATAATTTTATCTGTTATAAATATATTATTTACGGTGTTGGCAAACCTGAATTTGACAGATGCGATATTAGATCATGTGGTTAGACTTAGAATACTGGACTATTATCCTAGTCAGCCATAGTAAGGCTAGCCTGCGCACAGTACAGGTAGAATTCGATATACGCCGGTTCGATATACGCCGATACACTTCTACACCTGCGCTGAATTAACTATCGTACGCCTGATAATCCCCGATTCCCCGATCTGATCGGGACAGTACCGTGACAACTAAACTGGATGGCGCCCCAATATCATCGTGTATAGATATCCTTCTACACGTCTTGCGTATACCTAGTTTAGTTTTTTCTTAATTAAATTAGTTTATTTGTTTCTATGAAATAGATGATTGTTGTATACGCATATACAAAAGGTACAGTAAAACAAATACGATGTTTGAGAAGAAGAGAAGGGAAATGTTAACTTAAGATGGACCTAAAAGGGAAGCTCTATTACGATGATGGAAGTTATTAGACAAATGGAAAGTGAGGGAAAACGTCCCGATATCTGCAGGATAATAAATTTACCGCTTCAACTGTTACTTCCATTATGAAAACACAATCTGTTCAGCAAACTACAGAAGAAAACGCTAAGTACGAGTCAACGAGTACTGTCAAATAAAATAGTGTTATAGATATCCTTTACGTCTATTTTTTTATTTACTTGGAACCTAACCCTATAGCCTCACTTAGGGTTCATACAAGTTAGGTTCATTTTACGCCAGTTCTGTTTACTCAGGTGATGTGTTTTTTTGAAGTCTTCATCTCCGACACATGAGTGACGGTATAAGGTTTTTTTGGTCATCCCTACAAAATCTTAGAAAAGGAGAAAAGCTTTACTGTACAAGCTTCAGAGAGAAATTGTCTTAAAAGCAAATTTATCTCTTTCGTGAATCTATTTAAAAAAAAATCACTTTGAACCAAACGATTGATCAAACTATTTGCAATTGGATGAAGAGACTTATTAACGATTACTGCAATTAGTGACTCAACTTATTAAACAAATAGTAAAAAATATGATGGCGGCAATATCGCTATATGATAAACTTGCAACTCTACAATTCTTGTCAAGTAGAAGCGGTTTTCAAAGTCTCAGATTTTCAACGGCCACATCAACACCGGCCTTATGCAAGATGTACCAAAATTGTGTCTATTTGACATCTTGATTGAACAACAAATAAATCAAACTAAGACTTGAACGGACACGTTTGCTTACTCATCGTTTTAACTGATAAGTGATAACTGATAGGAAATCTTCAGGCTCTCCCATCGAGCAATATTTCCGTTTCAGTCCGTCGCTTCCCTATTTCTCTATTTAGACCTCAGCAGTGGCGTAATTTTATATCTTGCTCTCCTACAGAATTTTTGGACTCTACTGTAGGTTTGTCAACTTTGTCTAATGAGAATGAGCGAGAAAAAAAAAAAAAAGAAATTAGTCCATATACCCTTGAGAGGGTATATGGGCTATATGGTATATGGGCTACCCTTGAGAGGGTAAATGGCGACCTAGGGTGCTTCTCGTGTTACAGGTTCCGGGTTCGAATCCCGGTCAAGGGATATTTGTATTCATCCTTATGACCTCATCCTCATTAAAAAAATAAAAAATAGTTTATCATCGCTCCCAACCCGTATTTGGGTCATGTAGACCCGAAACTTCATTCTTCGGAGTGAAAGGCCCGTACCCAATATAAAGTAGCAGTACGGTAGTGAAAACAACAGCTCGGTGAGACTACTGTGGGACGTTTATAGGCTGAATAAATGGCGACCACACTGATAACTCAACTGAATATGAAACTGAATTAAACTGATCATATAGTAATAATAATAGTAATAGTAATACTAATAGTAATAGTAATTCGGAAGTTCGTAATAGTAATATTTATAGATGTTTTAAAATTTACATTCTTACACACGTCTTTACAAGATGGTTACATTAATACTTATTTCTTACATTACTGAAACCATTTGTAAGAAACTCTTCACAATTATAAAATGCATCTTCCTTAAAAAATGACTAAAATTTAAAATATTTCTAACTGAGTGGGGAGGCAAACCTTTAATATTCTCAGATTAGATAAAATTTAGTGCAATAATAATTAATTGAGTATCTTGCACTATTTATTCTAATGTATGCTGGTCTTATCAAGTGTTTCCCTCTCGTCTCGTATTTATGAAAGGTTCCTACGTTTCGAAATTTTCTTGGTTTGATGCATGTAAACAAGTCAGTAGAATATATATAAGGAGGGTAGTGTCATCAAAATGTTGTCTACAATCTTGTCTGTAATTCAGACAACAAATCACTCTAGCAACTCGCTGCTGTAATCGAAAACTTCAGCAAAGCATATACGATGTGCGACTTAACCAGGGCATGATAAGCAGTCACCAGGACATTTCTGGGTACCTTTTATTTTAGATTTCTTATGCAGTAAATTGCCTTGCATAATTTTTCCGCTATTGTTTCGGCATGTTTTTCCCAACTGAGATTTATACCAATGGTTACTCCTAGAAACTTAACCGGATCGTTACAAATATTCTCTGCTGTTGGTCTTAGGAAAACAATAGGTGTTGGGTTTTAGCTTCGTTTCTGCTTAATCTGTTCGCCAAGAACCAATCTGGCGCAGCATTTTTTATTAAGGTGTTATTGGATTTCATTTCTTGGTAGTTTTCGGACTGATTAAGCAGCGTATAAAGACCTCTAATCACGATCTGGAACTTAGAAGGAGGTGATAATTGTGTGAGGACAAGAATTCAAAATAATAATAAAGTTTAAGAAATCCTGAATGAGATCAACTACATTTCGTTTTTGTTTTCTTTGAAGTGCAGTAAAGCATGTAAACTTTCAAACTAACAAGCTTGTAGCGTCTTAATTTTTTTTCCATTTTCTTCATTTATGCACTTAAAATAACCAGATTTTTTTTGCATCTCAAGTTATTTTGCATCGCAGCATCCGTCCGTATTTTTTAAGATTTTTATTCGTCACCAGCATGTATCAACAAACTTGTCTGGTTAGAATGGTAGTTAATTTATTAGTCTAGGAATGAAAACAGACGTTGCGTGGCCAGATTCTGAAATAGCTATGCACATACGAGTATGTGTTTGGCCGCTTGGTTTTATTGTTTGAATTAAATAGCTTGATATAATGCAAACTTCATTACATATTTATATGAAATTGCAGCTAATATCATATCTTTATATCTTACTGTATATAAACTAGTGTTTAAGAATTTTTTGTACTTGATAGCCTATATGTTAGAGTAATTATTTTCTTTTTATTTTTGAGTGTAGAATAATTGCTGAGGTAAATTGTTTAGTTTATTGTTTTCCATAAAATTTTTACTTTTCAAGACTATGTTCGTTGTAACAACCCTAATTATACGCATTAAACTCTAAAAAATAGTAGATTTTTTTCTCGTTACGTTTTTTTGCTAAAATAACACTATTGCCAAACAGAAAATCAATTAACTGGCATTTAAGGATATTGGTTCATAATAGTTTAGTAAGTACACTTGACCTTCCATGTTCGTGAGGGTTACGTTCTTCGGAATCCTCGCGCAAATGGAATTCATGCACATGACGCTAATGAGGTAATGAGAAAAAAGAGGTTATGTTCAAAGCTTAACACTCAACTGTTATGAGTAATAACAGTATTAATAAGCAAAATAATACTAATCGAAAATAAGAAACTGAATTATACATAAAAAAATGCGTTTTTCTATATATATATAAAATCGTTGCGTGTCATCAATTCCATTGGTGACATTAAAAGTACTGTTGTCTTAGTAGATTCAGGTTGAGGAGTAAAAAAACACTCCAATAGGTCAAGTCTTCTGTATACGCAATATTGTTAAAATGTTCTCGGTTTGTTCAGATTCAGTATTGTTCGCAAAATTTTCAAACTGTGCCGCGAAATCTTAAAAAAACAAAACTAGCGTCGTCGTCCGAATATACGGACAATACCATTAATAAAAACAAAGTACACGAAGGATCTTTTTATGACGAATTGAAATAAACATCCTGAATACAGGCGCGTCTGCATTCAGGAACCAACACTATTTGAATAAAGACCAATTACACTTCCTCTATGACTAAGTAGGTGTGCCGCGAAATTTTTCTTCTTTGGAAAATGTGCCACGAGAGTAAAAGGATTGAGAAGCACTGCTCTAAGGTTTTGTCAATAGACATCTCTTACTCGTGACTGTTATAACTCCTAAATTGTCATTATTTGCATGATTTACAAAACCTCCACCACTAAGCGGTCATCCAAGTCCCACAAATTCATCAACATCCCCTTGGTTTACTACTGGTAACTGCTAAACATACTTGGGCTACAATTTCTACCAATAAGCATTCATAGTTGATCTTTTTATGGCAGCCAATGCTATTTTAATGTTATCTAATCTATCTTATGCATTATGAATGAAATAGCTAATAAAATAGAATGAATAGACTTGTGTTTTTTTTTTTTTTTTTTTAATTTATTATTTTATTATACTTTTCTAGTACATAAAGGGGTTAATGTATCTAGCAAGAGAAGGAGCCCAACGAGGACAAGTATTTTCTGCGCACATAATTTGCCTAAAATGTGTCAATATCTACATTTATTTGAAAATCAGAGAAAATCCAGATTCTTATTTTGAAATGTTCTAGCTTCAAGTCAAGTTTAATTTTCTAATCACGATATTACAGCCCATTGTGGGCTTTGAGCTGCCTAAAAAGTTTTTGAAGGGCCTAACTTTCCAGTTTCGTATTCTTAATTTCTTCAGATTATTTGGGACCTTATCCATATATCTTTGGTCTCCCGGAACTTCTGCGGCCCAGAAGTCTTTGTATACACAGTAGTTTAGTCGGGTTGTTTTCAGCAAGTTTTTCGATCACTGGTAAAAAGATAGATAATTATGATATTTTAAAAATTTAAACGTAAATTTACAATGGCAAATTTTCAGTTCCCGCAATAGCAGTATAATATTTTGAATACAACTATATTGTGTGTGTTTTTTTTTTTTTTTAATTTAACCCACCGTATCTATGTATCACAGTTTATTTTTTATTTTATTTTTATTTATTTTTATTTTTCATTTTTATTAAAATTAAAATTAAATATATTGTCATAACAGTTGGAATAGTCATAAGCAAAATATTTATTTTTTGCTTAACATATGCAAACTGTTTAGTGATTAATTTGCATCATAATAACTTAATAAATAATCGACTTTTTAGAAAATAAATAAAGCGCAAGGAAAAGTTTAGTATACAATTTTGCCTGTAATTTAGTATTGTCAGATAAATAGACAAAATGGGCTATTGTAAAAAAATCTTTGTTAGCTTTCTTCTTATAAGATCTATTAATCAATCTACATATTGTCAATTTAATGTTTTAACGTTTAACGTTTTCAAACATAGAAACAAAATGTCGTTCTTTTTTGGTTTCCGTCCTTTAAGAAAAGTCGGTTAATATTGTTATTTCATTTACGTTTCGTTCTTAGTTCCTGTATACAGACAGACACATGAGTTACGGGATCTACTCACGAAATCTTAAAAACGAAAACAAGGAAAAAAGAGGATCTGGCAAGGAAAATGAACAACCTTCCACAAGTAGGAAGATCCCGCAAGAAGGTGCATTCATGTGTTCCGCTAAGCCATTTCCTGTTAGTTTCGATTAATTTTTTTGCTCATTAGCTGGTTTGGATGTATTTTATTTATTTATTTTATTAAATATATATATATTTTTTTGTTTATTGGCTGGTTTGCATTTTGTTTTTGCTCGTTGGGTGATTTGGATTTAGGTTTTTTGTCGTTTGTCCCGCAAAGGTTTTTTTCGGACAGAATATAGCCCGCGTTAATAGAAGTTTGACCATACCTGGTGTACGGGATTCATAAAAGACCTCACATTTAACAAATCATGATAGAGAACTTATGTGAGCGAAGCCAAAAGTCAGACTGACACTGCCCAAAAAATAAGAAAAAGTTACTTTTATAGTAACATACTTCTCTTCGTTATTACTTTATCTGTAGAACCAGAAACTAACTATATCTGCATAGTACATATATCTAAAATATGAAACATTGTTTCTGTTATTAAGAGTTGTTTGATTAGTTGAGGCATTCATAAACTAGCCCACAAAAGGGAATATGTTTCTTGTATATGAATGTGAAACCTCTTTCCTCTTTCAGGCCATAACGTAACCTTTCATACTCCTGACCGAAATAACCAACTGCTAATGAAATTGCTGTACTGGGTATTTTAAAAACGGAAGTAAACATCAAGTAAAAATTACAAGAAAAGTGTTATTTAATGGTGAAGGTTCTAAATTTAGAAGTTTAATGCCTAATAATTTAAAATAATTTCTGCAAAATTTTGTATATAATAAAGATTGAGAGCAAAAGTTTGTATGTCTAATTAAGTGTTATGTTTACCCAATTCATTATATTTAAGTATCAATTATAATAGTTTATTGTTTAGAGGAAAAAAATGGTAATAAAAAAGAAAATTATTTTATGGAATGCTGTATTTTTTAAGTACGGGGAGAAACAATACAAAGTTATTGAAATGAATTGTATTTTCTTGTTTTAATACAGTGTTACTCAAAATGTGGTACGCGTTCCGGTGCCGGTACGCGACGAGTTTCTAGAAAAGAAAGAAACAATAGTATAATGTGTGGCACAAATATATAAACCTACTGGTATGCCGCATTAGATAGTGTGAGCAGCACTGCTTAGGACACATTTATCCCGCTTAAAATTGTTTTCACATATGGAAGAATCAATGAATCATCACTGCAGAGTTTACCTAGTGACTCGAGGATGTAACGTTACCTATAATAATAAAATTGAAGGCTATATCTGTTGTTTTCATTTTTTCGGTCTCATATTGGGTTTCTACACGTTTCAGATGATTATAAAACAATATCCGTAAAAATTAAATCAATTTTTGTTTGACTGTCCGAGATTCACGCAAAAACGGCTGGATATATTTTCACGTAATTTGGTATGGTGATAGAGTAAATCCATGATTCGAACATAGGGGGATATTTTAGGGTCCTCGGCTGCGCCTCGTCCTTCAAATTCAGATGCGGGTACACAAATAACTATTTTAAATAGAACAGTATAGTCTACTACATTGAAAATGTATTTTTGTTTAACATATCATAAGGGCACTCCTATAGTGCCCTTTATCAGTGCACGTTAAACCCAACATTAAAAAAGGTATCAGGATTCGTATTTAACATTTTAACCATTTTATTAAAATTTTTATTCATAGCCACCTATATGAAACAGAAAAATTATATAAATACATATTTATGTTTTACATGGATTTTAATTCCCCCACCTCCTTCGGATTTTATCTTCCGAAAATGTGCAGTCAGCTCTGGGGTCGTCTCAGCCTCAAGTATTTCATACTTAAAATGAGTACCTGTTTATACACAGGGATAATAGGACCGATCGAAATAATCGGTCCACGATTGATCGCACAGACCACGTGGTTTTCATATCTATGACCGGCGGTCTAGAAACTGAGAACTTACCTTCTCTGCCCCATATACGCCTATCTAGGTGTTGGGATCCTGTTATTTATTTATTTATTATGTGGGTTTTAATTGTTTAATCAAGTCTTAATAACTTTTTTAATATTGGGAATATTGGTTTAATATTTTTAATATTTATTCATACTGTCCTGATGCTTTGTTAAAGAAACATTAATTTTCTATATGGTAGATAAAAGAATATAGGTGTTTCATTAAAAAAAAATCAGCTGTGGCCACCACAGGACCGACCGCCATCATAAAGTTCTTATATAAAATAATGTATTTATTTAGCAGCAGAATAGAAATAACTTGGCCTAATATTTTCTTGGCGAGATATTATTTATCATGACCATGGAAACGTTACATATGAAAAAATTTTTCGTTTTATCAAAAAACGTCTCAAATAAAAGTTATTAATTATTGCTTTTATAGCAACTTTTGTTCAATAAATTTTTTCGAAATATTTTTCTGTTGTGAAATATTCACAAAAATCTTAAAATCGACACGAGTTAACTCCCATTTTTAGTCAACCGATTTTTACCAAAAGTTGATCAACTCGTGCCATTGATAACAGAAGCTTAAATATAAAGTTTCATAAAAATCTTACAAATAACATCAGCCGAATTTGCTCTGCACGTGTACACAGACGGACAGACAGACGGACGGACAGACAGACGGACAGACAGACCGACAGACATCATGCTAAAAATAGTCGAAACGTTATGTAAAGACCTCAATTCGTGGAGATCCATCGAAATCTCGAAATGTCAAAATCGATATGATCACAATACCTCTCTTATATATGTTGGCGGTCGGTAAAAAAGTATGTTTTGAAGTTATCAATGCTTAAATAGTTTCCAAAAACACCTTGAATATTAAAATAATGGCAGGTATTCAGAAAATCATTTGAAAAACGGTGAAGGGCGGAAATTAGAAAAACCCACTTGAAAGGTAGGGACAGAAATTAAAAAAAATCTCTCGAAACTGATGCTATAAAATTTAAAAAATCACGTTTTTCATCAACACAGTGCTTTCAAAATCAGTAATATATTAAAACAGGGGCCGACAATCTTTTTTGTGTCGCGAGCCGCATTCAGTAATATTTATTTTAAATTCTTATTTCGCGAGGCGCATTTAGTAACAAAATTGTTTGGCAGGTCATACCTTTTGTAATTTCTATTTTTTTACTATTTTAAATTCTTGTTTACGCCGGTTTATACGTCTTTCCATAGGCATAAATACCGTATTTAAGAAGCCTGAGCATCGCGGCAATAATATGCTGGCTACACTGGATGAGAAAAGTGAATATTATATTTTCATATTAGTGGGCCGCCGAATGCCGACCCCTGTACTAAATGAATCAGTACTTTTATGCAGTTTAGGTATAAAATATATCCAAATTAAGCTCTAATCAGTTTTTTAAATATTTTGAAAAGTTTTAATATTTTTAAATCACAAGGGTTCAGATATTACCCATACGTCCGATATACTAGTTAAATTAATGCAAATTAAGCAGAAATTCAGATGTATAACCTCACTTTTTGCACGAAATTATTATTATAATTGAAAAATAGTTTACACTCTCTTTCGTCATTGTCTAGGTTTGTAGTTTTTAAAATTATATCAAATTAATTATAATTATATTATAATATAATTATATAAAATTATAGAGTTGTAAAGGCAACAATTCCACGCATTTATCTCTTCCTAATGACGAAATTTTCAAAGCACAACTGTAAAAAATTAACTGTTTCTTCCAGGTTTGTGATTGGTTCAAATTAGTTGTGTTAACTAAAATGTATGCAATATTCAAATAGAACGCTTCCATGGTTTTCCAGTGTACAAATAAGTTAAATGATATTAAACCAGAAAAATTAAAACAGATTATAGCTTAATTTGGTTGTCTAAATGTGCCTGGATTTCTTGAATATACCTAAAAAATCATAAAAAGTAATGCGTATTTACAATATTTATTCTTTTTTTCTGGTTCGTTTGATCGTTTGCTTTTTTAAGCTTATTTTTATTATGTCAACTTGAAACTTTTTTAAATCTTGACCACTCAGTTCTAAATGCCTTCTTTGTCCTGTAACCTATATTTTTCCAGACCCATTTATGACATTAAATGAAGCGAACAGTTCAAATACTGCATTAATATTTTGATTGTTGCTTATACCTGCCAGTTAATACCTAAAGTGCCCGTGAAAGAATCTTGTGTTGCGGGCCTTTATACATAGCCGTATCGAATGCGCAAACCAAAAGGAAAGTTCTGATTTATGTCGGTCATAAACGTCGCCATTTTTATAATAATAGATCTTTGTATGATGCATTTGTTACGACCATGAATTCAAATGAATAGTTTTGGAATTATTATCATGGCATGGTAGATGTAGTTTTTTAGATGAGTTATGTCATTTTCAGATTATATTTAGAATTTTTTTACTGAGTTATTTACAAATAAAGTTAAGATCATTTCCAAATGCTTTGTTGATATTTGCATTTACAACAGTGAAATATGAAAAGAGCAGTATCGGGCTAGTAAATTAAACATTTGTAATAATTCTTTTAAGCAAAATTTTATATTTTGCGAAAAAATCGTCACAATAAAATTTAAATAAAAAATCTCAGCGATTTTTTCTGCATTTACTTAGTATTCAGGTCTTAATTAAATTAATAAGAAATATATTGATAAATGACTTATTTAGTTTTCAATTTCAGAAAAGTATTCCTCACTATTAACAATATGTTATTTAATTTATGAAGTATTTCATTACTATAAATGATTTATTCCTTTTTGATACCTTAAAAACAAAAAACTAAAGTAATTCAAACAATAGATTGCATCACGACGAACTCGGTTCTTAGCTGTTAATTTTTTTTATTATGTTGTTAATTTCTAAAAAAGACACACTACCTTGGCTATAAATATAAAAAATCCATAGCATTACTAGCCATGAATTAATAAATTAATTAAATTTGTCAAAAACACAAAAAATGAAATATTTTCCAAAAACGAAATTTGAGCAAAAATTCCTCGTACAAATTCTCGTACATTTCCGGTTTAGATCACTATACATTAACTAGAATTTTTTCAGATTTTTAGTTAACTCCTTTGCGTTATAGGTATGTAGATTTTAGTTTTAAGGTCCCCCCCCCTCCCGTAACCCCCAACAAAAAATATTTGTGTTGTAATTTGTCTGAAACGTGTAGAAAAAAATATTCACGCTTCCCTAGTTTTTGAGGTAGAGCTCATTTGGGTCAGTTTTTGCCTATAATTCCAAAACTTTTGCCCAAAATGGAACAATTTTGTTGATTTGTAACCAAAAACACATATTTGTACCAATTTTCAATAAAATCGGAGACAAAAAATTTTTGCTCTAAAATCACTATTTTTTTAAGATCTACTCTTACGATTTTTTCGATTTTTGACCATTTTCAAGGTTTTTGGTTTACTAACTATACAAAACTTAATAACTGATTAAAGCCCAATTTTTTTTTAGACTAAACAATATAGGAGATTTTTAAAAATTCAAACCAAATGTTTTTAAGGATTTATATAAATTTCCAAAAAATGAAAAAAAAAATGAAATTTTTCAAAAATATATTTGTTTCAAAATATTGTAACAAGTCAATTAGGACCTCAAGATTTCAAAAATTTCAACCGTAGGTCTTTAACGTATTGTGTTTTTGAGATACGTCCATGCGAAGATGAAAATGTCTTTACCTAATTCACGCCATATTAAAATTTTTCATAATTTTAAAACACGCAAATCGAATAAGGCCTCAGTTTTTTTCTACACTAAATAAACTACGAGGAATCGAAAAATTCTAAACTCAGGTCGTTTTCTCTAACCGTTTTTGAGTTTTTTTAATTCACAGTTGAGGTAAATTATCCCATTAAAAAAAAATTACATAATCTCAAAACGTATTAAACGATTAAAGCCCCATTTTTTTTCTAGACTAAATAAACTACGCATAATCCAAAAATTTCAACCGCAGGTTGCTATCTCTAACCGTTTTTGAGTTGTGAATTTTTTAATTCACAAATAATGTAAATTATGCTATTAAAAAAAAATGTCGTAATCTCAAAATGCTTCATAAGATTAAAGCCCCAATTCTTTTCCAGATTAAATAAACTATGAAGAATTCAAAAATTCCAACCGCGTCGCTGCCTCTAACCGTTTTTGAGTTGTGTTTCGTTTTTTCACAATTTTCACAAATATTGTAAATTATACTATTAAAAAACGTATATTAGTACAGGAAATGAAGCATTTTGGCTGGCAATTTTTTCGTCCAGCATGGAATTACGTGAAATTTTCGCAGAAGTTAGGGAATAGCCCAAGGATCATTTTCTACATCATGCCAGTGTACGCTAAAACCTTGGGGGTGGTTGCCACTCCATCTCGGGGGTGGAAATTTTTTACTACATTTTAACTATAGGAATCGATGGGAAAAGTAATTCTAAGAAAAAAATGTTCTTTACGTTTTCTTCGTAAAACTAATATTTTTTGAGTTATTCGTGGTTTAAAGTAACAGTTTTTCGACGAAAAAATCGATGTTTTTAAAAAGTTTTTTGCGAATAACTCGAAAAATATGCATTTTATCAAAAAAACTGTAGAAAGTAAAATTGTAGCTTTTAAAAAAACAAACAAAATTCTTTTTTTATTATTTTTCTACGACCAATACGAACCGAGATACGGCATGTTAATGGTTAACTTTTTTTCGCCAAATGCATAATTTGAAAGATTCAAAGTCAAATAACAGAAAAAATTGGCATTTTTCGAGGAAAACTCATTGAATCTTTTTTAAAGTATTTGATTAGACCTTTCAAACAAAAAAACAAAAAAGTCTCTAGCATAAAAATTAAGCGACTTATGATCAAAATAAGGTCGGTACCTACTTTTTTCTACGTTCAAATCAGTGAAAACAACCCCTTATTTACCCCTCCTAATTAAAATTGATCCTCACCCTTCTGTGGTTATCTTTTTATATGTATTTTCAGTACACCCAAGAAGTTTGACCAATTTAAACTGCCTAATTTTAGAAAAATTGGAGTTTAAAGAAAAAACGATTTTTTGCGATTTCGTATTTTTCACCCTTTTCTTCAAAATTTCTCCGAAATTACTGGAGATACGAAAAAAATAATAGAGCACTAAATTGTAGCTTTTTTAATGACTTAAATTTCCCTGTGCATATATTTTCTGTACAGTGAATATTTGGCGAGATATAGCCGTTTAAAACCTCTATTTACAAGCGAACACCACCTTATTCGAGCCCTTCAAACTCACCCCATTTAAAAACTAAGGAATCTTAAGGAATTTAATTTACACAGTCTTATAGTTCTTGAAAAGCCCTACAAAATCGTTTTTGAAAAAACTTTCTATCACTAAAAATGAAGGAGTTATGTTTAAAAAACCAATAAATTTTTTTTCGAAACATTCGAATAGCACGGTTCGGAGCGATTTTTTTTATATCAAGCTCTAACAGGGTGGGTTTTTAAGTGTTGAAACATTAGAAATAGTATACCAAAGCATGAAACAATCATTATTCAACTAATCCAAACCAAATTTTACCCATTTAAGTTTTACAACGTTATTTTATAATTTTTGACAACTAGGGGTAGTTTTCACCCTTAAAAAATAAACAGTGCCCATGAGCTTGATATAAAATTTGAAGTAGAGGTTGAGACGAACCTAATTTCAAATTTTGGTGCAAATCGATGCAAGATGAAATCATTTTTTAATCCAACAAGGGTTGATTTTTAAGGGTTGAAACATTATGAAATTGTATTATAAAGCATAAAACGATCCATATTTAGCTAATCCAAACCAAATTTTACCCATATTAAGGTTTAAAATGTTATTTTATAATTTTTTACAATTAGGGGTAGTTTTCACCCTTAAAAAACAAAAAGTGTACAACGGCACAATGTAGAAAATGAACTAGAGGGTGAAATGAGCCTAATTCCAAATTTTTATCTAAATCGATGCTGGACGAAAAAATTGCGAGGTTTGGTCATTTTTTGAGCTTCATTTCCTGTACTATATAGAACAAAACAGATTTGTCATTTTATTATAAACAATTTTTGTTGTATACGTGTTTGTTGTTAAATCAATAATAAGGGAGCTATTTTAAAAGTTTAGCTTCAGGCTGATTCCCGCAACTCCCCAATAATCATTTAAATAAAACATTTTTTTGCTTTCTTATTGTAAACTCTTTTCGTCATATATGATTTTGCTGTCAATAGTAAGGAAGATCTATGCAGATTGGAGTTTCAGGGTAAAATTTGGGTAGTGACGAACACTACCTAAATTTACATCTAATTGAAAAAATGCATTGTACAAAAAATTTTGTGTCCTTATTATAAATAATATTTTTATTTATATATTTCTGTCAAGTCAATAGTAAGGGAGATATTTTAAGTTTTTTTATTACATTTTTAACACCCCTCCTAGAATAAAAATTTTGAGATTTTATTGTTTTTTTTTTTTTTTTTTGTGTGGATATTGTCCTATATTTATCTGAAACTTGTAGAAACCAAATGTGATGATGAAAAAATAAAAAAAGAGATATTTGCTGGACATATTTTCATAAAATTTGGTATGATGATTTGGAGAGTGATAGATTTCGAACATAGGTTGTAAGGCATTTCATATTTTTTATTAATATAGGTGACCTGTTAGTTGAGCAAGTTGATCAGTTGTACACCGTGTATTTCAAAATCCGAATTGTTCTGATATTAATAATTTAGCATCTGGCGCGTGGATTATACTTTTTTAACAATAACTTTTACACTTCTTTGCTAAGACTGGATAACTAACTAACTGGCCAGTAATTTTTGGAATTTGATGAATCTTTACCCGGTTTTTGAAAGACTGTTCTTCGCTACTATTCATTTATGGAAAATAGGCGTTGAGTAATATAGCGTTAACTATTTCTATGATAATATACTATATACTACTGCTTATTTACCGACCGCCAACACACGAGTATATAAGGGAGGTATTGTGATCATACCGATTTTGACACTTTTGAGATTTCGATGGATCTGCACGAATTGAGGTCCCTACATAATGGTTTGACTATTTTTAGCATGTCTGTCGGTCTGTCTGTCTGTCTGTCTGTCTGTCGGTCTGTCTGTCGGTCCGTGTATACGTGCAGAGCGAATTCGGCTGAAAGGATTTTTATGTAACTTCATATTTAAGCTTTTGACATCAATTGCACAAGTTGATCAACTTTTGGTAAAAATCGGTTGACTAGAAATGGGAGTCTACTCGAGTCAATTTTAAGATTTTTGCGAATATTTAACAACAGAAAAATATTTCGAAAAAAATTATTTAACAAAAGTTGCTATAAAAGCAATAACCGACAACTTTTATTTGAGACATTCTTTGATAAAAAAAGTATCTATTTTTTCATACTTAATGTAACGTTTCCATGGTCATGATAAATAATATCTCTTAAAATATTAGGCCAAGTTATTTCTACTCTGCTGTTAGAATGTATTTTATACAAGTACTTTGTGATGGCGGTCGGTTCTGTGGTAGCCACAGCCATTTTTTTGATAGGTATTTATACTTTCATCGTTCCCGAGTGCCTTTTTATTTTTAATTTGTTTGTTATTATCGATATTTCTGTACTGTTTCAAAGTTTATTTGTTCATTTCTTGGTGTAACATTTCTATTATTTAAATTGACTTGTATTGCTTTTTGGTGTTGTTGTTTTGTATATTAAGAATATTTTTTTATTTATAGTGTGTATTTATTTATTTATTTAGTTATTTTTTAAACGAGGCCGGTATACCAAAATTTCCTGGGCCGATTGAATTTGCCAGTCCGCGAAGTCCGCGACTGGGTCGGTAATTTGAATAATAATCGATAATGATTATTATTCAACAACTCGGCGATTATTTTAATCTTGTTCAACATATTAAATATGATACATGAACAAAATATGTTACGTTAGGTTAGTCAAACGATCCAAGAAAACATAAGTGACATTAATTTATCTTAAAGCATCCAACCTGTAAATACATTTTATTTATAAACTCTTGTTTGCTCTCTAAAATATCTGTTAACATTTATTTACAGAAAATTACATAATTCCTCAGTTTTCAGATTCATTTTCAATCATAATTATTTATTTAGATCGTTTAGAAAGTTTTTGAGTTTAAGAGGTTGCCATAAAGTGTTCAGTACTCCCATAGAGAAATAATTTTAATGCGTGTCTGTACTTTAAAATTCCCCTGAGTCTCATCTGTTTTGTGTCGGCGCCCACTTAACACTTTCACACTCATCTTTGTTTAAAATGGCGACTGTTTTATTACATTAAACTCTATTATAGTTACTAATGTTTAATAAACACGTTAAGTAATGGTTTATTCTATAATTTCAAACATTAAATTTAATTCTAAATGTTTAATATCTAATGTTTCATAAACAAGTACATAACAATAATGGAAATGCATTAATATTTTTGTTCTACCTACGTTTATAGATTTGTATTCCTCAAATGAAATGTTATTAATTTTTAGGATTTCTTTGGTAAAACCATGACATTTTTAAAGCGCTTCCAGACGATGTACTAACGTTCGCCAACGCTGGTACTGACTCTGGCGTACTATAAAGACGATGTGTCGATGCAACGTCAGTGCTGACCAAGTACAAAAATAGCGAACATGGGTCAACATTTGGAAAATTGTGTCTGACAGTGAAAGTGAGGTTATGGTCGCAGCTTCAACCTTGTTTTCGATATTTAAATTAGATTAAAAGTATAAAAAATAACTTTTTGCTTTACGTAGACTTATACAATGCAAAAATGATTATAAACTTCCCTTTAAGCACAACACTCACGGCTAGGGTGACCAGGTCTCAGGTTTTCACCCGGAGTCTCAGGGCTCCGGGTATTGTTAAAAAATCTCCGGGTTTGTAGTTTGGAGATGACGACCTTTTTTTTCTCTCATTACTTACATTTTGGACTTTTTTTGTTTTGCTCATCACTTGAATTGGAGGTGAGGACCTTTTTTTTGCTTATCCCTTACATTTTGGAGGTGAAGACCTTTTTTTGGAGGTGAACAAAATTGAATAAAATTACTGTATTTCCATTTTTAGGGTTTTGTAGGTATGACCAAAAACCTTTATACCGTCATTTTGTCCGTCTGTCTGTCTGTCTGTTCGGTAAAAATTGTAGCCAAACGGCTAAACCTAGAGAGTTGAAATTTGGCCTGCTTATACTACTCGTTGACCCACACATAGGAAAAATACCAAAACATCTAAAAAACATATCCCCCTAAACAAATATGTGCTCACCGAAAAAAAATATATTTTTTAAAAATTCTGAGTATCAAATGAAAGCCCTTAGTACGTAGATTAACGATCAAATTTTTATTTTTGCAAAATAAATTATTTTGACGCGATTTTTGCCAAAAATGTGCAAAAAAATTTTTGTCCCACACCCTGTATCCTAGATGGTTTAAACTAAAAATCTGAAAAAATTCTAAGTAATGTACATTTGTGTGAACCGGAATAGTACAACAGGAATTTTTGATCAGATTATGTTTTCGGAAAAATTTAAAATATTTAATGATATTATGCAGTACAAAAAACAGAGCTCTTCGATGGTGTAATGCTTAGAATACTGGCGTTCTAATTTGTAAACTCGAGTTCAGTCCGGCCTCGAGGCAATTTAATTTTTTCTTATTTTTTGCATTTTTATTTTGTTTAAATTGTTTTTTCAAAATTCTAGTAATATTTGGGCAAATATTGCATTTAATTTTTAAAAGCGTTAATTTAATTATCAGTGGAAATTGAAAACTCTTGGACTTACAACCAAGTAACTTATAAATAATACGATGGATGCAAGTAAAAAAATAAAATATATAAAATATATGTTATATCATGTGTTATAATGTCTGTATCATATTAGTGCCTAAATATATTACTGCTATACTGCTATTTATACTCCTATAAATACACGAAATCAGAAGGGCGGAGCTTATGACTAAAACAACTAATTGAAGCAATAAGCGCAATTTTCAAAATCTTATTGAACCTTGCTATATATAAAAAAAAAATACTGCACATATTTAGAAACATACATAATGGTATTAGGCATTCGAATTAAAATTAACAAAAAAAAAAAATAATAAAATTAATATAAAATTTGTTTTGGCATCCCAAATAATCATTATTCACTTATTAAATACCTGCGAAACCCTGAAATGTGTGAAAACTCACACTTCACATCAATTTTTTGTTTTCAAGCTTAGGGTTTACTTCAACTGAAATCTGGTCACCCTCTACATGACTGATGTGATGAGAGGGTGCGCGCGTCGTTTGTACGATACTTACATGCATATACTTATCTGTACCGATGTTGGTTAAACTCCTTTGACTTGTGATAAGAATACCGCTTCGGAAGCGAACTTCGGCCAGCGCCAAGTCCAGTGTACGTCGGCTGTGACTTGTGACTTGTGACTTTTTGCCCAGACGCACGATCCGCGGAGCCAGACAAATGTAAACATTGGTCGTGACTTGCCACGCCGTCTGTAGGCGCATTTACAGTAAAGCTCTTTGCGCTCTAGCGACTAGTCACCAGAGACCTGATTGTCGGAAGACCAATTTGAAGGTGACAAAAACCGAAGCAACCAAAGCTACTACCAATGCTTAGTATGTGTGACAGTATTAAAATGTTAATATTACTTTTTTTTTTTTAATTAGTGCAACTTTATAAATCCCTGTGGTTATGCCGCGAAACCACTAAAATTTAGACATCATAAAAACATCCATAGACAATTTATTACATACGAGGGACATTCAATAATTAAAGAGACAAGTTGATGTAGAAAAAAAAAAAACTGTATTTTTACAAAATGAGACTTTTACTACTTCTCAACATAATCCTGACGAATGTTAGTACATTTGTCCGAACGATGAACTAGTTTTTTTATACCTGATGCAAAGAAATCTTTGTCTTGTTGTTTGAGCCAGTTTCCCACAAATTATTTGACTTCCTCGTTGTCGCTGAACTTTTTGCCACGTAATGCCTCCTTGAGTGGACCAAACAAATGAAAATCAGAGAGAGCCAAATTTGGACTGTAGGGAGGATGCAGTCGATCTTCGCGAATAATGTCGTCAATTCGGGTTTCAAGCGAAGGAGTTGACACTTCAACTGGCCGGCCAGGACGTTGCTTGGCAGTCACTGAGGTTCGACAATTTTTGAACTGTTCTACCCACTTATAAAAATTTTCGCGATTCATATAACTTTCACCATACTGTAAAATCATTCGTGAAAAGATTTTAGCCGGTTTTTCACCTTCAGAAAGCAAAAACCGGATCACTGAACGTTGTTCAACTAATGTGGAAACTTCAAACGGACACGCCATCGTTAAATGCAATTTTGAGGTTATAAACTAAACAATTTTTATCCGTCAAGTGTTCTCAGCGCATCCCAGTGATGCCAACTTGCAACCAAGTCATGAAAGTACCAAACGTCTCCTACAAACCGTTTTTTTTTTTTTTTCTACATCAATTTGTCTCTTTAATTATCACATGGTCATAAATCAGTGAAAAATTTACTTATCGGCCATTGCAATTCGCTAATTATGTAAAATTTAATAGTTTATTGCAATTTTGAACTGTTTGATATGCCAACTTACTCAACGCAATACATCAAAATGAAATTTTAAGATACCGAGACATTTCAGCGTGAAATACTGCTTACTGATTAGAGACAGTACGATAAGACATAGCGTAGCGATAGTGGTTTAAGGCGTCATCACTGGATATCTTGTAATACATTTTTTGAAAAGTGGTTTCTTGGTATAACCACTAGGAACGAAAGGTTTAACGAGTAAAATATTATTAAAAAAGAAAACTGATTTGATTTTTCCCTAAAATAACCTATAAACTATTGTTTACCACCCTGAAAATAACTCTTTAGTAAATTATAGTTAATAAAAATTATACATTGATTTGAATCGGAATAATACGCTTGAAATTATTGATGTGATAATTACTTTGAAAATTCTTGTTCATATTTTAAAAAATGTATCATATGTAGCACATTAAATTGAAGCATTTAATATTCCAATAAAGAGGCGAAAAATGATTTGCAAAAAATTATATATTTTGTGACGATTATAGCAAATTTGTTATCCCAGATTTTCAGTATTCGCGGTTCTCTTGACTTTTTTAACTTACTATATACCTACGAAATTCTGAAATGTGTGAAATGTATAATTCATTATAACTCTGAAAATGTGTTTTAAAACGTACTAAATAAAATTGTTTTAAGTGAAAACTTCTTAAGTTTTTAATAGCTTCTAAAACTATGTGAGTATAAATTATAGATAGGAAAGCAAAAATAAATGCATTAAGATCTGACACATTTTTATATACAACTTTAAAAATAATTTTGGCACATTTAATACTATTCTAAGTTATTTTTATGCATTATCTAACAAAATAAATCTTTCCTAAAATAAAAATAAAACGAACATCGCTGTTCTAAACTATTAATATAATTTCCGGCAAATATTTTCTTAAAAATTTGCTGTGCCCTACATCAGAGGTCCTCGAACTTTTTGCACCGCAGAGCGCAAGATTACCTGTAGTTTAGGAAGTATAATTTATTTTTTAATCCAAATTTAGTATTATACTGAAATTATCAACTAGATAATTTCGCCATAATATTAGTTTGGGTCTGAGTCTATAACATAGTTATAAGGCTAAATTAGTTATACTTACGAAATCTTTAAGATGATAGCGTCATTTTAACAAAATCCTATAACTAAGAATTCAATTATGACAAATAACGGCGGACATAAGCAAATGGGTATACGAGGATCTCGCTAGAAGTATTGAGAATATGTCTTATTCTCAATATTTCATATTTTTTATGATATTTTAAATATCTTCAAAGTGTGGGGGCATTTCTAGGATCGGTCGAAACTTCAAGGTTGGGTAAATTAATTTAAATAATTTCATTTGTACTTCATGGTACTTACTTTGAAAGGCCCTCCACATAGTGGTTTCCAAGACTTGAGCGGTATCAAGTTTGAAAACCTAAAGGATCCGCCTATCACCATCTATATAAACATTTGACCATGCTATTTGATCTAAACAATAACGTTCTTTCAAACTATATAATATATATAATATACGGCCGTCATTCACTCTGTATCTTTTAACACTTAACTAGAAAAATATATGATAGCTCAACTAATCTTTGAGGATGTTTATCTTAAAATAGACTAGTTTTTATATTTGAATAATTTGAATATTTTTTAACTAATTGAATAATTTTATTTTAAATGATTATTTCTGAAATTACCACTCCCACAAAAGTTCTCCTCAACAATCCTCTTGCGGAATACCTTCAAAACATTCCTGAATTATATTACTAATCTCTTCCTCAAACGAAAACCTTTTACCCCGTAAATTTTTTCAAAGCCCATACAGTAGCCATAATTCGCACATTGCTAAATCAGGTGAGTATAGTGGGTGTTATATTACATTTATACTTTTTTCCCACAAAATATGGAGAGTTGAAGTTGCTCTACTGGAAGACGCAATGTCATGATGTAACATAATTCATTTCTCTGCAACTCTACTTAGCACTTCGGTAAATTTTTCAGTGTACAATTTAGCTTTAAAGCTTCGTTTATAATAGGTCCATAACATAACTGCATCGCATATACATGTATGGTGTATCACTGTTCTGTTTATACTACGAACTATTATAAACAGACAATATACACCATTGATACATGTTTATTCTTGTGCCATGCACATGCACTATGGATTTATTAAAAATGAGGCTTAACTGTCTTTTGACTATCCAGTTTAATTGCCATTATCAGGAACGCACTTCTAAAGCATTCTACAGACATTACTTTATTAATGGCTCGCTGCTTCTTGGTTATTGTTTGAGTTTCCCCCTCTAAATGAATCCATATACGACTCTCTTGGCGTGTAAGTTCGTCGAAAAAAGGAATATAAATTTTGTCATCTTTCACAATATTTGAAAAAATTGTCCGCCACTTAAAGAGTTTTAAAGTTTCATGACAACACGCTCCGCTTTTTGGAAATTAGAAAGCTGATGGGACACAAAACGACTGACACCTTTTTTTAGTTGTGGGTGATCGTATATGATTTTGTTAATAGCGGAGAATCCAATATTAAGTTGCTTTGTTACGTCATAAGTAGCTTTATTAATAGTATAAATCTTTATTCACATAAGTAGCTTAATTAGTCTTCTTCAATTATCTTCTTAACAACAGCCATGTATTTTTCGGTAACGTCTGTAGGAGGACACTTAATTTTGACTTAATTCCTGCCTTGTCCAATTTATTTATACAAGCGATAAAGTGTAGCTAACGAAATTATTTTCTGTTATGCAGGTGATGCAGGTGCAGATGATTCTGTTAATAGTTGACTATCCAATCTTAAGTTGATGCTCTGTTACCGCACAAGTAACTTTATTGTCTTCTTCAATTATCTTCTTAATAGCAGAATTGTTTTTTTTTCGGTAGCAGCTGTAGGCGGACATTTTGTTCCTTTTTGGTGTTTAACAGAATTCCTGCCTCGTCCAAATTCTTTATGCCGGAGGTAAAGTGTAGCCCAAAAAGGAGCTATTAATTAAAAATTGAATCTTTCTTTGCATTCATAAGCGCTTAAACCTTTTTTTAAATCATAATAAATCATGATTCGAAAATGCACTCTGGTTAATTCTATATTTTGACACACAATACTTTAAAAAATTAATTAACCTAATTCTGACTAATCAAACTTTTACAAATTAACTTCAAATGAAAGGTAAATAACTACAAAAAAAGATAGTGCTACTTTTGTATTCCACAGTCTACCTAATTTTCGTATTCTCAACAATTCTAGCGCGAACTTATTACGTGGGTCTAATAATATGAGTACTTACAGTAATCTTGTTGAAAAACATATTAATGTTGATCAGCAACACCAAAACTAATTCTAATAAGGTTATTCGTGTGTAAAACTCTTGAACGTGTGAACATAAAATAGAAGTTGTAGAAATCGATCGCTAATAAAGATACTCTTATCTTGACATATATAGTTGAAACAAGTAGTATAAACAATATGTTTTGTAAAGTAATTTTTTGTTTAAACATAGTGGAGTGGAGTGGAGTAGAGAGGGTGTGATGCGATGTGATACAGTGTTTGTGTGCTGTGCTATGATTGTGAGGATCGTGCTCGTTCCAATATAAACACTGGAGGGTGTGAAGGACTTCCGGACGTTCTCACCTACGTCACCAGGTTAAAAACAACACTCACCAATCTGGATATTTATTTAGTACAGGGGCGGAGATATAAACACATAGCACCCGCGATTACGGGGGGAGGCTTAAATGTTCAGAGGCACAAAATGTGTGCAGTAAAAAAGGGTGCAATAAGTTCAGCTGCAGGAGGGGCGAAATATGTTCAGTTGGAGAGAGGGCGCAATGACTCCAAGCTTCGCCATTGTTTTTTTATGACGAAAGAAGCAAAAACACATTTTCTTGCCCGTTGGTTAGGTATGAGCAGGGTCGATCCTTGGGTGAGCCGAACTAGGCCCAGGCCTCAGACCTCATGTGAAGACAGGCATCAAAAATTTTGCCAAGGTGTACCTTAAATCATTGTTTCTCAACCTTTTTTAGTCGTGCCCCACTTCTAAGTTTTATTTACATCTGAGGCCCTACTGTTTTACTGTGTGTAGACACTACTGTTTTTTTTTTTTAATTTACTATGGGCAAAATTAATGATTTTATTTATTATTTTTTCGGAGTTACGGTTTGTAACTACGCTAGGCTACTGATGGAGGTTTCTACGAAAATATTATTGAAATACAAGAGTTTATTTTCAATCAACATTTTATTACAAAGCCATATTACAGGTATACATACTATACACTATTTTCTATGAAAAGAAACAAAACAAGTTATATACATATAAGCCGACCTGACAATAGCAATTTTGACCTATACAACGGCGCCTTCTTGAATTGGGAACATTTTCCACTAAACGATCCAAGCATTCTAAACGATTTTCGTCTTGAGATCTTTTAACAAGTCTTAGTTTTGTTATTTTATCTCCTTTATCAAGTTTCTTATTTTCTTGTCATTTCCCAGAGAATAAAATGATCAACGAGAAGTGGATTTTAGTGGCCCACTCAGGAAAAGTCCCCCAATATTCGTTTCTTTTTTTATTTAGAGACCCTAAGAAATAATCCTGGGGAGCCGTATAACCTAGCTTTGACAGTCGCTGCTTTAAATCACCGGATATTTTTTATGGGCCACAATTTAAGTGTGTCCTCACAAAACGACGGGCCGGCACTGAGTATGAGCTTTCAATTAAATTAGGAAAAATATTTTGTTTGCACAATAAGCTTGTTTAAACTTGTAATGGATCGCAGTCACCAATTCCTTTACAGTAATTATTATTTTCTTTGCTGTACAGTTATGTAGAATTTTTTTTGTGAAGTGTGAATATTCACACATTTTAGGGTTTCGTAGGCCTTTTATTCTACTTATTTCTATGAACAGAAATTTATTTCTGATGAACAGAAATTTATTTCTGTTTGTCTGGCTTTAATTCAGTAGATATGGAGAATCAACTTTGTGCTCATTTCTTGAGCTGTCGTATCGGGAATCTTTCAGTAGGTCATTCATTTTGGCTAGTTCTTGTAGTCTCTTTTCTTCTAACTTTTCTATATGTCCATTCTCTTCTGTCTTTCTTCCCTTCGCCCTGTTAATTGCTTTTTAAATATTACAAACTTCACGAATCGATTTGTTGGTCTTTATCAATTCGAAAAATCTAATCCATAAAGATATAAAGATCTAAACGGCAACAAAGATTTGGTGATACTAGTTCATTGAGGATATTGGCTCCGAATTGAAGTCCAGAATGCTGGTAATCTTGCTCCACAAATAACGCTTTATGCATCGAATCGTTATTCAATTCTATGAGATTTTCTGTTTCTATCAATGTCAGATCTGTAACGTCACAGCTCACGAAAGGATGACGACCCACTTATACTCTTTTGCACCAAGTGATGGAAAATACTTATCGAATGATTCAAAGAGGTTTTCTTGTGCCTTCTTAATTTCTGTCAAAATTGTTAGTTTGTTTGAAAATCGATCTGCGCCTGGGAAGCAGTCACGTTTTAAACTTCTTCCTTTCCTGATCCACAACCGCATTTCAATTATTGTTTTTCAGAAATCGCGATTATACTGTGAGCCTAAAATGACTTACTAAATTAGATTTTTTTTTTTTAATTTTCGCGGCACACAATTTGGTGGACACATATGTAGAGATTCAATAAAACCGTAAATGGCGTGCCCCCGCGGTTGCTATCATAGCGGGCCTATAGGTACGCCACTGTCAGCACACTAGCAATGAAAATAGGCTGGACATGTTGGACATACTTTATTTAAAGTAGCTGTGGACCATCCATCCTTAGTCTATTATAGTAAGACGATTTCTGGAAATTGGCTCTTGTTAGCCCAAGACTAAATAGTTTCGAAATATTTGGGGGTATATGTTCTGCAGTGAAAGAAAATGTGTGGATATTGCCATTCCACACCAATATCATAATTTATATTGAGTTCGAGCTACGTTTATTCTTTTTGAGCTCATACTACGTTTTCAGCTATACCAAATTTTCAGAATAAATTTCAATATTCCAAAGTATCCTATAATAAAAGACACAACAAAAAATTTATTTGTAATTCAAATATGATTAATTATTATGATTGGCTGTTCCTCTTATTAGTATTAGCTGTTGCTGTATAGATTGAACTTACAAAAAGAAAAAATCAATCCAACAAAATATGAATACGCTGATATGCAATCTGAAGTCCAATTAACAGTTAACCTTATTCATTGGAGGTTTTTAACCCCTCGTTTATAAAGATTCTATTGAAATGAATTTCAAGAGATGCAACCGCTTCCTAACTTGTCCAAAATAATATTTTTGCATATGTTATGTTACTTTTAAGTGGTCGAAATTCATTTATCATCTGATACACCAACGCAATCTGTCTTACTTGAATCTGACAGGGTCTGTGTGAGGTTTATTCTGACATTCCTTATATGGTACATACAAGTATGTACTGGTATTGTTGTATGAATCAAATTTATGAACATACTTGGTCGTATTTCTGCGAACGTGCTTTGGTTATTCTGGTCATGCCATTTGGATCGTGCACACAATTATTGTTAAGGAGAATTGCGACAACTACATGTTGTAAATATTACCTAGTTATATAAAATCCTTTGCACATCTTTTCAAGTGCACGGTCTACTATATTATTTATGTTTTATATTAAGTTTTTATTTTAGTCACAATTTAAAATTACACTAGTTTACGAGCTGGTCGTTGGCGAATTTTTTCGCTGCTACAAAACTCGCTCATTCTAATAATGTTGGCTAGTAAACTTGCTGCGCGCATTGCTCGACCAGGTAAAGTTGAAGATCGGATTACTTTACTAGCTACTCTCTTGCGAGTAGTGAGATATTTCACCCTCTGGCTAGTAAAATCACTGGGGGCCGGTTTTACACTTCATGGTTACGTTGGTTACTGTTGTTTAGCTCAAATCAATGCCTAACGACATATTTGCAATATAATAATTACCATAAGTTTCCACGGTAACTACTAGCCAGAGCCTTAACTGCCGATTGTAAAACTAGCCGTGGGTGTTCATTGGTCGCTGAAATGTCTAGAGAAGTAGGTCGTGGAGGAAACTTTGTTATTGTTGCCCTTTTATTCCATCAGGAGTTGGGCAAAAGAAAACCAGTGGCGAAAGGAAACCTGCGCTAGACTTGCCCTTCCATAAAAAAAATATTTAAAAAAAAAATAAAAAAAATTTTTTTTTTTTAAATATTTAGATAAATCTTCAAAAATACATCAAATTATGTTCTATACAAATTTTTGTCCAAGGCTTGCTTTACTAGTTACGAATTAATTATCATGACCATGGAAACGTTACATATAAGTATGAAAAAATTGAGACTTGGTCAAATTTTAAATAATTTAACAAAAAATTTTCGAAATTTTTCGTTTTATCAAAAAATGTGTCAAATAAAAGTTATTAGTTATTGCATTTATAGTAACTTTTGTTCAATAAATTTTTTCGAAATATTTTTCTGTTGCTAAATATTCGCAAAAATATTAAAATCGACACGAGTAAACTCCCATTTCTAGTCAACCGATTTTCATAAAAAACAATAGGGTTCTTCCTATTTAATAGGAGAATTTTTTAGTACCAGAACGAACTCTTTAAGTTAAACCGTTTTTGAGTTATCGTGTATACACACAGACAGACAGACAGACAGACAGACAGACAGACAGACAGACAGACAGACACACACACACACGCACGCACGCACGCACGCACGCACGCACGCACGCACGCACGCACGCACGCACGCGCCCACACACACACACACACACACACACACACACACACACACACACACACACACACACACACACACACACACACACACACACACACACACACACACACACACACACACACACACACACACACACACACACACACACACACACACACACACACACACACACACACACACACACACACACACACACACACACACACACACACACACACACACACACACACACACACACACACACACACACACACACACACACACACACACACACACACACACACACACACACACACACACACACACACACACACACACACACACACACACACACACACACACACACACACACACACACACACACACACACACACACACACACACACACACACACACACACACACACACACACACACACACACACACACACACACACACACACACACACACACACACACACACACACACACACACACACACACACACACACACACACACACACACACACACACACACACACACACACACACACACACACACACACACACACACACACACACACACACACACACACACACACACACACACACACACACACACACACACACACACACACACACACACACACACACACACACACACACACACACACACACACACACACACACACACACACACACACACACACACACACACACACACACACACACACACACACACACACACACACACACACACACACACACACACACACACACACACACACACACACACACACACACACACACACACACACACACACACACACATACGGACGGCACTTCGAAAATAGGTTTTTTGGATTCCCTGGACCATGAAACGTGGTCATCCGTCAAAATCTCGACATCGAAAATTTTCGCGATTACAATACTTGCCCCTTATATATTATGGTCGGGCAAGTAAAAAGGATATTTAAAAAAGTGTGGATTAAAGACTAGATAACAAAAGAAAAAAAAAGAAAAACAATAACAATATGTTCCACTTTAGTTTAAATAAAAAATAATAATAATAATAATAGCAAAGCAGCAACTGGAAAACAACGCGAGTTTATGCGAAATTACAGAGCGAGTAAGTGATTTTAATAGCTGTGTTTAATCGTTACTCGCTCACGAGTTTACTCGATTACGTGTAGCTTTTAAACTCTTTATAAAACTAATCAAATAAATAAAAATAATGCGATATTAGCGCCTACATCAGTGATGGCGAACCTATGACCCGCGAGTCACCTAGTGACCCGCATGGCGATTTTAGTTGGCCCTTATAAAAGATCTTTGTAGTTCTGAAGATGCTAGAATAACTAAGGTTGGGTCTAAGCTAGCGTAATCATCAAACAGGGTAGGGAAATCGAAAAATCTGATAATAATAGTAGGATAGAATTCAACTTGTTACATCTTCCTGTTATATATCTGTATTATATACGTCAAATATAAGGCCGCGAGCTCAAGTAAAGTTAATGAGATTAGCAGGGATTCCATACAAGTATTTACTCCCTAAAGCGGCGGATTTTTATTAAAAATCAATTTCTGTTTGTTTGTCCTTTATGCAGAACCAAACGGATGGACCGATTTTCACCAAATTTAGTACAGGGGGGCAAAATAATCCGAGGAAGGTTTTAGTGAGGGTTTCAACTTCGTCGGTGTCCCCCTAAGGGGCGTTATGGGGGGAGGAATCATAATTTTTCCCTCTCCGTGCAGTTTTAATTAATTACGTAGGTTAAACCTTAAGAGATATATCGATATAATATAGACAAAAACTCTTAACTAAATCTAAAAAAAAAGTCTGCGAGAACATTTACTCATCATGCACCGATATCATGTATTGGGCAATTTTCTGTTTATAAACGTAATAGTTTTTGTATTATAAAGATTGTGGGTGCATAACATCGGAGTTTTATAGAAATGTATCAGTTATTTTAGAATAATAAATTAGACCATTTCACGTAGAATCATAATATATGTAAAACTATACATCAAAGATCAATAATATTGGAGTTATCACAGGATATACAGAACTCCGAAATGCAGATATGTTGAGAGTTTTGAAATTTGTCAATAGATGGCGGTACTGGGTGGCTATTCATTCTACACTGCCTATCGGTAATTAAATTGAATATGCATACCGTTTTATATATTTAACTTTATAATTGTCATTTTCCACTTTTTTGGAATTAATGTAGTGAAATGCCGTAGCGCAGCACGGGTACATCCACTAGTGTATTATGTATTTGACCCGCGATTTGAATCTGCCAAATTTCAAATTCAATTGTCTGTGTGGGGAAAAAGGTTCATCATCACTGGCCATGATGGTGCATAAACCTTTGCCTTTATAGACCGGGAGCTCATGACAGTTTTTGGTCTCCGATTTCATACAGCATGCCTTTTGGAGGAGAGAATATTTACCCTGTGACTACAAAAAAGGGATGGTACTAAACCCCTGCACGCTTTCCGGTCATAGGGAAAATTGCATTTCCATTTAAACACAAAATTTTTGTGCTTTTCTCTGATTTAATATTGCTTGCCCTTTTGTCAAAAGAAAGTTATAACAAATTTAAAGTCTTTTAAATATATGCATGCGATTCGGAGGGTCCCAAAGGGCTCAAACGGTCATGTGATCTTGTAATAAAAAATATGATTTTCCGCGTTTTCATACAGCATGCCTATAATTAAAAGACTTTAAATTTGTTATAACTTTCTTTTGACAAAAGGGCAAGCAATATTAAATCAGAGAAAAACACAAAAATTTTGTGCAAGTGGAAATGCAATTTTCCCTATGACCGGAAAGCGTGCAGGGGTTTAGTACCATCCCTTTTTTGTTGTCACAGGGTAAATATTCTCTCCTCCAAAAGGCATGCTGTATGAAATCGGAGACCAAAAATGTCATGAGCTCCCGGTCTATTATTTAAGCCTTGGTTTCGCCGACCGGCGTATCGTAATGGTAAAACATGTGCTCTGCGTTGCTAAGGTTTCGGGTTCGAATCCCGTTCAGGCATGGAATTTTTATAAATAAGAATTGTCCTGGCTAATTGTCAAAGGCCAATAAAACTCTTGGTTTCTAAACTTTTGGCACTATATGAGAGACACCTGGACAACGTGGAGTATCTACCAGTCTTAGTATCCTTGTATTAATATGCACTGATTGATTTAAGAGCTTTCATGTAATAGCTTTGTATAATATCAAACGACCAGTAGCCGACATAAACTAACAATAGATTAGTTGAATATAGTTCTCACTGATTCATATTAAGCAGCATCAGTTGCATTTCAATTTCTACTATCGTACATGTCATTTTGTAAATATTAGCTTGCATTGTAGTGTTATGTTAGTAAATGTATATAATTTCATACTCGCGTTTAATTTAAATGACAACAGTCGCCATAACTGTTCACATGAACAACAACGTATAGAATTAGGAAGATCGAACCAAAAAGGAGAGATTAAAATGCGAACACGATTTGGTTGAGCAGCCTTTGGTAAACTTTTGTTTATTTTACGAAATAAGCTGTCTTAGACCGTCTTAGGCCATGCAGGGCACACAGAAATTGGCCCAATTGGGCCCTTTGAGAAAGTTGAAAAAATAAAATGTGAACGGAAACATCAGTATGTACTTTTATTTAGTGACCTTATTGGTTATTATGGTTAGCTTAATACAAATAAAATATAAGTGAGGTGATTACTATTTTGAGAATTGGATTTACGATAATGATGATGGTTTCTTCCGGGATTTCTGTTGTGCAAAATTTTCTATTATGTCCTCAAAGTCTGTTTTGAAGGATATCACTTCCTATGCACATGCTTGACAAATTAGTAAGTCCTTCTTGTAACATAGTCGTTCGTAAAGCATTTTTTATTCGTTTTAGCCGTGAAAATGAACGTTGTCCACTACAATTGGTGACCATAAATCTCATCTGGTTTTCGATTTACATTTAAATTTAGAAATTTTAACGGCAATTCTTAGTAAAATTGAGTTCCCCTTTTTTCCGTGTAAACGATGATCTCGGAATCTTGAGGCCCCCATCAAGCCGGGTGCCTTGGGCTCGTGCCCCATATGCCCTTATGGAAATGACAGAACTAGAAATAAGAATAACGAACAAAATTCTTTAACCACTGTGTGTTTCTAACTATATTATACCAGTATTTTATTCACTATAGTCCACGTTATGTCGCTAAGAATTGCACAGACGCAATAATTTGCAGGAAAAAGAGAAAAAGAATAATAATATAATCAAGCATTTTTTTATTTAGATGAATATTTGGGAGTTATGGAGAGGTTATAGGGTTGGAGTTATGGGGATTCCCTATAGCTAAACTTTTGAAATATCTCATTTAACCCTTACGTTACGGTGTCCTTTGGTTGCGGTGTTATTTTATTTTATCGTAAATAAATAATTTATTAATAATTTGTATTCAGGTTTACTATGGAATATATTAAAAATGTTTTTTAGCTGAAATTACAATATTTTCAATTGCATTTTTTTCATACGTCCAACATTCATAAAATCCTGTTTCATGCTAACCAACTAAATTTCTAGCAGAGCATAGTATACGCCCAACCTGATACGTCCGTTCTGTCCGACGTCCAGATTCAAACTAAAGCGGTTGTTTAGGCGGTAGCTGCTTTGCAATAATCAGGGAATTCACCCGAGTTTCACTCCACTCTTTACTTAAATAAAATTCATGAAAAATAAATTAATTAATATAAGGTGTTTAAAATAAAAAATGAAAAAAATATTTACCTACATTGTTTCATAAGTAGGTAAATAAAGTATTTATGGTATTTATAAAACTCAAGAACGATTATTTTATTCAAATTTTGTGGGGTACATTTTAAGTAGCACCGGAGCGGTGCTACTTATAACGGGTGTTTTTTTTAGAGGTATAGAACTTTAAATTGCAATAAAACAACGATGGATTATTCGATTGACATGAAGATAATCTTGTGGCATTACATTAAATCATACCAACAAGACGGCGCAACATGTCACACAGCTCGTGCCACAATCGATTTATTGAAAGACACGTTTGGTGACCGCCTAATTTCACGTTTTGGACCTGCGAATTGGCCTCCAAGATCTTGTGATTTAACACCGCTGGACTACTTTCTGTGGGGCTATGTAAAGTCATTGGTCTATGCGGATAAGCCACAAACGCTTGACCATTTGGAAGACAACATTCGCCGTGTTATTGCCGATATACGGCCACAAATGTTGGAAAAAGTCATCGAAAATTGGACGTCCAGATTGGACTACATCCGAGCCAGCCGTGGCGGTCATATGCCAGAAATCATATTTAAAATGTAATGCCACAAGATTATCTTTCGAATAAAAAAAAAATCATGTCAATCGAATAATCCATCGTTGTTTTATTGCAATTTAAAGTTCTATACCTCTAAAAAAAACACCCATTATTAACTCTTACGCTCCGTAAGAGTTAATATTTAAGAAAATTGTGAATTAATAACAAAAAAATGACGCAACTTAAAAACGGTTAGAGAAAACAACCTGGGGTTAAAATTTTTAGATTCCTCGTAATTTATTTAGTCTAGAAAAAATTTAAAGCCTTATTCGTTTTGCATATTTTAAAATTATAACAAATTTTAATATGTCGTGATTTATAGAAATTTTCATGAATCTTCGCATGGACGTTTCTCAAAAACGAAATGTGATAAAGACCTGTGGTTGAAATTTTTAAAATCTTCAGGTCCTAACTGACTTGTAATCAAATTTAGAAAAAAAAAATTTTTTTTTGTTTATTTTTTTTGACAATTTTGATAAATCCTAACTAATAAATGGTTATGGATAGAAATCTATGATTTGAGTTTTTAAAATTCTACTACATTACTTAGCCAAAAATAAAAATGGCTTTTTAAAAAAATAGTTATTAAGGTTTGTATGGGCAGTAATCCAAAATCCTTGAAAATGGCAAAAAATCGAAAAAATTGTAAGGGGTAGACCTTAAAAAATCGTGATTTTTAAACAAAACATTTTTGTCTCCGATTTTATTGAAACTTGGTACAAATATATATTTTTGGTCATAGATCAACAAAATTTGATCCATTTTTAAATTTGGGTAAATTTTTTAGAATTACAGGCAAAAAACTGGCTCATGTCAGCTCTAACTCAAAAACTAGGGAAGCATGAAATTTTTACAAATATTTTTATTAATCCTTACCCCAAATTAGCTGAAAATTATTCTGAAATTTTGAGATTTTTTTTTTTTTATTTTGTGGGGAAATTGCTATACTAATACATTTTTAGCCTTATATCACAAATATATGGTATTTTGTGAAGTGCGGTATAAAATTTGCGGCACAAAAAAGGCTCAGAGCCGATGAAATGTTAGCCTGTCCCTGTTTTTAAACTAACTTTAAAAACTAATACTTACTTCCCATCTATCATCTATATTAATAAAATTGCCTCATATCTGGTTTCTACACGTTTCAGACGATTATAAGACAATATCTGCAAAAAAATCAATTGTTGTTTGTCTGTCTGTCTAAGATTCACGCAAAAGCGACTAATTATGTTTTCACGTAATTTGGTATGTTGATAGAGTAAGACCAGTATTTGAACATAAGCTATAAGGCATCTCAAAATTTATATTCTAGGGAGTTGTTTCGGGCTTAAAACTGTTTATTAGAAACTTAAAATATTTCCCTTATTATTGACTTGAAAATTGTTTATAATAAGAAGATAAATCATTTTTGTTAGGGGGTTATGGGAGGGGGTTCCAATTACGTATATATGACCAGAGTATGATCGCTCTTTACTATTAAACAGAAATCATCTTGATGCTAAGAGCCACGACAAAATTTTCAGTTAAGCACACCATGTGATCCACCATTGCTCCATACCCGTGTGCAATGGCATTTGTAGACTGCGTTTTGTCTCAATGGACAATGTAAAGCTAAATACAACTGCTTGGAAGTTGTGCTGGTAAAAGCTGAAATATGTACTAAAATCAATGATAATATGAGCTTCTCAAAATTTACTTAATTACTTTTACTTACTTAAATTACTTTACTTAAACTGAGGAAATTGTTGACATTTATAAAATAAATGGATTTATGATTTTTAAAATTATGTCTACTGTTTTATTTTTATATGATTAATTTAATTTGTTTCCAAAATAGCCACAAACACCTTATTAATAAATATTTATTTTAAATTCTTGATATTTTCGGCACATGCAGGTCTAGAAAGAAGTTCTCCGGATCTCTGGATTTTGAAAAGCGAAGATGGCAGCCTTAACATTGAACCTGCGAGAGATATGCATTGAAATCAATTCTTTACAAAATTTTCACCATGATGTACAAATCAAAACTATAGTAAGATTATTGATAAAAATATTTCTAAAATCATCCAAAACCCCATCAAAATTGTTAAAACTTTCTTTTTAATGAAACAAAAATCGGAAAGAGCCGTGAGGTAAAAAGGTAATTAAACGAGTATCATTGAAAGAGATTCTATGAATAACACAAATAGCTCGTTTATTTATTACACCATCCGTAAACAATCAACCTTTTGTACTCTCACCTGTGAAATGACAAGAATTTAACCTAAAACAAATGCCAATACAAACCCGGAAACTTGTACAAGATTGTTTGAATGAGGTATGTGCATCGAGAATAATTCGATTATGTATATTGTGCTGGCTGAAAGTGTTAGTCAATAAAAAATAAATTTTTAATGTAATAATATTTGGATAAATATGGTTGTCAATAACATAAAATAGTTTATCTAAATATAGACTATTATAAAAAGTTAAATAGCATTAAATGAAATGTCAAAAAGTGAAATACAAGTTTTATTAACTACTTGTCAGTGTGATTAGTATGCACTTCGAATCAATTAGTTAATGAAAAATATCATAATAGAAGAGAAATTTGATATTTAGATAATAATTTTAATTTATATCCAGTGGTGGATTAAAAACATATGGGGCCCTGGTTGGTGAAACAATATGGGCCCTTCCACGCAGTCAAATTTTAGGACATTTCTCCCCCCTCTCCAAGACCATGAGGCATCTATTAACGCGTTCTTGAAATAGCAACAAAAGAAATAAAATCCTTATAAAATAAAATAACTAACATAATATATGTATTAGGGCCTAAAACGTTTTTTTCTATCCCATACTAATAAATATTATTGCTTCCTGCGAAAAGTGACCACGTCACATATTGACAGTAGAGAAAATGACATTACATGTTCAGGTATTTCCCATTTTTTTTAAATATTGTCAGTGTAACTTTCTAGGATAGGGGTTGGCAAGCTTTAGATCAAGATCCAAATTCACTCTTTACTGCATCTGGTAACATTTTACTTTACTTACTTAATCCTGAAGCCTTTCTACCTTGTGGTGTAAGGCTATAGTCGAGTTACTTGTTTTCTGGTGTAGTTCCCCATATTTCTTTCCATAGTGTTCTGTCCTTTGTATATTTTCTTATCTCCTCCCACTTTACGCCTTTCTTCGTTGCAGCTTCTTTTGTTTCTTTGTGCCAGGTTTTTCTCGGAAGAAAGTTAGACCAGGAATTTAACTTTCTTCACTGTTCTTGCTTCCAAAAACTCTTGTTACTATTTTGTCATCACTCATTCTTTGTATATGTCCCAGCCATCTTAGCTGTCCTTCTTCTATTATAGCCTCTACTGGATTTGTGCCTAGTTTTTCTCTAAATACTTTTTTTCTTATTCTGTTCAATTTTGTTTTACCTTCAATTTTCCTTAAAAATCTCATTTCGGAGCTTCTTATTGTAGACCTGCACGTCTCTCTAGTGGTCCAGGAGTCTGAGGCGTATGTCATTGGTACTGTCACTTTTTTGAAGATCTCTACCTTGATGTTGGTTGGTATTTCTTTTTTAGTTAAGAACGATGCTTTGATGCTATTGAACATTCTTCCTGCTCGCTTACTCTTTCCATAATTTCTTCATCCATTTTTCCATCTTCCGCGAAAACTGTGCCTAGGTATTTGAATTTTCCTTCCTGTTCTATTATTTTGTCATATATTTTTATTTTGTGCTGCATTTTTGTCCTGTTTATTACCATTGTTTTTGTATTTTATGTCCTAATTTTCATATTTATTTTCTTCAATTCTTTATTGTATTGGGTCAAGTTATTTTGTAGTTCGTCTTCGTTCTTTGCTATTATAGCCAACATTTTAAAGACATAATTTTGTTTTAATACATGACTTTTTTTAGCATCATTTAATGAGTAGTGCATAACTAATTTTAGTCATTGGTATTACCGATGCACTGCATAAAAAAAAATTAAAATAAAATGAACTTTTGCGTGAATACTTACTAAATTTTATTCTTTGGCAACTTAATTTGAAGAGCCACACAAATATCCTCAAGACCTCTGTTTTAGGACTTAAACAGTGCTCTTTATTACTGTACTTAAAGCAAGTACAATATAAAAATAAAAATGTACCATTTGTTGACTACACCAAGAATCTTTTCTTTTGATAACACATAATAAATTAAAAAAAAGAAATAGTTTTGCAACGACACAAAAAAATCGATATTTTTCGAAAAACTAATCTGATCAAAAATTCCTGTTAAACAATTCCGGTTCTTATCAATGTACATTGCTGTTTTTTGTTGTTGTTTTTTCTAAAAGTTAAATCAGCCCGAAGGGAAGTAGGGTGGGATATGAAAGTGCCGACATATTATTGGCAAAAGTCACATAAAATTATTTTTCAAAAATAAAAATTTGTGGGTTTATCAACGCATTAAGTCGACCTCTTTAATGCGACACCACGTCAATTCGAACATCCACTAATCCGAACAGTGAGACGATGCAGTTATAATCCAAAACGTATTTAAATAAAAGTACAAGACTTTTAATTTGCAAATATAGATATACCGTATGTCCTTTTTCGACTTGTAATATAGAGCTTTCCCATGTTAATTTTTTTATTGCATATTCTATCTCTACTATGAGTTTTAGACAAAAACTTTATTAATAATAATTGTTCAGTATTTTATTTTATATAATTTTTATTAATAAAGTTTTTGTCTAAAAGTCAAAATATTATATCTCCTATGCAATGGAAAATTTAACATGGAAAAGCTCTATGTTGCAAGTCGAAAAAGGACTTACGGTACATATCATCTTACAGAAAAAAGAGGCTTCAGAAACAGAAATCAAAACAGTCAAACATGCAGTATCCAGTTTTAATTTTTGTCTAAGATGGGCATCTGAAAATAATGTAGAGCATCATTAAATATTTCTGTTGGGAGAATTGAGGGGTCAGGCGATATGAACAGAAAAAAAGCCAACAAACCAGAAAATTATTACTGATTAAAAAAAGAATAATAATAATAAATTAATACTGTATTCATGTAACTTCTGTATACAGTTCGTTTATTAGGAATTACAATAAACTCTTTATATATACAATCTAGTATATTGCGATAAAAGATTTCAAAAACAGGTTTAATTTTTTTATTTCCAATAATCCGAATAAATCGCTAATCCAAAAACACCCTTGCATTGAACTGTTCGGATGAAATAGGTTGCTCTGTATATTTGTTTATAATTTTTCAGCCATATGTTTTTTTCTTTTTGGACTCAATACTTTTCTTATATGTGAGCCGTGGATCAAAGATTTGTACATGCATGTCAAAGATCAACTTCCTAGGTCCAGCCTTTTGACTACATACATATTACTGACGGTATAAGGGTGTTTGGTCATACCCACCTTACCCTAAAAGGAATATCTGAAAATTGTATACCTACTTACATCTTCACACTTACTGCAAAACGTTATCTACAGAAGAATCCAGAAGGTCCTGGCAGGAGCAGCTGTAAATAGAAACGTAGGTTCCTTTTACCAACACTCCATAAACAAAAGCACGTTCCTCTGTGTCAACAGTGAGTTTTGTAGAATCTGCCGAATAGTTGGCAGTCTATATCTGGCACTAAGTACGGTTCTGTAGATTGAAGAAATGCTGAAGTATTAGTTGTGTATAGTAAATTTATAATCAGGCATGCATGCTATACAACACGTGTTCCTCTCTACGTAAACATTTCTTAGGTGAATGTTCTGTATAGTGTTACGTTTTACGTTAAATATATTTTTCACAATTTATTTAATTCTAAATCCCTCATCAATTATTTACTTTTTGTCTTAACATATTCCACTTGACAATTTTTGTGAATAGACGTCCTTCACGTGAATCATTAAACATAAAATAATTATTATGCAAACATATTTGATTTGTCAATTCAAATATCTTAGTAACCTTGCGTTTTGTGTTAAGTAGTGTGCAAATAATTAGTAAGTTTATATTTGAGTTGAAAAAAGTGAAGAATTCTTAAATTTAAAGTTATTTATAATTCAATATGAAGGAAAGGAAGGAGACTGAATATGCTGTGCGTGAAAAATTGAACCTGTTTTTCTATGAATATACAATTTAATATTCCAGATTTTTGTTGTTTCAAATTTATTAAAGTTGAAGACATATTGCAATCGTGTCCTGATATAGGACTTAGAAAAAAAGAAGAAGAACGTTTTTATTTCGGATTGCATGCACTGAAATGAGATTCCTGAGAAAAAAAAAATCGAAGGGAAAACCAAATTTGATCGAATGAGGAGCTCGACATTCAGATAAAAGTTAGGCATGAAACCTGTAGAGCAAGCCATTGAAGAAGGACAGCTACGGTGGTTTGAACATGTAAATAGGATAAAAAATGACAGGGATGCAAATGAGTCATGGAAGCGAGAACATCCACGAGACACTGCAAAGGCTAAGGAAAGCATGGAACGTAAAAAAAAGAGAATGCAGTTGAAAAAAGATTGGATGAAAAGCGATTGTAATGTCTTCTCCGCGAATAGAGTATAGATCTTGCGAAAATTCAAGTCTCGAGAAGCTGATTAGGAGACATTAGAGCTAGCGGCTAAGAATTCTTAAGACCGTTGATCATATTGTGACGATAATGTTTTTATTTCCCTCTTAGGATGCCTATTTCGTGGAATAATCGGGAAACTTCTAGTGAGTCATATTCATGGAAACCATGGAACAATTGAGAAGTCTCTAGAAAAACATGGAACATGTAACAATCGAATCGAGATTACTTGGTAACGAGATATTTTTATGTAGATAGTTTGCTTTTATACTTGCTCAGGCGAGTATACGGACAGTTTGTGCCTCCGGGCGAAAAGTGTTGTTCGTATTAATATAAATGTAATATTTTAACCTTCTGGAAATTGCTGCATTTTTGTTTGAAGTACCAGAACACGTTACAATATATTTTAGCGCCAAAACCAGAAAACTCCCAGACTCAACGATTGGTCCCAGAGAATTAACATTTATGCATATTCAGTTCTCTAACCCGCATACCAGAAAAATACTTGAGTGAAATCATACAGTGGTGGCACTAAGTCTTGCATTACCCTGGAAATTTTACGTTTCTCAAATTTTGTTGTTGTTTATACCGGCATTTTAAATATGTCTTTGTATAATAATGCCAACCTCGATAGCGCAGAAGTAGCGACCTGTGCTAAGGGTCCCGGGTCTGAATCCCGGCCTGGGCATGAATATTTGTATTCGTTGTTACCACCTCATCCTCATTAAAAATTAAAAATAAATAAAGAATTAATAAAACCACACATATATTTATCACGAAGAGGTGATAAATATATGACTTCTATTGTAAGTCGGGTAACCCGCATTGGGTTACCGTGGGACTTGTAAACCTGAAACTTCACTCTTTAGAGTAGAGACGGTAGTGCAAACTACGCCTCAGTAAGACTACAGTCGGACGTTTATGGGCTGAAGAAGAATGTTTACCAGCATTTATAATTGGAAATTTATCATTGGAAATGTTCCTAGATACCATTCTAGAAAGTTGCGGTGTAATTTTGTAATAATTAGCTAACTAATAGCCTCCGATACCTTAATTTTGCAAATGCCTAGTTTTAAGAAAGGATTCGGTTTTAATATTAAGGGATAATTTATTGTATTTAAAACTAATTATAAGGGATTTATCATATACTAAATCTTTTTATATAAGCTTAGGACAATTTAAGCTGCTTCTTTTATTGTTTTTGTGTCTCTAGAGCGGCAAAATGATTTCTAAGAAAAGTCAGTATAAACTGTGCGACGAATCAAGGTATTCAATCATCTTTCACCATAAAGAAGGAATATTTAGCAGGGAGATTGCAGCTTTAATTCATTGTAAAATAATCTTCAGTGACTTTCGGTGACTTTATTTTCGGTTTGATTTAACCTGTGGACCAGCAGTTGAGTATTACTGGTCTAGAAGGTTGTAAGTGGTAAAAGTAGCTAGGCAAATACTTGTAGCAAATATTTAAGAACATTGAGACCAGCGTTAGAATAAACATTAGACGTATTGGACGCAAATCATTTGATGGAATTAAAATGGCACTAACTAAAAGATATAGAAATAAACAGAGACAGAGCGAAAGAAAGAGAGGGAAATAAAAAACATCAAATATAAATTTAAGTTAAATTTTTTAAGTTTACGTTTTTAAGAGGCAAATTTGAAGATAAATATTGCTCTGAAGCTTTTAAAGTTTGCAGACTGCTGACATAAGCTCGAAACTAAGAACTCTGCATGAGTTACGTGTGATAAAAAATTTCACAAGTAACAAATCCATTACTTAGGTAAATAATTTAAGAATATGCATTAGTTTGCCGAAAGTTACTCCTAAAACTTCACTGTTTATTATTTTAATATAAAAATAACTGAATTGGAAACCATAAATATTTTTATAAACAACATTGTGATTTTAACGATATTAGTCAGTGATTTATATTTTTACTGCCATTAAGTCTTAAAATTAGCTACAGATTTAGGTTCATGAACGGTCAGACCAAACATTTAGATTTCAACAGTTTAAGAGTTAAAAAATATTTTGTTTATCTCTTCGATAAATAAACATAAAATTTTGCAGATTTAAATATGGAATCTAATTTATTAACTGTTTATTATCATTTATTTCAAAAATCAAAATCAATAAACTCATATGGATTGGTTATGTTGAGAGAATAAAGGACACCGACCCCAAAAAAATCATTCAAGTTAAATCCAGTAGAGGGTAACACTGGCAAGGAGACCAAGGAAACCAATGGACAATGTTTAAGAGGAATATTTGAAGGTCCAAGACTCAAAAGAAAAGGCGAGGAATACGGCGATCTGCATCAATCCAAGGCTCACTAAAGTCTGTAGCGTCACAGTTAACGTATAGTTAGCGTACAACACCTAGAAAGATTATTTTCAGCGCTGATTTATCGGCGCTTGTTGATGTTAGTAAGTGCACATGTAGAAAGAATGTTATCGACATCGGTTTATTGAAATGTCTTTAGTTAAAAATGGCTTGGTTTAAAATTAATGTTCCTGTACCTGCTTGGGGGTGTTATATAGTTACTAAAACGTGTCACTTCTGATGATTAAATATTGTAAAACAAATTCCTAAAATAGCAATAAAATTTATTTTGCCGATAAATAATTGTATACGTCGGTAATTCGCTACATCGAAGATATTTTATTAATATCTATTAAATGTAAGTGGTTCGCAATAAATTAAATCAAAAATATCAACAAAATTTAAAAAAAAAAGTGACTGCCAGCATTTTGTAAGCTGGTATATAATTTTTCAAAAATTCCTGCTTACTTATAGGCGCTTAGTCCATGCGCATACAAGTGCCGAAAATCTTTCTACATACCCGAGTACAATAGAAAGTAAAGGGATATTTATTCTTGTCGGTCGGCACTAGCTAACCAGCGCCTAAAGTCGCCGACAACAATTTTTCTGCGGGTTCGTACTCTTAGGTTTAAAAGTCTTCAGTAAAGTCTACAACTTTCCCGAAGAAACCCTCTCAAGAGATAATTAAAACCTAACGATAAATATGTTGGAAATTGAAATAAAAGATACGTGGAAATTTATGTTTATATATCCGTGTCAATGTGTAGCTTTATGATCAATTTCTCCTCACAATTTCTTTCTGCAACTACGCTTTAATTTCATTGCAATATACAGTTTTGTCTAAACAAACGATTTTGTTTTAGAATGTTAAGTTTTCTTGCTTTTAATTCAACACAATCCTTAGTAATGCTTTGATAATTTAAATTCTGACACAATTCGTTTTCAATCGACATTAACCTTAAATTATTTAATTTAATTTATCTAAAGTGGGGTTTACACCGTTCAATTTGATTTTTGATCAATAAATTGAAAAAGTCCTTCAATTTATTGATGTGTGTAAAGTTTCAAATTTCATCAGTAAATTGACTATTTTATTGATGAAAAAATTGATCAATTTATTTTAAAAATAAAATATCTATTTTTCATAAATTTTTTAGGAAATTCCAGGTACATTTTTATTTGTTTAGTTACTGCCAACTGTTTAGTTGTAACATAAACAATAAATGTAGTTATAGGTTATGTGTTTCATTTTCAAATTTGACAGTTCCACTTAGAACCACAAACGCTCTAATTCACTAGGTTATTTTTTTGTTTTTGTTCACAGCTCGTAATTTTGTATGTTTTTGTGAAGATTTTTTTCAATATTTTCATTTTGAAAAATATGTCAAAATGTTGTACTGTTGGTAATGTAAAGGTTTTCAAAAAAATTTATAAATAAATTGATGTGTGTAAAGTGGTTCTTTTATTTTCAAGATTTTCAAGAAATTATTCAATTAATTGATAAAAAAATTGATCTTATTGATCAATAAATTGAACTGTGTAAAACCAACTTAAGATAATTTTTTATTAACTTAATTTTGAAAAACTTCTTTCAGCTTCAACTTTGGTTACAGGGATTGTTAATACACGTAGCAAAAATTTTAAATTTGGAAATGAAATATGAACGTACCATAATTTTTTAAACAAGTTTTCAGAATATCTGTAGTAGAATATCTAATCTGTATCATCACGTCGCAACCATGAGATATATTAAAACACGAGGATGTAAATTAGTTTGATATATATTTTATATATATTATTGGGGTTCTTAAAGCACGAGGCATAGGCCCCGCTTGTTCGTGCTAAGACCAGCTTAGGTTAACATAACCGGTGAGCTCGAATTGGGCTTCGTCATTCATTATTATTTTGTCAACGTAATTGAAGACTGATATTAGTAGTACGTTTTAATTATATCAACGCGTTGTTGAATCTTGAACTATTTTTAATTGTACGCTTTAACTAAAGTATTAGTTCATATTTAAAATAATATTAGAATAATTTATTTACGAAAATAAAAGGCAAATACAAAATTAAGCTACAACTAATATACTATTCATAGTCCCTACTATTCATAGTCAGTAAAGTCTTACATTTTTCTTTAAATGATGTTATTTTCTATTCTATTAAACGCAAAATGTTTTGAGGTCAGTTATCATATTTCAGAAATTAGAATCAGCAAAAAACTAACTAGTCTCATATTTATTAACGACAGACAAATGCGTAGAAATTATATCAAATTATTTCATTCATTAGAAACTGTCTGGCAACTGGTAAACAGATGGTCAGATTTGGTAACAGACTTATCTCATAAATGTTAAAGTGCGGAAATTAAAAATGTGCACATTTGAATGTGATTTGAAACTTAACACTGTGACCTTTACGCATGAATTATGGATTAAACCTGTTTGATACTGAAGGGAGACAAAAAATTATACAATTCGTGGGACAATTTTCGAATTATTAGTACCATGAGAAGTTGTTAAATGTACATCGTATTTAAGCTGACACTTCTCTGTATTTTGAGCTGTTAAGCGATTTATGACTAAATATCTGGGTGGCAACAGTTTACACATATTTTAGAATTTCGTTGGTATCTAGTAAGTAAAGGCCAACAAATAATTGGCAAAGACTGGTCTCATTGCAAGTTTGGTTGATTGTATTGACAAAAATTCTCGAATGTACACGACGGTACTCCAGTAAGAGTAGATGCACACCTGTACAGATATACAGATAGACGGACGATATTAATTGCCTGGCATTAGCTATTACTGACCTAAGATAGAGAGATTTGGAGTAGTAATGGGAGGCCTATGTTTATTAGTGGAAGTATTCGAGTATTTACGTACGTATTTAGTGGATGATGATAACCTAGTACAATATCTTTTGCCATAATCGTATTAAAATCAACATTTGAAAATCATTTGATGGTTTTTTTTGATATTATTACTTTTCATTTAGCACGCTATGAAAAATTTAACAATATATTTGTTGTTATACAAAAATTTTGATATCTTTAGAAAAAGTAAGCTTATCAATAATTCCTGTTGTAATATATCGATTAACTTGAGTATATATGTATTATAAATATTTTAGTTCAATTCATCTGAGTTATAGATTGTAAAATAATTTTTTCACCACATTTTTGACAAAAATCCCACCAAATTTAAATAATTACAAAGTTTATTTACAAAGTTTATTTAATAATTACAAAAATTAATTTAAGTAATAATTTAAAATTTTTTTTTTTGGGGAAATGAAAGCTTTTGATCTATAGTATTAAAGTGTGAAAAGTAATTAAAAAAATCATTTTGTTGCTATTTTTGTTAAAAATATATCCTTATATTGTTAATAAATAGCCAGATTGGTTGATCTCAAAAATTTTTAATTTGAAATAATACACATTTTTATTTGTATTTTTATATGTTTATTTCAATATTTTTATGGTTATTCAAAATATTAACCTTCACGTTCAGTGTACTTTTCATGAGGTGAAACCAATCCTAAAAGTACCTGAAAATCGTTCAGGTGTCACCTCAGATACGAGATTTTTGTAGGCTTATTAAATTTCAATCAGTGCCTTTTATTCTTTATGAAAGGGAAGAGGAAGAAATCGCAAGCCGTTATGTCAGGACTGCAAGGCGGATTAGTAATTTCTTCCACTCCTGAACCGGCCAGGAACTCGGTAGTCCTAGATACCATGATGAAGAAGGATTCTCTTTTCATTCATGTACTTTTTGGAACACCTCCGGTATTGTTTGCAGGATTGTGAAATACCATTCAGTAGTGACTGTACGACAATGTTCCAGTGGCAATATGATCTCATATTTCCGAAGAATTATGTAACCATTTTCTTGCCAGTGCTTCGTGTATATTTGACTTTGACTGGTTTGTTTTCGTTTGCAAATTTCCACTGAATCAACTGCCGTTTACTTTCCGGTTCGTAGTTTAAATGCAAGTTTCGTCACCTGTTACTGTGTCAGTTAGATAGCTTCTGACTAGCCCCTGTTTAATTTAATGACCATTTTCTTGATCAACTCCAAACGCGCCTTCTTTTGAACATCAAAAGAAGGCGCAGACTCGGTGAATACTTGGATCCACCAACACAAAGCTTCCTGACAGCCAGATGCTCATGTAGGATTGTACTGGTTCGAGTCATGGATATGCCCAAGAATGCCCTAATATCCCTAAGTGCTTATCAGTGGTTTTTTTTTTTTTTTTTAATTTAATGGCCTTTGCTACTGTGGCAATTAGCCAGGACGATTTTTATGTGAGAAAATTTCCATGCCTTAACGGGATTCGAACCCGAGACCTTCGCAACGTAGAGCACATGTGTTACCACTACGCTACGCTGGTCGGCTTTATCAGTGGTTATCCACTTTCAACATATTTTGGACAGCGTCGATAGTTTTCGGAGTGGCACTTAGGACGATTTTCACTTTCGTTTTTGAGAGAAATCCTCCCAGGTTAGAACTAGTTGAACTATTTTTCTACAGTAGCCAAGGATTGTGTTTCGTTGCCAAAAAATCACTTTAATTTTTGCGAATATTGTTGTCGAGTTTAGGCCGTCATTAATATCATAAGAAATCGTGGCTCGACAATGTTCCCGTATTAGTTTCATGTTTAATAGAAAAGGTTTGATTTAAATGCGAGCTAACAGTCGTAGACAACCTATGTTACAACATGAACAATTAAAAAGAAATAAAATGACTTCATCATTTATCAAGCAACAAAAAACCGCAAAACGTAAGCAGTAACTCTCGTACATATATATTTTAAAAAATCCGTTTGCGTTCATATATAAAAAAGAAATTTAGTTTCTGATGCTTACAGTATTCGACGGTTGACTACGCTACCCTGAAATGTGTGAAAATTCCCACTTCACATACATATTTTCCCCTCAATTATTAACACATAATTCGCAGACATCAAACAAACTCCCCTTAACGTTATATATCTTCGAAAACATCTATTAATAATTCTAATAATAACTCTATTTTTTCTCTATTTACACGATCAACAGTTTAGCGCGTGTTTACATAAAATTACGTTGATAAAGATAAAACCGATAATAGCGTATGCTGTCGTTACCTATATCGATTACATTAAACGATGGGTCATCTCTTAGCACCTGTAATCCTATCACATGCTTGTTCGCTGAACGAAATTCGCAAATTGAAAATTGATACGGTCCGAGTTGTAACACTTCAAAGAATTTTATCAGCCGGAGATTGGAGAGGGAATGGGAGGCAATAATTCCTGGATTAAGTATGCTTGTTTAGTTCCAACCAAAACATTCCAAAAGGGAAGGTTTCAATTAAAATTATGGGGAATTAAATTCTTTTTTGCAATTTGATTTTTATTCAATTTATTTTCGGATTTATTTCTTCTAGATTAATGGATGTATAGCAAGAAGTAATTTTATTAGTCGTCAGATTATTCAGAGATCAGATTAAGAATCATTTAAATATAAATGGTTTGTCAGATTTAAGAAAGAAACCGAAAAGAAAGTTCAGAGGAAGACCCAGATAAACATGAAAAGATGGAATCCAAAGAGCAGTAGCAAAAAGATGAATGAAATAGGAAGGGACAAGGACTATGACACAAGATAAAAAGAAGCGGCGAGAAATATGGAGAAGGATATTGCACGACTAATACTTTAACGCCAAAAGCCTAACACCAGAAAATGGTAAAAAGGCGGAATATGAATTTGGGTTAAAAACAATTAGTATTTTTGAGAAGCAACAAATGAATCGTGTATTTCAGACACCATCTATCGACCAAAATCGGAAAAATTTAGTTTACTCTAGATTCTTACTATTTGTAGATATTGTTCACTATTCCTTCGGCTTCCTATCTCATTGCTTTGTAAATTTTGGCAAGAAACCCTCGAGCGCCACAACATATGATTCGTACAGATGCCCTTCCTTTAATACTTGAGTAGGCCTCCTACTTAAAATATAATATTGAGTTGAGTCGATTTTTGGCCTTCATCCACCATCTTGATTGATTAATTATCGGATCTTTCCATGTATTCCGTATACCAATACTTGTTAGATCTTCGGTTAGCTCAGTGGTGTCCAACCTTTTCCCATGGTGGGGACAAATATAATAATGAATGTATAAATTTGGTTTAATTTTATTTACCAAATTCCCTTCTTATTCATGTTTTTCAATTATAAAATTGAAAATACAAAAGAAACAGTACAATTAAAAACTGATTATTTTATTGTTAAAGACGAGAGAATAGAAATTCAGAAAATCTAGCTGAATCCACTAGAGCAGTGTTTCTCAACAGGTGGGCCGCGGACCACCAGTGGTCCCCAGAAAAATTATAATGGTCCGCGAAAATTTTTATTTGTGTTTTTTGCAGTTTTTATTTTTATTTTTTATGCAAATAATTTATATTTTGTTTATTTTCTGTAAACTTTCTGTGATTTTCTACAAATAAAATAAATGTATTTAGTAGCACGTTAAATATATTTGTTTTCTTGCAAAAAATTAACCAACAATTATTGTTTAGTGATCCGCGTTAGAAAATTATATATTATACTGACTGGCCCGTGGTGTGTTTTTGGTTGAAAAACACTGCACTAGAGTTTCCCAAACTGTGCCCCGCGTATATATATATATATATAGTAACTATAGTGCTCCGCGACGAATTCTTCTCGTGAAAAGTGCTCCGCGGCTGAAAAAGTTTGGGAAACCTTTGTTGTACACCATTAAATTAGCTGATCATACTTTAGCTTGCGAGATCTTCCTGTTATTCGACGGGTCCTTAGGTTAGTGGATATCTTTGTTCTTGCGGATTTTTAATTTACCATTGATTTACTATTAATAGGAACCAAAGAAATAAAAACCAAAAAATTATTAAATTTTTAAGCAAGCCTGTGGCTTCAAGCGTTAAACTGCTTACATCTGCTGTTTTTCCGCTAAGCAAGAGCACGGACGTGAGTTCATCTCCTGCTTATGTCAAATAATTTGTGTAATATTTATATATTTTTACATATATTTACAGATTACAGATTATGCTTAGCCGTTCGCAACAGGATATAAACTGTAGGTACCTTTCTGTGTTCGCTAAAAAATGGACGTAATACTGACCATATTACTTCTGAATGTACATAGATTGAAAACGTGGTTATGAAACCTGCAAACAGGAGACCTTGGCTCAACACGGGCTGTCGCGCCAAAGATGATATATTTTTTTAAATACATTTTTCTAATTGATTAATTTGTAAAATTGTTTTTATCTTATTTTTTTTTTTTTTTGATTTTCTCTATACGCTGTAAATTGGATATAGGTGGTTTCTGAAATAAATCTTACAAATATATTCTACTGGTTGGATTATTGGATCTTAAGATTAGACAAATATACACCCATATATCAGGTCCTCAAGGATGAAATTTGTAGTTAATAATATTGCCAACTTTAACAGCTTATTATTTGACATTGGCTTAATATTATACCGTGCTGTTTTTTTATTATAATTTTTTTTTTTTTTTTTGGAAAGTTACACTTCTTGCATGTTTAAAGAACTCATTGTATGCTCTAAAAAATATCAAAAGCTTTTTAAAAAATTAATTTTGTTGAAAATGATATGGTCGGAAATTCGCATTATTATGAAGTATGAATTCTTACGTGGAACTACGACATCGCAACCCGCGTGAAACATTTGTAGTGTGTTTGGCTCTAGTGTTACTACGCAGCAGACAATATCAAATTGGTTCGCCAAATTTCGTACAGGTAAATTAAAAACCAAACAAAAAAAAAAAAAGACCTGGCTCTTCGATCACAGCAGAAATATACTGTAACCAACTGGATGAAATGATGCAAAAACTTACCTATCCTTCATACTCATCAGACCTAGCCCCCACTGACTACCACTTCTTCCGCAATTTGGACAACTTTTTAATAGGAAAACAGTTTAATTAGAATGTGACCAGTTTTCCAGACAATGCTGTAAAACTGGCCATCCAGGAATTCATTGACTATCGTCCGCCGTTTTATACCACCTGAACAACCTGCCGCTTAAATGGCAAAAGTGTATAGACAATATGGGTGTATACTTTGATGAATAAAATAATTTCTTATATTTGTAAGTTATCAACCAACTTTGCCTTTTTTCTACAAATTTCATCCTTGACGACCAAATATATACTACTGGAAGAAAAACTATATATACTACCAAGAGAGAATGAGAATAGAAAGTGGGAAAATTGCCATGAGATATGAAGAACAAATGAGAAATGTGGAGATGGATACAATATTGAGAGAATGCTGGCGAGAATTTAGACGAAGAGAGACACTTCTAAATGGGAGAAAAATAGACAAAGTTATTATGAAAGAAACAACTTCTCAACCAGATGAATTGAGATGTTGCGGGAAACAGGAGAGGATGTTCGAAGTTAAACACTGCATAATTGGATAAAAAATTTAAATTTCTTCCCAATATATCAACATACTGTCACTTACGCCAAGCTACAAAACCTACCAACAACCTCCTTTATGTCACTATTCCACTCTCCTTATATGTCGTCATTTCGAAACATGAGCGTTATTCGGTTGATTTACAAAATCGTAAGAGCTGCAGGTAGCTACAAATTTAAAAGATGTCAATTCTATAGTTAAGAACTACGCCTATGGAGATATATTTAAACAAGTAGAGTATTTAAACATGAGTATAATTATGTCCGAAACTTAGTAATTTAACATAAAACCAAAAATTGCTATAGTTTAGTTTATCGTATTGCTTTTGGTTAAAATCATCGAAATAACTGAAATAAATAAAATAATGTCGATTAAGTTAAAAACAATAATTGTATATGTGGTGTTAAAGTTTTGTTTGTTAACATTTGTCCAAAAAGTTAGTGAGTTTCAATGGGACAGACAAAACACACAAACTCATATACGGACGGAAATGAGTTATTTGTGGAATTGGGTTAGGTCGAGGTGTTAATTCCCACAATATGTGCCAACTGTTCGCTTGTTCTCTCTCGCTCTTCCCGCTTTTCTCCCTACATTTCAAATAATAATTTTATACAACTTACATCTCGCATATTACACAAATATTCCAATAATGTTATTTATATTTATGACTTAGAAATATGACAACGAATTAAAGCTTTATAAATTGAAGACGTGAATGTAAACTGAAAAACAAGTATGTAGTTTAAGTTTGTATTCTTTATTACAATTGTATTAATTATTTGTTTTCTTTTCTAGGTAAGGCTGAAATCACAGTTGAATTAAGAATTGTTTTGGAAACATCCTAGGTAAGATTTTTCCTATACACTTCATGGAATTATAGTTTGGGGACCACTTATGACTTTATTTGCAGGACGCGGGAAGGGTGTGTGTGTTAAACTGGGGCTCGCGGGCCGCACAAGGTCCGCAATATAAGTTCCGTCACTGCTTATCATTTTGTATGAAAAATAGATCCAAATGAGTTTGACACCCTTGCGTGTTGGATTTTAATGTTCATATCAAAAACAAAAAGACATGATAATTTCATTATTTATTGATAAAAATAATGTGATTGTTAATCCATGTATCAAAAACTTTCATTTGATATCCCTCAAAACGATACTTTAAAACTATTTTTTTCTTCGATAAATACATATTTGTTTATATTTTTCGCGGGATGTATTTTTGAAGTCTCAGTATTTCTCGTACATGTGTTCTCTAAATTCAGCCACTTGGCCACAATTTCTACCGAACGGATACTCATGTGACGGAATAAGGATTTCTTGATTATACCGAAAATTAAAAAATAACATGGGAATATGCATTTTCTACCTGTCAAAAAATATAGCTTATATAATGTAAAATGCATAACTTATTTTGCTGTACGATTATTTTAAATTTGTTAAATTTTTATTTCATTGAACCCTAAGAGGGCACGTGCCTCCAGTGTCCCCCCTGAATACGCCACTGCACTTTACTGCTGCTGAAATTATAAATAATTATAATTGATGCGACTTTTAACACTCAGAGACCTAAAAACCTTGCGGAACTTTTTTTCTAGGAGTTGTGAAATAATACAAAAGATTTATTAAAAACAATTTTGCTACATTTTTGAATCAACTACTCAGAAAAGGTGCAAATTTCTTTTGGTCGTATAATTGTGAAGAGAATTTTAACTACATTAAAAAGTTGAGTTGACAAGCGACAATATTCTTGTGCATTTTAATGTAGACTTATTTACCTGTACTAGCAACTGATGCTTCCCCAGTTGGCTTAGGAGTAATATTATCACATCCTGGTCACCACTAAAGTAAAGCCGAGAAGTCAAGAACTAACTTATTTATTTATTGAAATATATAGTACATATCATAGGTCCTTACAGTGGCGGCGCTAGCGGGGGGGGGGGTGCCCCGCTAGATTTTTTCGGATTGTTAGTTTAACCCCTTAGGGTAAAGGGTTTGAGACAGAATTTTTTTAGTACATTAAAAAAAACGTGTTAAAATAAAAAACTTCTTTCCGTTCCTTAATCTACATTTTAAGAAGTTTCTTTTGATATCACATAAATTAGGAAAAAAATTATATTTTTTTCAACTACAAAAAAATCCATATCTTTCGAAAAACTAATTTGATCTAAAATTCCTGTTAAACTATTCCGGTTTCCATCAATGTATATTATTGAGATTTTTTCCCAATTATTATATCAACCTCTCTGTGATATTTCCCAGAGAGGGTGGAGGACAAAAATTTTTAGACATATTTTTGGCGATAACCAAAAAAAAAAACGATGTGAAGTGTGAATTTTCACACATTTCAGGGTTTCGCAAGTATTTAGTAAGTTAATGATGATAATTTGGGATGCCATTTTTTTTTTTTTTAATTTTAATTCGAATGCCTAATACCATTATTTAGGTTTCTAAATATGTGCAGTATTTTTTTTTATGTAGCAAGGTTTATCAAAATTTTGAAAATTGCGCCTATGGCTTCCATTGGTTGTTTTAAGTCAGAGTTATGCCCCTCTGATTTGGTTATTAAATTTACGCTTTTAAATATTAAATGCAACATTTGCCCAAATATAACAAAATTTAAAAAAAATAATTTAAACAAAATAAAAATGAAAAAAAACCATGAAAAATAAAATTGTCTCGAGACCTGAGCGAACCCTAGTTTACAAATTAGAACGCGAGAACACTAACCATTACACTATCAAAGCATGCTGGTTTAGTGTGTTACATTAGTTATCAAATATTTTACATGGTCAAGCGAAAAACACAAAAAATGCGTTATTTTCCGAAAACAATCTGATCAAAAATTCCTGTTGCACTATTCCGGTTCACTCAAATGTACATTACTTAGAATTTTTTCAGATTTTTAGTTTAAACCATCTGGGCTACAGGCTGTGGGACAAAATTTTTTTGCACAATTTTGGCAAAAATCGCCTCAAAATAATTTATATTGCAAAAATAAAATTTTGATCGTTAATCGTACTAGGAGCTTTCATTTGATACTCTTCTCAGAATTTAAAAAAATCATTTTTTTTTTTTTTTTTTCAATGAGCAGATATAAAATTTTGATCTTTAATTCACGTACTAATAGCATTTATTTGATACCCTACTCAGAATTTAAAAAAATATATATGTTTTTCGATGAGCATATATTTGTTTATAATTTTAGGGGGATATGTTTTTTAGATGTTTTAGTATTGTTCCTATATGCGGGTCAAAGAGTTGTATATACATGCCAAATTTCAACTCTCTAGGTTTGGCTACAATTTTTACCGAACAGACAGACAGACGACAAAATGACGGTATAAGGGTTTTTTGGTCATACATACAAAACTCTAAAAATATTTTTTTTTAAATATATATTTTTTAATTAAATACATATTTGTTTGTATTTATCTCGCGATGTGTTGTTTTGAATTCTCTATATTTTTTTTTGTATGTGGTTCAAAAAGTTGGACAAGCATGCCAAATTCCAACTTTCCTTGTTCAACAATTTGGCTACAATTTCTATCGTACCTTTTAATTCAATACTGTTTTAATCGATTTCCAATTATGTAATAATAAGATCTTATAATCACTCTGTAGCCAAATCTTTGAATGACTCAAAGCAGTTATTAGGTAATAGAATGCGTTCTTTTGTTATTCATCTCAAATCCATAAAACTATGATTCACGCCTTACTTTTAACCCATAACTAATCAAAGTCATAACAATTTCAAGATAACAGAAAAATGTCACGTTCTATGTTAGTATTCTCACTCTACAACACACACCATTTGAAATGACATCACTGTTTGCCCATAACATCCATAAGAACCAATAACTAATATAGCTAAATGGCGTCACCATTATTACACACTGAAAATTAAGTTCTAATATAGCGATTCAGACGTGCTATTATAAATAAACGAAGGTTTACGTTGTAGCATAGTATTTATCTATTATTCATAGTGCGTGCGTGAATGATTCGAAAATTGAGATTTAATGACTATTTTACAGTGAATTACAACTTGCTATTAGCTACAACGACCTACTTTTAAATTTATTATTAATTTTTTAAATTCTTGTTAATTGAGTGATTGTGGGTAGCATGTGTGTGTTTAATGTAGCTTTATTTATATGAATTATTAAATAAATTGATTTGATGATAATTTTAGTTTTTGTTTAACAGACAATACAGGAATTTTTGTAAATCTATTACTTAAAATTATGATCATTTATTTATTTATTGTTAATGACATATTTGAAAGAAGCAGTATCATTAAAATTGTATATACTCTATGTCAGAGTTTCCCAAACTGTGCTCCGCGGGGCATTTGGTGCTCCACGAGCGTCTACTAGTATTCCGCGATCTACTAGTGTTGCTATATATATATATATATATATATATATATATATATATATAGCAATGATAATGCTCCGCGACGAATTCTTCTCCTGAAAAGTGCTTCGCGGTTCAAAAAGTATGGGATACTCTGCTCTATGTCATATGATTTAGATCAGGGGTCTTCCTACTACGGCCTGGGGGTCAAATCCAACCCGCAAAGAGATATAATTCGGCCCGTGGACGTTTTTAAAAATATTTACTTGCATAAAAGTACACAGAAAGGCACCTACAGTTTATAGCCGGTTGCGAACGGCTAAGCAGAACCTGTAATTTGTATAAATTTTTTTACACAAATTATTTGACATAAGCAGAAATTGGTGTTTAAATTGAGTGTTTGTTTTTTAATTGAACTCACGTTTCAACACGAACAAACGTAACAATTTTACGTTTGCAGATACAGGCTTGCTTTTCTGTGTATGCTAAAAAATGGACGTAATACTGACCACACTCCTGATTGAAAACAGGGCCAAGAAACCTGGAAACAGGAGGCCTTTGCTCACTTCGGGCTGTCGCGCCAGTGATGACTTACAATAAAATAGCAATTTAAAATAATTATAAAATCGCAAAATAAGAGATAACAATAACTAAATAATATCTGATTCTTAAAATTATTATTTTTATTTATAATATCACTATTATAATTAACTTTGGTTTTAAAATCAAATCAAGCACCAAGAGCCCAACGGAATTCAATTTGTCCGGCCCGCCATTTATTTATGAAATTTTGATGTGGCCCGGTTCCGAAAAGTTTGGAGATTCATGATTTAGATTATTGATGCAACGAGGTTGATTGGTATTAACTATCTACGTATTTTTAAGGTTTCGTAGTTCTGTGTATTGCACAATAGAAATTATAGCTAAATGGTTGGACCTAGAGAACTGAAATTCATTTACATACATCTAGGGCTACGTTTGTCTACCGTGGCTCGTTTTAACTCTTTTCAAAGATACCCATCCTTTCCTAGGAAGATAGAATCCATTTGGCGGTTCTTATGATACTCAGCTGAGGTCTGCTCCACCCATTTTTTCTGCCAGTTTTCTTTTGCATTGTAGCCAATTGAAGGGTTTTCAGTCTGTGAAAGTGGGTACTGATCAGGTCATCATATATTGGAATTTCGGTGATAATCCCTGATAATCCGCTATAAAACCTTTATATATATTTTCCCATACACATGCAAGATGGAGATATTTGGTAGTTAAATTTGAACGAGAAAGCGTAGCCTATTTTCTATGTATTCGTAGAATTTTATATATCGTTTTTCCTATACAGCTATATATATCATTTTAATGACAAAAGACGCATATATAAGGGAAAAAAAAAACAAAGACCCTAAACACTTTTAATTACACCTATTTACAAAAGTATCTCGGAGTCAATCTCGGAATTGTCAATGCGCATACGCAGAACGTTTTGTGGTCTTCACTTCGTTATTAGAATTGCTTCAGTTTTAACAACATTTAACTTGTTTTTTCATTTATTAAAATGTTTTTGGATTTCAATAGTAGACTATATTGTAATTGTATCAAGTCGCAAGTTGTATATACAGACGAATCATTCGTAAATAGCGCAAGTTCAGTATTATTATTTACATGTATATCATTAATATACAGTGTGTATAAAATTGGTACCAAAACTGAACCCTGTGGAACAACCACATTAATTACTTTAGTAGTGATATCATATTGACATGTACTGTGAATTTTATATTTTTCAAATAAGATTCTATTAATTTAATGGAAATTAATAAAGAAATGAAAAACTATTAGTACATTTTAACTATTCGCGCATACGAACAGAGACTACACTGGTATCGTATTTTTGAGATGTCGAATGTAGATCTTGTATAGCGTAGTTACCATTCTTGGGGTTGACCGATAGAAAGCTTCCATATCAAAAATATTACAGAGTTGGCTTTTGTCACAGATTTTGTTACTTGTTTCGTTCATCCAAGATCAGAAGTGATAGTAATACCCAAATCAACATTATTAATTATGTATAGTTTCCAAGGACGATTTCTATCGTTTCGTTCAGATCTATCTTGAGGAATTCACTTGTATTGTCCTATGGCATCAAATGCCAAATTCCACGCAAATATTAAAAATATATATTAGTATTATTTCTACTGCTCAGTAGTTATTTATTGTTTTGTTTTAATTATGCTAAAAATTGTTTGAATGAACATAGGTTACACCTTTATTTTCTAAGAAACGCTGTTTAAACAGTGACCTAAAGAAATTATTTCGTAATACATACGACCTTGTTATTCGCATAATATGTAGGTATCTGTATTCATTTATAAGCAAACATATACTTTATTTGTCTTTTCGTGTACAAATAAGGAAAGTAAATAACACTAAAAAAACAGCTAGTTTAACAGCTAGTTTAGTTTATTCTTCTACTTCTTCTTGTACAGGGTCAGTTTGCTTAATTTTTGGTATCACTTACAAAAGACTTGCATTTCGCTCGATTAAGTTATAATTCTTTCCCAGCAATGGTTTTACTAAAAGGCTAAGTAAAAAGCCGGTAGATAAAGTAGGCTGTTGCCTAGTGCGGCAATTTTGAAAAATTTAATAATTTCTGTTTTTGTTTCAAAAATGTTTTGACAAATATGAAGGGCAGTAAAAAGCTATCATCTCAGTAAGTGTTTCTTGAATATAGACCGATAAACGGTAGCAGGCCTAGTAATTTTAAATTATGAAGAGAATCTTTGCGAAACTTTTAATTATTATCCGCATGGAAAAAATCTGATCGTCCGGGCCGGTCAATTCTTTCCAAAAACATCTCAATTCAAAATAATAAACTCAAGTCAGACCAAAATCGGACTCTGCATAAGTACTACTAATCTCTATTTAAATTAATACGACTAATGGCTGGTTTGTTTTGATTCAAGTTGGCGCAACTCGTTTTAAAACACTTAACACGATTTTTAGAAATCTGTAGCAATGCATATTTTTTTCTTACATGTTCCGAATATTTTATGGTAAACCTCCGCCTCCTTGCTGCTATCCGAAAAAGTCCTGTGGAACCCCGAACCATGTCCTCAAGTTAGGCCGAATAAAGATCTTTCGTCTTCCAAGGCCTCTTCTGCCGTCAAATTTTCCCAATATTTGCGCTCTTTCCTCTTCACATTATTAAGATTTGTTAGTTTTCTTTTCTAGGATATTCTAAGTATACGTCTATAGACCCATATTTCAAAGGCTGAACTTTATTATTTTAGCTTTTTACATGGATTCTTTTAACATGGAACGTTTTAACATTGTACAGGCTTCCACATCATACAAAAAATTTTAATATTAAATATGATTTTTACCTTTTTTAACACAAAAAGTAATTCTTCATGGAAGGAGTAGTAAATCTGTTTACAGGCGTACATAGTAGCTCGAATGGTAAAACTTTACTTAACAACTTCCATTTTTTAACCAAGCACAGTAGGTTTTGTTGACTTTAACGTACAGTAATAAGACAGAGTTTAGAATACTTTAGAATACGCCGATCGAGTTCTGTACTGGATTCTTTACTACCATAACCTAATATCTTTATAATGTGGAACTACAGGTTACAGGATTTAAGTAAAGACGTTCAAATAAGTATAGTTATATAATTTTTCATTCTGTTTCTTGAAGTGTGTTTAAGCTTTAGATATTGAGAGCCAAAGGTGCTAATAGTACTAAAGCAAACTGTAAATGGTTAAAAATTATGGAGCAGTTATGTGTAGAATATATTATGCTTAAATAGGTAATTGTTTTCAGCGGTAATTACACATTACAAATTGTAACGCCGTTATGTAATTATTGTACAACATAAAACCAACCGATTCTAATTACTTAATGTTAATGTCAAGGTCATACGATATTATACACGCAACTCAAAGTGACAAGAAAGTATTACCAAATTTTAACAAAAACTATTACGATCAAATTTCTAGGCACAAATATGAATACCAACAAAAAAGATTTCGGATGCCACTTCTTCGTTCAAGTCGTGTTAGGGTTTTGTAGGTATGACCAAAAAACCCTTATACCGTCATTTTGTCGTCTGTCTGTCTGTCTGTTCGGTAAAAATTGTAGCCAAACGGCTAAACCTAGAGAGTTGAAATTTGGCATGCTTATACAATTCTTTGACCCGCACATAGGAAAAATACTAAAACATCTAAAAAACATATCTCCCTAAAAATATAAACAAACATGTGATCATCGAAAATAAAATATTTTTTTAAAATTCTGAGTAGGGTATCAAATGAAAGCCCTTGGTACGTGGATTAACGATCAAATTTTATTTTTCCAAATAAATTATTTTGAAGCGATTTTTGCCAAAATTGTGCAAAAAAAATGTCCCACACCCTGTAGCCCAGAAGGTTTAAACTAAAAATCTGAAAAAATTCTAAGTAATGTACATTGGCATGAACCGGAATAGTACAACAGGAATTTTTGATCAGATTATGTTTTTGGCAAAAAAAACATTTTTTGTGTTTTTTTGCTAATAATGTTGAAAACTTATAGTTATATAACACGCTAAACAGTAACGTGTATCTTGGTGCAGTGGCTAAGATACTGGCATTCTGCCCAAGAAAATGAGTTCGAATCCTACGAGAGGAGACAATTTTATTTTTTATTTTATTTTTTTGCATTTTATATTGTTTAAATTATTTTTTCAAAATTCTAGTTATATTTTGGCAATTGTTGCATTTAATTTTTAAAAGCGTAAATTTAATAACCAGTGGAAATTGTTGAAATTATAATTCAATTCTATATTTGAATGTACACGAAATCAAAGGGGAGTAGCTATGACTAAAAACAACCAATGGAAGCCGTAGGCGTAATTTTCAAAATCTTAATGAACCTTGATATATAAAAAAATACTGCACATCTTTAGAAATTTAAATAATGGTAATAGGCATTCGAATTAAAATTCATAAAAAAATATTTTGACATAAAATTTGTTTTGGCATCCCAAATAATCATCATTCACTTACTAAATACCTGCAAAACCCTGAAATGTGTGAAAATTCACACTTCACATCAAATTTTTTTTTACTTACGCCTTTTTGCTAACTACCGACTTTTTCGAAAGATCACAGTAATGTTTTGGTAAATGTATTACGAAAATGAAGCACCAATTCATAGAAATTGCTCTAGATTATGAACAATGGCTAGGCAGTGTTCTATATTAGGCGCGGTGTGATTAAAATAATGTCCTAATATAAAGATATCTTTATTGACAGAGTATTAAAATGACCCAGTTTAGCGCTACTTCGTTTAATACTGTGAATTCAAGGAACGTATTCTATAATATGAATACAAAAAAATATGTCGGTTATCGTTAATCCACTCAACTCTGTTTACTTATAACACTCTTTTGTCAACTATCGATTTTCCATAAACTACAGATTTCCCATCACAAGAGTCACACCAATTAAGGATTAGTTCTAAAAATCCTGTAAACCTAGGTCATAGATGAAGCTCTACTGCTAGGCGGAGTGTTATGGACATAATTTCTTGCCTAGGAGATTTTAATTTATGTAATCTTAATTTAATCAAAAACAAAACTAACTCCACTACTATCGGTTCCAAATAGATACAAAGACCAGTTAAACGGGCGAGTTTAGCTACTGGGGCACTATCTTATAGTAAGCGAAAGTGGCGAAACATTCATATGATAAGCTTTCTTATTTGCTACTATTATCTTCTAAGTCAAAATTCTACATCAATGTGTTATTTTGTTCACCACATCTGATAATCATCAGGTGAAGAGCTAAAAAAAGGAACGCGGAGTGTGAATTTTCATATATTTTGGTTTTGTAGCTATATCTATTTAGAAACAACAAGAAATTGTGAGCATATATTAAATATCATAAAATTCGACAATGCTTGCATTTATCAACTTACAAACGCTGTTGGAATTGAATTGGAATCAGTTGGAATTGAATTTGACAGGTTTTTTCAGAGTTTTAGTGTAACCCACCTAAATTGGGTTACATGGTGTGGGATAAAGTTTTTTAATATGTTTTTGGCAAAAATCGTGTTAAAATAAATAAATTTAAAAATCTATTTTTCTTTCCTTAATATACGCCTTAAGAGCTTCTGTTGATAATAAGACAAAAAATTAAAAGAAAAAGAAAATTTTTTCAACAACACAAAAAAATCGGTATTTTTAAAAAAATTGTTCTGAATTGTTCTGATCAAACAAATTCTTGTTGAATTATATCGGTTCAGATTTTTTTTCAGATCAATCTCTCTGGGAGAAAGAATGTTGAACATATTTTGCACAAATCGTGTAAAATATTTGATTTTTGTTCAAAAGCTTTTATTTGGTACCCTACTCAAAATTAAAAAATATATATTAAATTTTTCATTAAACACAAATTTGTTTTTATATTTTTATATTTTTCGGGCCATGTTTTTTTTTTTTTTTTGTCTTATTCTCACTATATATTCTATATGCGGGTCAAAGAGCTGTATATGCATGCCAAATTTGAGTCCTCTAGGTCTGGCCTTTTCACCATAATTTATACAGTACAGATAGACAGACACATGAGAGTTTTTTATCATACCTACAAAAGAAACACAGAACGAAGTGAAAAAAAAAAAAATAATAAAATAAAATAAAATCGGATCATAGTTAAGATCAATCATCATTATCCGTTAGTTGTTATCTGAAATGTTTACATTTAGAATAAAAATATGGGGCAATGAAGGATAAAAGACAATAGATAATAACACTAGTATCTAGATGTATTTTCTAGTTCTAGCAAGTTGAACTTTATCAGACCCAGCTAGTTACAGAAAAGTTTGCCAATCAACTACATTTGTCAAAAAATCCTTGAGGAATATAGTTGTAATATATCGGTCAGACAACATAACTAATAAATATCTATGGCTGGAAGGAAGGTAAACAGAAATAACACAGGAAATATTAAAGAGCAAATGGAAGTGGGTTGGCTCTACCCTTATATGAGAACAAGTGAATATTTCAAGGATAGTATTGGATGGGAATCCTAAGAAAAAGAAAAATTGAGAACCCAAGCATACAAGCCGACGCACTGTAGAGAAAAAGAGAAATAGAAAAAACTGGACCCAAAAAAGGCTCCAGCGATGAACTATTTCAGATGGCGGTTACGTTAAAGTTATTTGCTCCACCCGAGGAGTTACAGGGTCTATTATAAAGTTTAGATGGGACATAGGACAGACGAGTCGAATGCTCTGTTTTTCAAACCTTAGCAATTAATGTAAGCTCAATGTCAGCTTAATCTTTATACCAGCTCTATTATTCCTGTATTAACCGTCTCATTTATAAGTATTAAGTACTCGTTGCTGAGTCGCCCTTGATCTGATTTACGCTCTACTACCGGGTGAAATATAAGTAGTTATCGAGAATTTAACCTATATTCCTGTATTCTGTAGGCACCGTCTTACCACAGAGCAAAGACAGCCCACTTATTTCCGTTTCTCCTTAGGCTCTTTTTCGTAATCATCGGATTGAGTAATTGTTGTTAGTGACAAGTGCAAATTGAAAATTAGCTATAAAGAGTATTTTTACATCCATCCCCAAGCAAATCGACAAATATAGCCAATTTTAGAATTGGATACAAATCGAAAAAGTTGGTCTTCCCCTACGTTCAAACGCAATTTTTTCTGCATCATTCAATCCCTAATTTAAAGATGAGGGACGAGGCATTTAATCAGTATTTCCCGATTCAATATATTTTATAAAAGATATTTCAAGGAACTGTTTACACTTGTAGTGGTTATTTAATTTATGGAAATAGCTAAATAGTTTAGTGCTATTAACATCCTTATAAAGGCATATATTAATTTCAGTTTCTGTAAAAAAGTTTGTTTATAACCTTCAAGATTGCTGTCTAAATCGATATGTAATTACAGGTTAAAATTTATAGCTCATAGTGTTAACCTACTTAGACAAAATTTATATGCATAAAATATCTTGTTTGGATGTGTTCCCAGAATTTAGTGGAACATATTTTGGAAAAATAAAGGCATCTTCGTGCATATATTTTATCAAAATAGTTTTGATAGCTAAATATCAAAATAGCCAACTAGGAAAATAGTTTTAACATATTTGTAGGATTTTGTTCGATATCAATTCATCAATTAGGTCATCTATACACTCGCCGACAAAAAAAGGACAGTCTTAGGATTGTAATTTAAAGGCTGATAAAAATATTTAATCGCTTTAATAGTAAATTATAAGTATCTGGAGGTAATACAATGTTTATATACAAGTCTACATAAACATAAATAGGGCGCAGAACACGCATTCTTGCCCATAGTTTAATACTTATAATATCCTATTAAAATAAGTTAATTTTTTCTTATTGACCGTTAAAGTATAATCATAAGACTATCCCTTTTTTTTTTTTTTGTCGGCTATTGTCTTTAATTAGAAAACATACCCATTCGCAGGGGTCTTGAGAGAGACAGAAAAAGTTCTTTAGTTTTCGAAAATAATTTTTTCTCCCTCTTCATGCTCTTATAAATAACTTCTAAATTAATTCTTAAAATTTAACAGATCATGTCATGTTATGAGAAAGCAAGAAATATCTCGGAAATGGTGCGTCCTAGGATCTTAAATCGTTGTTTTTGGGGTTCCGTAGTAACTTTCGAGTTTTGTTAACCGCGTCGAGATCTTAAATTAAGATTTGTGTGGTCCTTCTACGACAACTTCATTTTGCCATATGTGCAATGTGGATGTAATCCGAAGAAAGGGGTGGTTGTAAATGTCATGTTCGAATGCTTCTTATAGGTAACTATAGAAAATTTGGTTCAAATTGGTGCAACGGTTTAGAACTGTATAAGGTACTGATCCACAATCACCGGCCACGAAATATAATCGGTCTGTAAACTTTAAAAACAATTTAGAATTTGTATATGAACTTTTTTCTATTTTTATATAAATTTTAAGGTACCATTCTTCGAGAGAATGGGGGGGGGGGCGAGTTCAAATTGTGTCATTGTGTGTGTTAATAAATTTATAAAACAAAAATTATTTTTAATTTAATGTTTGCTCACGTAAAAAATTGAATATTTTGCCGGTGTGCTGTAAATTAAAAAAAAAACTTAGTAACACTGAGTGGCTAATACCTCTTTGTTTTAGCTACAAAAAAAAAAAAAAAAATAGAAATTCAAGTTTCATTCTGTCTTCGTAACGTTATGAGATATGCCCGTAATATTTCGGGTTTGCGCATATGCACGTTGCTGGGTTAAAAGAGGAGAATTCAAATATGGTCACAACCATTTAAGCCGTTAAATCACATTTTGAAAAAATGCCATATTTATGTGTTGATCTTTAAATAAAATTCATTGACCTTAAGACTTTTAGTCAATAATTTTCGTCATACATATCGTATATGAGAAACGAACGAAGAAAAAAAAAATAATCCAAAATTGGACAAATGATTTAAATTTTATAGCTTACCAATCATGCCAATGTCATTGCATTACAAGTTTTATTAGTTTAAAAATTACCACTACACTTTATTTTGAATATCACGCATATTTACACAAATTTAATTTTCTCTATAATAGTTATCAAAAAAATTATTTAAAAAAATTATAAGTGGGGGGGGGGCGCTATCCAAATTTTGCATCGGGGCGCCAGGTACCCTTGAGCCAGCTCTGCTTTCAACGTTATCATGTCGCTGCTTACTTCTTATGAACCTTATTAATTCTTATACGAGGTATGAAAAAAAAAAAACGCGGACTGCCTACGTTGCTCAATACCGTATGTGGGGAGTGTAAATAGTGATATGATGCAACTGTTATTCGTGAATTGGCTGCCGTTAAGTTTGTTTCATTATTTCGAGCGGTTTTTGTATTTTTCGTAAGCCCAGCTGTGTGAAATTTTGTTAAAAACTTGGAAAAACGATGAAAGAAACGCTTGGACTTTTGAAAACAATCCTTGGAGAAATTGCTATGAATCGAACTGCGTATTGTAGCTCGGAAATTTTAAATATTAACCAAGATAGTAGAAACTCAATAAGAGCTGATGAGTTAGTTAGTTAATTTTTTTAGCGCACAGCAACAGTGGCTATTGACGTCAAACACAGCCCATATTTTGAGATGATGAGATAAGCGTAGAATAAAGTTCGTTTTTGTTCAACTTTGTGCTTTTACCTTCGATTGTACTTTGTGATTTGAACCTTATATCTATTGAGCATATTTATCGTTTGATGTTTTTACTGATTAACGTTAACTATGCAAGGTGTTAATAATAATACATGTTTCAGGCGCCATTTAAACACAGTAGTAGTACAATAACCATCAACTAAGCAATGATTTAATTAATATTAAAACCATAATGACTAACTTCATGTAAGGTCATCTTATCGCACATGTATTCATATTTGTTCTACAAGCATATGCACTTTGTATACAACACATAAAGTTTTGCAAAACTTTACGATTTAGAAAACTTCCTCAAAAAACTGCCAACTTTATTCAAACAACATATTTTTATGTTGCATGTAATACGCTCTGACATTTTTGATTAATTGTTTTAATTTGGAGACATTTTAAAAAGGTTTTAGTGTATGACTGGTTATTCTAATCTTTTACGATTTGTTTAATTTGATATCATTTAAATTTTAATACAGAGAGCAATGAACTTAATGAAGGAATATAAAAAACTGTCTGCAAATAAATTGTTAAAAATTAAACTTCTATAACTTCTGTTAAGTTTTTCAATGGAAAAATTTGCAGAACTATCATTGGAAATTCAGCAAAATTCACAAAATTTAGGATTTCATAGGTATTTAGTACGGCATAATAGGTTTTGCTGTAATTGCATCTATACGGTGTCCCAGAAAGAGAAATAGCTAAAAAAAAAACTAAAAAAAAAATAACGCACAACGAAAATCTCTAAGGCCCAGTTGCGCAGTTACCACTTAAGTATGAGTTTAACTAAACCTTAAGCTTTAGCTTAAACCAAATACTTAAGCGCCAGATGTTGCACAGGTAAAAATAAAAAAAATACTTAGTTAAGCCAACTGATGTGAAATTCACAAAGTTGGTAATATGGAAAATTAATATTTGGCGGGGAAAATTTGAAATTCAATGTAAACATAACTGTCAATGTTATTTGTCAATATCACTTGTCAAGTAGTTTATTATACAAATAATGCAAATTTTACCAGCAATGGAAAATGCGGTGCAAATGAAAAACGAAACGTAAAAATAAATGTACGACGAATTTATCAGAAGAGTTGGTCTTCTATAAAATTTATTAAAAAGATATAAATATATTATTGTGTGTAAAAAATTAAATTAAATGTTGTGGAAAAAAAATCTCTTTGGACGAACATACATGATGAATTTAACAATGTAAGCGGTCACTCTTACAGAGAAGCAGAATAATTAATATATATATATATATATATATATATATATATATATATAAAATAAAACATAAAAATGTACAAAAAAAAAAAAAAAAAAAAAAATGCGGACAATAAGTATTCACTATGAAAGTGACTGGAGGTGGTTCAGTGGCAGAATGCTTAGATAAAGAGTTAGAATTAATAAATTTTAAATTACGGGCAGTTTATAGATATGATATTTACATTTATAAACAATTTTATTATTTATAGGTACATTATAAATTAGAAAAATAAACATTTATTATTGTTCCTAACTCGAATGTTGTCATTATATCTTCCGTTTTGATTTATTACTGTGTTAGGTACATGGTTTATAAAATTAACACCTGTTTCTAGATCTAGATTAAGATTTCTCAATCTATTGCTCCCAGAACTCGAGAAAACCGTGCGGTATAGCAAAAGTCTTGGCGTATGTTCCATTTGAATATTAGGCATTTTAATATAGCGATAACACAAGGTACAAATTGCGATATTTTTCTTATATCCTTTGAAGCTGTAGATTTATGGCAACCAATAAAATCCCTTACCATTAACATACTTCCAATAATATAATATCTTAGGATTTGTATTGAAGTGAATGCGTGGTTCCTGTAAATATTATTTTATAAAATATTAGGTATTTGTGTACCAATGCACTAACTTTCGTATTAGTAGGATAGTTAATTAAATGTTTAATATGATACAATATTAAATTACAACATTTTTGACTTAATATTATATTTACTCGAAATTTATTGTAAATTTTTTCATCATCCCATTGATTAATATAATCATACCTGTGCCTATAGACGGGTATGCGGCGAAAATGTATAAATATAATAATATATAACATTTTCATATAATCAAATTAATCTGATCAATTTTAATATGACACATAACCTGTCCTATTTGACAGTTTATTTTGGCTTAAACCAAACAAATCTACCGCTTAAGTATTTTCCTGTTTAGACTTAAGTTTAAACCAAAAACTGAAACTGTTTAACAACTAAACCATAAGCTAAAACTTAAACCTAAATAAAAACTTAAGCGGTTACTGTGCAATTGGGCCTAAGTATTACAACTTTGAGTTTTTAAATGGGAACGTATGTCGTTTGGATAGAGCTTCTGAAAAGAAATAACATTTTCATAAAAAAAAAATATATCTTTTTCGGTTTACGAAAATTTGTATTCTCTATCTATATCAACTTGAAAATAAAGTATTTTTATTTAAAAATGGTCAAAGAGCCTTCCATTTTCGTTTAAACTCATTCACATTCTTGCTCTTGAGTTATTTGTAGCTTGGAGCATAAATAAAAATGCAAAATTTCAACTCGGAGATACAGTTCACAGAGAGAACTAGAGTGATGGTATAACAGTTTATAACTACGAAATCCTAAAAATTGATTAACTCCTCTCACAATCTACGAAAGAAAATTAATCATGTTTGCAAAACACATGTTTCTTTTGCTTTTATTTCAGTTGCAAAACGTGTGCTATGATTTAAAAATCGATTTCCGTGTGTGAAATAAATTTATGGACTACTGAAATAACATAAGGGCTAGACGAAAATTAAAAATACTTAATTTGGCTGATAGTGTTTCACTTATCAAAATTTAAAAAGTTGCTAAAAATCGATGTCGCTTGGGTGTTTAATATTATAAAAAGTAAAGTAAAACTCCCCTAAAACTTAAGTCTATCTTTTTTCTTGGCATGGGATAGGCTGCCCCTATTATTATTATAAGTCGAACTGACTTATAATTATAATTATTATTATTATTATAATAAAGGGATTGATATCGAAAATATTTTGTCTGATTTTGTTTTAATTATAATTTTGTTTTAACATTATTTTGTCAGAACTGCTATATACTATTCTTTTTGATGGAGATACACTTCGCAGCCGTGTAATGAATCTTACTGTTATGTAAAGAATACATGATTTTTTTTTTGGCATAATACAATTTTATGTGCAGCAAATCTTTAGACTGACTCCATTTTCGAAATCTACGACTTCTAAATATTCGAAATTGATATAGGTATCCGACGAGTTCATCGAAAATCAATTCATCGAAAATCAATTCATCGAAAATCAATTCATCGAATGATCAATTCATCGAATGATCAATTCATCGAAAAAAAATATTTTGTAAATATTTGAGAGGAATGCCGAGGGGATCGGAAAGTCAAAAGAGCAGTAGTCAATAAAAGTAGACAGACTAAGAAATAATTGCGTAAATTTTTTTATATGGTTTAAAAAAAGGTAAATAAAGTGACATAGTGTTTGAATATAAATAAAGAAATATAATAAGAAAATTTATATAATAAAAGAAATAAATGTTTTGTTTTTAAGGTTTAATAAGACAGGTTATGGGCAATTGCACGCAAATAATTTTTATAAATTCATACACAATGATACGCATTTTAATTGGGCTAATATGGGGGAAAATAAAGTACTATGCACCTAAAAACAAGGTAATTAGGTTAGGTTTAGTTAGTAAAAGTCTAAAACCGAGCGGAGCGAGTTACCCATCTTCTAGTTTAAGGACAAAGCACTATTTTAGGTTAGGTTAGGTTAGAAAGGGTTTTGTTAGAAGAAGCCGAGCGAAGCGAGCTACCCATCTTCTAGTTTAATGTCAAAACACTATCTTAGGTTAGGTTAGGTTAGTAAGGGTTTGGTTAGAAGAAGCCGAGCGAAGCGAGCTACCCATCATCTAGTTTAATGTCAAAACAAACTCACACTAACATAACAATGCCACCTGTTTAGAGTCACCGTACATTGAACAAATCATGTGTGGTATAGTAAATATGAATAGTAAAACTATGTACATAACACAAAACCCTTAAGACTTAACAGATGGGGAAATACCATTTTTATAATCCTTTAAGAATGGGTGTATTAAGTACATTTATGATCCCATTACCGGGTTTTTCTGATCTAAGGAAGGGCTCCTTAGATCAGCTTTCCCCTTCGATTTCAAAATAATCCAACAGGTATCTTTTACTTGGCATATTTTCTGAATGGAAAATTTAAAAATTATTAATAGACCAAGTATGATAGTTATTTAATAAGTATAGTCTGTCAACTTTTATTGACCACTGCTTTTTTGGCTTTCCGATCCCCTCGGCATTCCTCTCAAATATTTACAAAATATTTTTTTTCGATGAATTGATCATTCGATGAATTGATCATTCGATGAATTGATTTTCGATGAATTGATTTTCTATGAATTGATTTTCGATGAATTGATTTTCGATGAATTGATTTTCGATGAATTGATATTCGATGAATTGATTTTCGATGAATTGATTTTCGATGAATGATTTTCGATGAATTGATTTTCGATGAATTGATTTTCGATGAATTGATATTCGATGAATTGATTTTCGATGAATTGATTTTCGATGAACTTACCGTGAATCATTGATATAGAACTAAGTAAATTAGATGCAAGAAGCAAAATTCAATTTTCGAGAATTATTTCGAAAAGAACTTCTTTTGAGGCTAGGTGCTGCGGCCAAAACTGAGTAATTAGATGAATTTCGCATAAATGGATCATTTTACTTAAATGTCATAATTTATAGCTGTTCCGACCGAATATGTAAGATTTTTTAATTTATTTCGGGAAAAACCCGAATAATAAGTCATATGCCGTCGTTTATTTCTTTTTTTGTAATTTGTAGGTCCTGTTTGGTCAAAAGTGATATAAAAGGTTTCGAAATAATATGCAGACTTTATACATTTCGGCTGCTTTCTTATATTTGGCGCCCCTCAGAGAACATTTTTGTACATATTCTTGTAAGCAAAGATATGTCCTACAAATCCCGGAAGAATCGAAATAAAATGTTAATATACGCAGATTTGCAGTCATTGAGTATATCTTCATGTCTCAAAATTGTGAAACATTCGATTAAAATTGAACTTTTTCGCCATTTTAATAACAAATTTGTAATCTACGACTTTAAGTTAATAGTCAACAAACTTTTACACGAAATTCATTAGACATTTCGGAAATAACATTTTTGGGTCACAAAATGAATCATGGACGATATCTTGTAAACCAAATGACGGAAATTCTCGTCAATCCTCCATCCAAACTAAGGGTCCATTTTACAAATATATTTTTAGTTATTTTGCTTTATCGTAAAAATTAGTACTTCGTACTTTGCGGGCTATTTTTGCTGCTATCTTGAATCTCCCGTGGCTCAAAAATAAGTGCTGCAGGTCAAAGTGATCTAATTTTTATAAAGAAAACGTGTGCCAAATGGCAATCCATTATCATCAAGTGCAGTATCTTACGACGTAGGCAACAGACCAGCCGATTTTTTCCCGAGACGGGTCAAAATTGAATTTGAAATTGTTCAGATTCAAATCGTGGGTCAAATATATAATACGTATAATAATAAAAATCTGCTGCTTTAGGGTGTAGATATGTATGTGGAATCCATATTTGGCCATTTTTCTATCCTGCCTCGTGAATTCGCTCACTTAGACCCAACCTTAGTTATCTTAGAATCTCTCTTTAGAATCTTCAGAACTTCAAAGATCTTCTTTTGTATGGGTCATTTGAAATCGTCATATGGGTCACTATGTGCCCGTCTTAGGTTCGCCATCACTGCACTAGACTAATGTACATTTGTAGATCCTACTCCGTAACTTTTTCGATTTCTTGGTTAACACAATGAAGATGGTCTGTGGTCGAATAACCAGTCCGACTTAAGGAGAGTTAACTTTATTTATGTTTTAAATTAATACAATTTTTCGAGTAAGATGTTTTCGATGTCTTAATTATTTTCTTATAGATGAGTCAAAGTATTATATATGCACTCCAAATTCCAACTCTCCAGTACTAATCGTTTAGCCACAATTTATCCTAAATAGACAGACAGACAAATATGAGTACCGGTGTTAAAGGTTTCTAAAAACGATATATTTGTATAGGTATAATTGGTTTCATTCGTCGCATTTCATTGATCACGTATCCTTAACACAGCAAGATGAAGATTTTAATTGAGTGATACAAATATCCAATCCGAGAGTACCCAAGAAGAAAGAGTGAGATAATTTTTCTATGAACTTTATAAAGACTAGCACCCAGTAAAATTTTCCAAATTTTATCTAACTCATGTAGTATACCTTGAGCTACTAAAAATAAAACAGGTAGGCAATATTTGTTTTATTTTTAAAATCAATATTAATTTTTCATTCACGGTCAAACAGATGAGTTGATAAGATCATTGAGATTCAGATGGTTATCCGATAGTTTATAAAATTGCCGGAAGTGTTATGTAGCTTGTCTGGTAGATGTTTTGGTAGTCGGTAACCACATTTATGAGATTACCTTGTCCAGATACGCATTAAAAATTAAGATAACTCCACCTATCATGTATAGTAGCTAACATCATATATCAATATTTTTTATAAAATTAATGATGTAATAGTATATGTTTTATAATAATATATTGTACTGACCTATGGCAATAAATTAATTGTAATAGGCATATTTATAATAATTTTCTTGTCGACAAGCTAATTTGTACGGTGTAGTTAACTGATTATCGCGCTTCAAGTGCAATTTTGAATGAAACATACAATAAGACTTATAGTTTTACTTGAGGCTAGTCTGTAATTTTCATCGCCTACTGTAGTGTTTTCCAATCTGTTGTCTGTGCAACCCCGGAGGTTTCTAAACATTTTCTTACGAGTCTGTAAGTGTTGCGAAAACAAAAGAAAAACTTGCGTTTATAGAAAACTGCCATAACTGTGCGCGAAATAACTCAGATACATACAACCAGTAGCGGCTGGTGGGTAAATATTTGGGAGGGCACTTTTTGATCACTATATTGTAGTGTCCAGCCTATGGCCCGCGGGCCTAAACTGGCCCAACAATAAGTTTCAAACGGCTTGCATGAAATTTCTACCCCTTGTTTTTTTAGAATCCCCTCCCCCCTTCCTCAAAAGATTTTTGGAATTTTTTCACTCCCCCTGTCCGTAATTGATTTTCAAAATTTCTTCCCCACGTTCTAAAATGATTTTCAGAGTTTCGGCCACCCGTCCTCTGTGATTTTTAAATATCTGTCCCCAAATCTAACTCAATCTGGCTTTTGAAACATATATAGAATTCATATACACAATGTATTAAGGTAGAGGGAACACGATTTTTCTCAAAAACGCGATATGTAAGTTGGTAAAAAAATTTGAAGACCTTAGTTGATCATAATGGCATTAAAAGTGTTTAAAACAAGGCACTGTAAAAAATATATTTGATAAAAGTTAGCCTAAAACATTTTGTAATCAGTTAAAATCATTAAAATATTTTTGTTTGTATAGTATAATTTTCACATTAAAATTACATAACATCTGTACGTATAATAATTTTTTGAATTTTACATTGGTGTTTACAAAATATGTGTTCTAAATTCTTTATAAGAAAGATAAAAAGTTTCTCGTTCTGGTTTTTATGTTACTTTGTTGAATAGAAACTTAATTTTATTTTTTAAAGTCGGAGAGAAGTCATTGAAGCAGTTTATGAGGGCCATCCAGCGAGCATTTACTCGGCGTACTTCTTGATTTTAAGGAAATCAGAGAAATATTATCCAACTGGGATTATTATAGCACATTCCAACGGATGTACGTTGTGCTGAGGCAGCCCGATCATCCGAAATGTGTGTCTTAGCGGTGATTCAGGAGAGAACAGTGAACGCCAGACACTACGTTTTCTCCTATTCAGGTTTCAATTTTTCGTCTACTCTAGCTTTTTCATTTATGTTTCAGAGAACTTTAAATTAATTAATTTGCTTTATAAAAATTGCTAAGTAGAATATCTAGTATTGCTTGTATCATTTTTCAGAACATGTTGATTTGAATACAATATGAACATTGCAAAAATTTTGTACGACTTTAAGTGGGTCTTACACGATTCAATTTATTGATCAGTTTATTGAAAAATTTGAACTTCAATTTATTGATGTGGGTAAAGTGTTCAAATTTCCACAATAAAATGACAAAAAAATCGATCAATTTATTTTGAAAATAGAACAAGGTCTATTTTTCATCAATTTTTTAGGGAATTCTAGGTATATTTTTATTTGTTTAGTTATTGCCAACCGTTTAGTTGTAGCATAACCTAGAAATATATAGATTATGTGTTTCGTTTTCAAATGTGACAACCGCAAACGTTTAGAACGTTAGCAGTTGTTCACCATCATTTAGGTTATATATTTTGTTTTTGTTCACAGCTCGTAATTTTGTGAAGATTTTTTCAATATTTTCATTTAATAAATATGTCAACATTTTTACCGACCGCCAACATATATAAGGAAGGTATTGTGATCATACCGATTTTGACATTTCGAGATATCGATGGATCTCCACGAATTGAGGTCCCTACATAACGTTTTGACTATTTTTAGTATGATGTCTGTCAGTCAGTCAGTCTGTCTGTCTGTCAGCCTGCCTGTCTTTCTGTCTGTCTGTCTGTCTGTCTGACTGTCTGTCTGTTTGTCTGTCTGTCTGTCTGTCTGTTTGTCTGTCTGTCTGTCTGTCTGTCTGTCTGTCTGTCTGTCTGTCTGTCTGTCTGTCTGTCTGTCCGTCTGTCTGGCTGTGTACACGTGCAGAGCAAATTCGGCTAAAAGGAATTTTATGAAACTTCATATTTAAGCTTTTGACATCAATGGCACGAGTTGATGAACTTTTGGTAAAAGTCGGTTGACTAAAAATGGGAGTTTACTCTTGTCGATTTTAAGATTTTTACGAATATTTAGAATATTTTGTAATTTGGTAATGAAGTTAGCAAATAGTTTTCTTACTTCAAGCGATGCTTTGTTAACGTTGTAGGAACATATCAAAGAAATCAAAGTATATAAATATTGAAAATCGTGTTCTTGTTTACATTGAAAATCCCATCGGCGTGACTGTAAACCCAATAATTCCATAATACATTATTAGTTTCATTATCAGATCTCTGACTTCTCTAATTACCCTCCTAATATCATGTTCTATGGATGGAACGTAAAAATATAATTTGATCGATTACATTTCTCTCCTTTTTCTGGACGCGAGATAAATATATTTTGGAGCACAAGAAAATATTTCTGCAACGTTCGTATTGAACTTTGCGTGCTTTTAAGCTCAAAAATGTCAGCAACAGTATAAACATATGAAGTATTTGTAAATATGCTTTTCAACCACAAGAATCGATACGTGCATCATATAATCTGCAAATATGAAGTGCAACGTATTGATCCAAAGATTAAAACTAGTTATATGTTTAGATGGAGAAGAAAAAGATTACAGTTTTTTTATGTTCCGTGCCTCGTATCTTTCACATTCAGAATATGCGCAAACGTTAAATTATCTTACAATTGATGAAAATTTATGTTTTCTTTGACATGAATTTTTTATAAGATTTAAACCATAAAAGAATGATCTATGGTTTGTTTTATTTTAGGTCAACAGTTACATTTTCTTCTCAGTTCCTCTCTGGGAAATTAGTTCACCAAATATTTACTCGTATCTTTTTATTTTAATAATGTAACCGAGCACGTGGCTTTTCCGTGTTTCAGTATTGGTTGAGAAATACAGCTTTATCTATGACCAGCTTTTATCTTACATTTTTATAGTTTTGTAGGTATTTCCAAAAAAACTCTTATAACGTCTGTCATGTGTCTGCCTGTCTGTCAGTTGGTGTGGCATAAATTGTGGCCAAACAGTTGGACACAGCAATTCGAAATGGTGCATGCTTGCACAACTCTTTGACCCAGATATAAGAAAACTATCGAGAGTTCAAAAAACATACCGCGGGAAAGATATAAACAAATATGTATTCAACGAAAGAATAAATATTTTTTTTAAATTTTGAGTGGGTTATCCAATGAAACCTCTTAATACTTGAATAAACAAATAAATTTTAAATTTTTGATAAAACTTTTGTTTATGGGATTTTTTGCACAAAAGTGTCAAGAAGTTTTATTCCCCACTCTATTTCTCAGAGGGGTTGAAAAAAATATTATTAATGTGGGGGAAGCCGGGGCATAACGGACACCTTAAGGATTATCTTTAATAACATCTTAAGGAATATCGTAAAAAATTTCGAAATACTTTTATTCGTAAAATGATTTATTGTTTAATTATTAAAGACAGTAAAAAGAATTAGAAAAATACAAAAATAAAAGCTCATTTCGCCTCGGTGTCGGGGCAGAATGAGCACGGGCGTGGTGCAATCGGCAATCATCTAAAATCTAGCGCATAATGAACACACATAAGTGCATTCCTCATCGTTATCATCTTCTCCAGCGCAAGAACAATGTGCCCACTTGCCACATGCTCTGCACTGGAGCAATCAACGTCTGGATATGTGTGAAAAATATATCAACACAACAAAAAACACGTTTCACCAATTTACAAAATATAAACTACTGGACACTATCCAAAATACAGCCATCAGGATAGCCACAGGAGCACTACGTACGAGCCCGACGAACAGCCTAGTCTGCGAAGCCGGAATACTACCACTACCTTACCGTAGAAAGAAACTTATCCTAGCCTACGTAACAAACCTTGCTAGAAATCCAAATAATCCCGCTCACGATTACATATTTAGAGGAACACAAACATTAAACAAAACTCCTATGCAAAAATACATCTCCAATTCCTTGACCGAACTTCATTTAACCTTCCCAACTATAAGCAAAATTCACTTCGGTGGCATACCGCCCTGGACGATCTATCAACCAGAGTTTAACACAGAACTAACAAAATACCAGAAAAACACTACACCACCCGAAATACTGAGAAACGACTTCAAACGTATAATCCATCAAACAGAAGACGCAATCCAGATTTATACTGACGGCTCAAGAACAGAAAACGGTACGGGGGCAGCTATGGTCAGTGGAGAAACCATAGAAAAATACCATCTACCAGACGAAACTACCATCTACTCGGCAGAACTCTACGCAATATACAAAGCGGCAGAGTACATCAAAAACCAAGGACAAACAAATAAAACCTATATCATCTCCACCGATTCCTTAAGCGCGATGCAAAGTCTTACACAAATTTTCCCTAAAAAAGAAGAACTAGTAAAAATAAAGGAATATCTACACGAAGCATACGTCAGCAAAAACATAAGATCCAAAATAATCTGGACGCCCTCACACATAGGAATCAAAGGAAATGAAACAGCCGATAGAGCCGCAAGAGAAGCCATTAATGTAGGAAAACTCCGCAACACCATAGACGCTAATGACTTTAAATGCCACATTGCAAAACACACTACAAATAAATGGCAAGAAGACTGGGACAACACCATCAATAACAAATTAAGGAAGATAAAAAAAGATACAAAAAAATGGGAAGCAAAAAACGACAGGAAGGAACAAACCACCATCACCCGATTGAGAATAGGGCATACCCTCCTCACGCATCAACATATCTTCCAAAAACAACCGAAGCCAATATGTGATGTTTGCCAAGTCGACCTAACTGTAGAACACATACTGACAACATGCAGAAAATTCTCAAACGAACGCCAAGCGTGCAATATCCCCGACAAAATAGAAGAAGCCCTAAGAAACAATAGAAACCAAATCAATGATGTTATCAAATTCCTGAAAGAAACCAATTTATACGACACAATCTAAATTACATGCCGTACCTAATATAATATACTTTTAATTCCTTCAAAATGTTACTATTACTTAAATACAAATGTTAAATATTACTTATATCATACTATATAACTGTATAAATTAATGTATACACCAATGTACCGGGTGCTAATGACCAAGAAGTCGAAGCACTCTATGTTTTGCAAATAAAAAAAAAAAAAAAAAAAAACGCCAGTTCATAATCATACAACCACTCTCGGAAGACACTAGCGAAGTAATGAACGTGATTGGAATGTACAAAACATGGCGGCATGCTTTAGCAGCCAAAAAGAGGGGAGCCCGTTATGCCCCGGCTTCCCCTTATTTGGTAGAAACTGGAATAGTTGAACAGGAATTTTTGATCAGATTAGTTTTTCGAATAATATTGATTTTTTAAAATTAAAATTTATTGTGTTTTCAAAAGAAAGCTTTTAAGACGTAGGTCAAGGAACGGAAAGTAGTTTTTTTAAATTTCTTTATTTTCACACGATTTTAAAAAATATACTAAAAAAATTGTACCCCGCACTCTATAGCCCAGAGGGGTTAATCTGATTTCTATTTAACCGATTTTTACCAAAAGTCGTGCCATTGATGTCAACAGCTTAAATATGAAGTTGCATAAAATCCTTTTAGCCGAATTCGCTCGTGTACACGGGCCGACAGACCGACAGACAGACAGACCAACAGACATCATTCTAAAAATAGTCAAAACGTTATGTAGGGACCTCAATTCGTGGAGATCCATCGAAATCTCGAAATGTCAAAATCAATATGATCACAATACCTCCCTTATATATATTCGGTCGGTAATAAAAAATTACAATACGTAGGAAAAATTTAAAATAAGACAAATATTGATATCGCTGTGAGTATGGTGTGACGGAGACTGTAGTATTTCAACAGAAGAAAATTAGTGACGGGTACTTGTAGAGACCTGATAGGGGTTGAATAATATAGTCGATGACCGAAATTTTTTTTAATAATATTGTTTTTACCCCATGACTATTTTTACCTGTTTTAACTTTTTTACAATGATCTTATATTATTAGATCAGGTGAGTTTGTTATACTTTATAACCAGCTATTGTATTTCATATTTTATATTTTATTTATAGCTCTGATGAAGAAATAAACTATTTCGAAACTTGTCAGCTAATTGCTTTATTTATGTCTGCAACCCGTACAACCTTTTCCACACATTGACGGACACGACCAGTACATCATTTTCGGTGGAGTTAAATATTAACCGTACTAGTTTGTTTTCAAAACTATGAGGTGTTCCATCTCGTTTCGTTAAAGTCCAGATTTCGTAGCTATTATCGCTTATGGGACTTTTGGTAGAATCTCATATTGGTGTTTCTTATTTTGGTTTGAACAGGTTTTTTTTGTTTTACTTTCGAAAGTAAATCCCATTGCCAGATGCAAATCAGAAAAATTCTCTCTAAAACATAATCAAATTATATTACATCATAATTGAATCATAATCTTATTTTTTTAGTCTTGTCATTTGGTAAATACAGTGTGAAAAGTTAGTCATCTCACGCTCTAGTGCCAGTGTTCTCATGCTGAACCGCAAAAATCAACACCAGTTGTCTTGTATGGCAACACTACATCATTAATAACGGTGTATCTAGGGTACACTGTAAATGTCACGAGTCTCTCGAAAACAGTTTTTGTCATTAACATGTGATGACAACTCAATAAACTTAAAAAATATTAACTCATGATATTTATAGCTTTATATATTTAATATTTTATGACCTTTTTATGAAGTGGTTATTTTTAGAAGTTAATTCATAGTTTTTTATCTTGCTTAACATGTTGGGTAATTAGTTTACTTAGTGACAAAAAATGAACATTAGCATATAAATAAAATTTGAGTTCTAGACTTTCAATTCTTCCTAGAATACATCTTACATTTAATTTATAAATTTGTAGAATGAATAGTAATAGGCAGTGCCGTAACTAGGCAGGGGCAACAGCTGCACCTGGGGCCCATAAAAGCCTGTAAAAAAAAAATAAAAATGATGTGAAGTGAGAATTTTCACACATTTCAGGGTTTTGTAGGTATTTAATGAGTGTAAGAAGCCAACAGAATACTAGATGTCTAGGACAGAATTTGTTCTATAATCACATCAAAACAGTTTTTTGATAATCACTTTTCATCGTTATAGTATAAAAAAAGAACTGAACACACCTCAACCCCTAACTGAACTGAAGTGTTGAGTGTAGTGTGGTGTGGTGTGTAACTCGGTTCGAACTTCGGTTAAATAAATAAAAAAAAATTTTAATATTTTTAATTTTAAAAAAAATACACGCACTATCTTAGCTATAAATACAAAAAATCCATAACATTATTAGCCATAATTTAGCCATGAATTAAAAAATAATTAATTTTGTCAAGAACACAAAAAATACCATATTTTTCAAAAACTCAATCTGATAAAAAATTCCTCTCGTACATTTCCAGCTCAGGTCAATGTACATTACCTAAATTTTTTCAGATTTTTAGTTTAACCCTTTTTTGGTAAAAAAGTGCGGTAAAGGACTTTTGCACATTTTTTGCTATATTCGTGTTAAAAGAAACGAATTTCAAAAAACTATCTATGTGTTAAGAGCTTTCTTTTTATACCACCCAATAAATTATATATATATATATACGAGCGTCGGCGAATTAGTACAGTTACGTCACAATATGAAACAAACGATTGTATTGTTTGGAACAATGCAATTGTTACTTACGTCGTGTGACGTAACTGCACTGATTCGCCGACGCTAGTATATATATTTTTTTCATCAATGACAAAAAAATATGACATTTTTTGAAAAACCAGTGGTTCTTGACCCGTGTTCGGTGAACTTGTAGAAAGTATAGACAAAATTTGAAAATCAGTGAAAAATTAAAACGGTTATTAAGACTAAAAAAATTAAAACGAAAAAGCAAAACTAATTGTTTTGCGTTTTCTCGTCTTTACTCGTAGTCTTTACTTGTACTTATGGACTTATGTTAGCTTTTATCGATTTCTATAACGGATCGTACTCATAAAATAAAATTTTCCGAAATAACAGTTTAAAATTTTATTACAATTTTCAACATCGTACTTACGCCAAAGAAACGTGAAAGGCTGACAAATATAGAAGAGGAAATGAGAGCTTTTTCATACTTAAGATCAGATATTGCAAACATTTGTAAAAGTCATCAGGTCCAAATATCCCATTAAGAATCAGCTGTGGTTACCACAGGACTGACCGTCATCACAAAGTACTTGTTTAATTTATGCTGCTTTATCAAAAAATGTCTCAAATAAAAGTTGTTAGTCATTGCTTTTATAGCAACTTGTTAAATAATTTTTTTCGAAATATTTCTCTGTTGTGAAATCTTCGCAAAAATCTTAAAACCAACACGAGTAAACTCCCATTTCTAGTTAACCGATTTTTACCAAAAGTTGATTAACTCGTGCCATTGACATAAAAAGCTCAAATATGAAGTTTCTTAAAAATCCTTTTAGCCGAATTCGCTCTGCACGTGTACACGGACCGACAGACAGACCGACCGACAGACAGACAGACAGACAGACCGACACACAGACATACAGACATACAGACAGACAGACCGGCAGACATCATGCTAAAAATAGTCAAAACCTTATGTAGGGACCTTAATTCGTGGAGATCCATCGAAATCTCGAAATGTCAAAATCGGTTTGATCACAATACTTCTCTTATATATGTTGGTGGTCGGTAAATAGATTGTGATAATTTTCTTCTTTTTTTTTTTAATTTGATTTACTGATTGTTATTTGCTGTTGACAGATATGTAAACTGTTATGTATGTGATTTTTAATATATTATGCTATATAAAAAATATATACAGTCTATTCCAAACGATTAGGCGGAACTAACCGGAATTTTCATTTTTGTAAGTTGTCATTAGCTATGTTTTTATATATTGAAGTTGGCTTTTCCTGAACAAAATGATCAAAAGCCTCAATCAATCGGTAAAAGTAACTAGAATTGAAAATCTAGTTCCGCCTAAACCAAAGGAACAGACTTTATACTGTTTAATTTTACTGTGTTCCGCAAAAATGTTGTAAAATTGTTAGTCTTCCGTGATTCTGAAATGGTTAAGAACCACTGAATCAGACAGTAGACAAACACATTAGTAACGGCATAAGTTTCTTTGGTTATTCCACGTTATATACATACGAAAAGCTGAGCATGTACCGTCTTTTATCTTTTTTAAATAAAAGAATAAAAAGTTATCAAATATTTCATCGAGCATGTCGAGTTGTAAAATATATCATACGCCCATACCAAAGAAATATAATCGTCAATATATTGCTGCACCTATACCCTATACTAAACAAATATCTAAGTAAAGAAACTTTATTTAAATTTGCAATTGTAAGCAATTTATGGAAAGCACTTATCTCCAGTGGTCAATAATATCCATTTATGCCAACAACTCGATATTTAAATTTATGTTACCCTCTCAACAAATACTTACCAATTTAAATGTGACATTATAGTAAAATTTTTAGAATATCCACGACAGTTTCTGCAACTAAAATATCATTATAATATTCAAGTATATTTAAATATTAAAGTATCGTATAGTGAGTATAAGTTAAAGTACAATATAATTTGAGTTCAAAGTAAACTTACTTCGCACAAAGGTTTCTTGTACAGTTACTTGGAAAAAGAAAAACAACTTAAAATCCGGTTTTTGCTAAATGAACTTTTGCATCTTGACAAGAACTATATGGTACTCACTTACAGTTTTTAAATCTTACAAAGAAATTATTTTTAGTTGTATTAATATAAAATAGGTAATTTTAACAAGAGATCATATTGATAAAAATTGAGAAATATATCAAAATTGCAGGAGGAACATCACATAACTGCATAAAATGATTTTGCTTTCTTGCTCTTTCAGATGAAATTGTCGAAATTCTCGAAAGAAATGTGTTTTTCTGATTTCTTTTTTCCTTTTTGCAGTTCAAGAAGGGTATATAAATGACAAATTTTTACACTATAGTTTCAGCCATTTAGCTACAATTTCAACCGAACAGACAGACAGATAAGTAATTTTATACGGGCATTATAAGGGTTTCTTTAAATATAAAATTAAATAATAATTATGAAATATATTTTTTTAAGTTTTTGCTAATTCCCATTCAAGCATTAAAAGTCACTAGATTTCAAAATCTAATTCTGCACGATGCTAAGAAATGAATTATATTAATAGTTCAATCAAAGACATTTCTTCGAAAATTCATGGCTTCCTTTGATTATATTTTTTGTTGATCGCACGGTACTTACTTACAGGCAGATATGGAGTATTTGAAATATACACATCAGTTTCATTCTAGTATTTGAAATATTGTATTACAAATACTTCAAAAAACAAATAGCTCTTGGTATTTGGTTTTGCAAATACTTTTTCCGTGGCATTTTTATTTGACATTTGTTGTCGGAAAAAGTCAGTATTTGAAATACTTTAGAAGCATTTAAAATATTTCCTAGCATTTCAAATATTTCCCTAGTATTTCTAATACTTTCCTAGCATTTCAAATACTTTCCTAGCCTTTCAAATAATTTCCTAGTATTTCAAATAGTTCCCTAGTATTTCAAATCTTTCCTTGTATTTTAAATCTTCCCTAGTACTTCAATTTTTTTCCTAGTATTTCAAATAGTTCCCTAGTATTTCAAATCGTTCCTTGTATTTTAAATCTTCCCTAGTATTTCAATTCACCTCTAGTATTGCAAATCTTCTCTATTATTTTCAATATTGTGCTAGTATTTCAAATACTCTTACATTTCAAATAATTTTGTCACAGTTTGGACTGTGTTACACCGTTACTTTGGACGTTTGCCATTGCTAAAAGTAGAATATAATAACTAGGTTGGAATAGTAGAATATAATGAGTATTAGTATCAAAAAGATATAATACTTCATGTGTGTATAAAATTCTAGAATTGTATACACTCATGAAAAATATGTATTTACAGTTGCACACATAATGAATTTATTATATGATGTTCGTAGATCAAAAAATTTATTTCACCCACGTTGAAACTTCAGACTCTTTAATACCATACATAATTTATTAGAACTGCAGAACTTTTTTTTTTTTCTGAAGTAGAAATTTTTATGTTTTCTTATTTATTTTATTTATCATTATAATCGTTAATGTATTTGTTTTGGTTCTGGATTATGTATGTTAAAATATTTCTTTCTTTTTTTTCAATATTTCAGATATTTCACATATTTTCGATACTTGAAATAATTTTGCTATTTGATAGGTATATGAGGGGCAGAGAAAATGTATCTAGACTACTGGCTATAGATATAAAACCCACGTGGTCAGTGTTACGTTTCGACCGGGCCTATTATCGCTGTATATACAGGTACTCATTTTAAGTATTAAATACTTAAGTTTGAGTCAAGCCCAGAGCTAACTACATAATTTCGGAAGATAAAAATCCGTAGGAGATGGTGGGTTTCGAACCTGCGTCCCTGTGCTCCGTAGACAACTGTCTTATCACAGAGCCACGGCACCTATGATATTTAAAATATTTTGGTTGTTTCAAATACTTGAGCAATTAAAATGTTTTTCAGTATTTGAAGTACTTTTAGTATTTTAATTACATTTATAGTATTTGAAATACAGTGTCTAAATATTTTTTTAACTGATTTGATATTTCAAATACATTTTAGCAGTGATGATTAATAGTATTTGTTATGTAAAATACTTTATTTGGCATTTTCGATAATTTTATTGGGTATTTAGCATTGCTCTGCTTATAGGTTATGTAATCTTAAAATGCAAATTTATTATCTAAAGCAGTTAAATATTGACATTTTAGCAGTAATATGTTATATATTGGACATTTTGTGTAAAGAATGTCTGTCTAACAACTCCCTGAAGTGTTGTGAAAACTTTTTGGAAAAATCTAAAGTTTTGTGTTTTTTATACCTCTTACTTTAGTTTGCTGTCACAAGTGTTGCTTTACTTAACTCCAGATAAAGTTTGTGGTATTCTTTAAAATGTAATGGATATATTCATTGATGAAAGTGAAATGAGAGGAATAGAGTAGAGAGGACAACTGATGAGGATAAAAGAGGACAGAGTTTTAAAGAGGATCTGGAAATATGATTGAGCATCGCAGGAATATTCTGTCAGATCGCCAACATTTTCTCGGCTAAATCCATAGTTCATTGAACCGGGGTATGGTATCTCATAGAAAATCGTTCGAAAATTAGAGCAATTTTTGAGACCGATTTTGCATTTTTTATTCGCATTAAATAGAACACATTGCTAAACCGCATTATCTACTGTGAGTGTGATCGGTTGTTTTGCCGGTGCGGTTTAAAAAACGTAACTGTCTATTTTAATACCGGCGCGGTTTTTTCCTGTTTAAAGTGAAATCAATCATCATAAAATATAATATGAAATCAATCATAAATAAATATAAAGCGTGTACGATAAGTAGAATAGCTAAACTTTTGAGGTATGTACTCAAGTTCACGCAAGTGCGTACCCATCATTTCCGCAGATTTCTAGAGGGGGCTCCGATACCAATTTTTTTTCTTAAGGTGAGCTCAGAAGCCAGAAGATTATTTTCTTGGGGAGCTCTAATTCAATTTCAGGAAAATTGTATCCCTTAAAAACGCGTTTTTTTGAGTGTTTGGGGGCTGGTCAAATCAAACTACTTTTCGTTCCTTAATCTGCGTCTTAAGAGCTTTCTTTAGATACCGCACTATAAATTTAAAAAAAATAAATATAATTTCCAAAGACACTAAAAATTTGATATTTTTTCAAAAACTAATCTTACCAAAAATTCTTGTTGAATTATTCCAGTTCCCGTCAAAGTTCATTGTTAAGATTTTTTTTCATATTTTTAGACCAACCCCTTTGGGAAATATAATGGGGATAAAGTTACATTATTGAGAATTTTTTCAAATTTTTAAATTAACCCCTGTGGGAAATAGGTAGGGGAACGATACATTTTTGTCTAAAATCCCATAAACAAATATATTATTTTGCAATTTTTTTTTTTTGCTTGTTTATTTTAGCAGAAAATTCTGCAGAACTATGCCAGTTCGCATCAGTGTTTTTGCATCAGTGTTCGCTTAAGTAAATTTTTCAAATTTTTAGATAAACGTCTCTGGGAAATAGGTTGGGAAAAATAGTGTTGGGGAAATAGGGTGAAGGAAATAGGATTGGGGAGATAGGGTTGGAGAAAACATAGGTAGGAAACTGTGCAAAATTTTTTTGCAAATGTCCCATTAAAAAAATGAATTTGAAAAATAAATCTTTGTTGGTTCATCCATGCATTAATAGGTTTGTTTTAAAACTCAAAATTAAAAAAAAAAAAAATTCGTTAATACATATTTGTTTATATTGTTCTTGCGCCGTGTGTTTTTTTTAAACCTCAGTAATGTTTCTGTATGTGGGTATGTGAGTTCTACATTCATGCGAAATTTTAACTTTCTGGGTCCCCCCGTTTGGTCAAAATTTCTACCGTACAGACAAATACATGAGTGATGTTATAAAGGCTTTTTGGTCATACCTAAAAATGCGTGTAAAAGAACTCAAAGTACTGTCTTCTCTTCAAAATTGATCGTCAACTGTATATTGACTTGCTCGTACCTGAGTGTTTATATAATTTGTGGTTATTTTGCCGGTCAGACATGCACTCATGTAGCATCAGCGATTTTTCCCCGCTGCGTCAAAAAAACGCTCATTCGCTCCAGCCCTTACCGTATTATTGAATATGTATAACACTTTTATTTATTTAGATATTCAGTAATTACTCAGTAGTACTTAGTGTTGCATGACATTTTTAATTTCCCAGAGTAATTAATATTTGAATATACTAAAATTGTATCGCGTAATGATAGACATTAGTTGATATAATTTTAACATTCTTCTGTCCTATCTATACGCGAGAAAATAACAAGTACCACTATTCATGTGTAAAAACAAATATGTTGAAATTTCGAGACAACTTTTGCACGCTCATCACAGAAAGTTTGTTGGTAGAATGTTTGCGATCAGAGGCAACGTCGGCAACTATTGTTGGAACAACCAATTCACGTTACACTGCAACAAAGTTGTTAGCATTTTTGAAACTCAGCTGTGTGACAATAGGTCACCCATGAGATATACTACCAAATATCTAGAACGGAATTAAAACATTCTATATATCTTGTCACTGCTATAATTCTACTGGGAACTAATATCAAAAGGATAAATGGTTACTTCTCTAACAGGGAATGCTTTTATACACGAATTATTATTATAATAAATCTTTTAAAATTATCTCAAAGAGTCAATACCACAAATAAACTTATTTTAAATTTTGTACACAGATTTTTGATTTTGTATAGATGTACGGAATTTTTGTAAGCACAGTAAGCTATCACTAACAACTTTTTTACCACTTCACTGTAGGTTTTCTTCTTCTTGTCATTTGAGAATCTCTTTTGGCCACTTTTCTTTTTTCATCCTTTCACTGTGTCCATACTATTTCAATACTGTATTGTCAAACCGTTTTGTCACTATTATATTTTAAATTCCTTCTCATAAAGTACAGCTTGACAGGTCTTATCCTGTTCGTTTGCCTGAAAGACTAGGGTGCTGTTTTAAATGCTAAGAGACCAAAGTTGGCAAATCTTTTCCACGGATGGGGAGTTGGCTGAAAAATCAACTACTCCCGACTCGTGACTCCTGAGTCAGTATTTTTGAAAGTTGACTCCCGACTCCGACTTCTGACTCCGACTCAGACTAACGGCTCCTTTCGCTCGTAAATCGTACTTACATTAAATATTTTAGGTTGGAGTAAGCTGTCATTATAAAATATCATTTAAGTTATATGTGTCATTTTTAATACAAATTTTCGAATATATTAGTTTTAACAAAAATTCATTTTAATTTATATATTTAATTCCTTCGATTATCGACCTTGAAAATTTGTTTAATTTTGGTTATTCTCAGGAAAAAGGTGTTTTTAAATAAAATTCAATGATTGAATAGACCGCTTTCGATAAACATTTTATCTTCTTCAGTATACTGTATAAACAAACAAGAGAAAAAAACGTTATATATTTAAAAAAAGTTATATATTTAACTTTTCATAATATGTCACTTTTTCCTTGTCACATTTAGTTTTTGGCTGCCAACATGAGACATGAAATAATCACGGTACTCGTTACAACTTAAGAAAACAAAAATCTCGTTTAATGCCGCTTAAACATAATAAACTAGAGCATACAGAAAAAGGTATTTGCAGGTTTTGCAGGTATTTAGTATGTGAATGATGATTATTTGGGATGCCAAAACAAATTTTATATTAAAATATTTTTTTTGTTAATTTTAATTCGAACGCCTAATACCATTATTTAGGTTTCTAAATATGTGCAGTATTTTTTTTATATAGCAAGGTTTATTAAGAGTTTTAAAAATTGCGCCTATGGATTCTATTGGTTGTTATAAGTTCCGCCCCTCTGATTTCGTGTATATTGAAACATAATTAAATTATAATTTAAACAATTTCCACTGGTTATTAAATTTACGCTTTTAAATATTAAATGCAAAATTTGCCAAAATATAACTAGAATTTTGAAAAAATAATTTAAACAATATAAAAATTAAAAAAAAAAACAATAAATAATATTGTCTCTTCTAGCAGGGTTCGATCCCTTTCGGATCGAGTTACTTGAGTGAAGAGCCAGTGTCAAAACCACTACACCAGCATACACGTTCCACTGTAGTGTACTGTAGCGCACTGTAGTGTACATTATTAGCAAAAAACACAAAAAATGCTTTATTTCCCTAAAACTTAATCTGATCAAAAATTCCTGTTGTACTATTCCGGTTCACACCAATGTACATTACTTAGAATTTTTTCAGATTTTTAGTTTAAACCATCTGGGCTACAGGGTGTGGGACAAAAAAATTTTTGCACAATTTTGGCAAAAATCGCTTAAAAAAATTTATTTTTCAAAAATAAAAATTTGATCGTTAATCCACGTACCAAGGGCTTTCATTTGATACTCTACTCAGAATTATAAAAAAATATTTTTTTTTTCGATGAGCCCATATTTGTTTATATTTTTAGGGGGATATGTTTTTTAGATGTTTTAGTATTTTTTATATGTGCGGGTCAAAAAGTTGTATAAGCATGCCAAATTTCAACTCTCTAGGTTTAGCCGTTTGGCTACAATTTTTACCGAACAGACAAACAGACAGACAGACGACAAAATGACGGTATAAGGGTTTTTTGGTCATACCTACAAAACCCTAAAAATGGATATATGAAAAAATAATCTTTTCTGCCTCGTCGTATTAATCTGTTAATACGATTAGTATTAATCAAATTATAAACTGGAGGACATTAAGTAAAACCGATGGAAATTGGTATTGAATATTTCGAATTACGTTTTCGTTTTTGAAAAAAAAAAAAAAAAACAAAATGTTCCAGTTTCAGTTCTTAAGAAAATTCTGGTTATCTCGTTATTTTGTTTCCGTTTTCGGTTTCACATCATCTTTCATAAAAATAGAATCAAAGAACCGAAGACATCGATAGTTTTTCCGACTCTCGATTGCGATTCTCGACTCCTCCAAAAAGCTTCGACTCTTCAACTCCCGACTCATGACTTCGACGATTTATTCAACAATTTTGTTATTGTGGCAAAAAAAAAAACATGGTTCTCAATAGGGTGCCGTAGGTATATGTAAGGGATGCTGTAAACTTTGTAGAATTAATACAGATGTAATGCGGAATATTAGGGTAGGATGCCATGAATTTTTTATATTTTACATAATATTTGTTACTTAAAATATTGCGATCCACTGTGGTAGAGGATGTATCCTTAATATTAGTTAGTTTACAAATTAATTAATTGCAGATTAGCGGTGCTGATCAGAATAATAATAATAACATATAACCAAAATCATGTGTCAATCATCTGTATTGTTGAATATAGGGACCAACTGCGAGCTACAATGTCAACTTGATTAACATCCGATCTCATTACACTAGTGAGAACCTAATTTACATAAAGAACACAACACATCCTTTCAATTTTAGAAAAAAGATTTTAAACCTAAATACTTAACACATTTTATCTTCAACCAACAAAATCTAGTTTTTTAAAAAGCAATAACACAGGCGTTTTATTTTTTAAAATAATGGTATTAGATTATTAGCGTTTCCAAATATATTATAATTTCTTCCATGATCTTCCTCCATTCAGCCCTACTTTCGCATTCTCTCCAGTCTATTATATTTACTGTCTTCAAATCCTGAGCCGTACCCATCAAGCCATCAACTTCTAAATCTACCATTTGGCTTGTTTCCGGTTGGTTTGCAGTTGTATATTTTTTGCCATACTTTCGTTGTACATACGCTGTAAATGTCTAAATCACCGCTGTTAGAGTCGCTGTTATTTAATTATGACTACAATATCCGCATAATCATATCTGATTTCTTAAATCCACATATGTATACTAATGCCGGGTTTACATTGGTAGAGTAAAAGAGTTAGTAACTAGAGCAAGTACTACGCGCTTTACTCTACTATCTTATTTTCGGAATAGTAGGTGTTCATACACAATTGGCATACTATCTTATTTTTTGGATAGTAAGTGTCAAAACACATTTGACATCTTCACTGTGATTTTGTTCTGCAATTATCTTTTTGCAAAAAATAGTTTATGAATATGAATAAACATCGTCGCCGGCGTGATGCCATTAAAAAAATGATATTTTGTATTACATCATTTCTTGTGGAGGAAATAACTGATTGTCTTATTGAAGTAATCGGTACAGAATATAAGCCTAAACGAAAATGGGTTAAAAAATGGATTAATAGAAGAGCTACCCATGGCGCATCAGCCCTTCTATTTCGTGAATTAATCGTGGAAGGTCAAAAAGAGTACAGACTGTGTTTAAGAATGACACCAGATGATTTTAATAGGCTATTAAATTTAGTTAGTCCATTTATACAACGAACTGATACACTAATAAGGGATGCGATTCCAGCAAAAATAAAATTGGAATTAACGCTTTATTTCCTAGCCACAGGAAATAGTTAAAGTAGTCTACGACATCTTTTTCGTGTATCAAAGGCATCTATTTCACAGATGATTACAGAAATCATCAATTAATAAATCAATGTTACGCAATTTATGTAAATAAATTGTAACTTACCTGATATGTTTTTTTTTTTCTATTTGTTATGACAGGTTACCGCCAATTTGAAATGAATCAATTTTGCGTAGTGGAAGAAAAGATAGTAGCTAGTAAATACGTCGACGAGCTAGCCCTACTACTAGAAGCTAGTACTCTACTAGTCGCGTTGTCAACTGTTTACACAGGGATAGTAACTAGTTTCTAGTTACTTGCGCTAGTTACTAGCTCTTTTACTCTACCAATGTAAACCCGGTATAAATTCTGAGGAAAAAAAAATTCTCTCAACAATTTTATACAGACATATATAATCCATTCACGATGTTTCCTCACCTGAGTAGGCCATATTAGAGTGGCATTTTTGTTGGTAGTAACTAACTATAGTTGCAAAGCAAAAAAGTTCATTCTCAGTTAGGTTAAAATTTTAGTGTTACATAATTTTCATTTACAAAGATTAACATGTTCACCAAATCACCGTAAATCTTCATTTATTCAAATACTGTTATTTTTATTAAATATTACTTTTTCGGTGTTAAAATTAACACTACTTTAACACTATTTATTTTCTAACACTATAATTTAACCAGTATGTAAGTGAAAACTTTACACTGAATTTAACCAAAAAAGAAGTGTAAATAATTAACACGAAAAGCGAGGTACTAGGTACGAGGTTCATAGTACACTAAAAGTTCATTTTTTAGTGTACCATGAAGTCCCTTTCACTACTTTTTTAATTTGCTAACAATGTATAAAAAAATCTCCACCCTCTCTCCCAGAGCGGTCAGTTTAAAAATCTGAAAAAAGCGCAGTAAAATTAATGTAGCCTGTAATATCACGATTGTAATTTTTGATCAGATTATTTTTCCGAATGTTATTGCATTTTTTGAATGATTTAAAAAATTATTATATTATTATTATTATTTTAAATTTAATATGGGAATTATAGGAAAGATCTTGAAGAGTAAATTACGGAACGATAGTAATTTTAAAAAAAAGGAAATATACCCCCAACCTTTTTCTCAGTAGAGTAGGTTTAAAACACCGAAAGATTTTAAAATATTGCGCACCGACGTTGTGTCAAAATAGTACAAATGGAGTTTTTGATCAGATACATCGATAGGTAGCAAATTTTGTGAATTTATGAAAATGATGTATTATTATTTTTTTTTTTTTTTCATTTGGGGCATTAAATGAAAACTTTTCATACCTTAATTAACGGACGTGGATTGGTTTTCAAATAAAAATTGATCATGACCCGATTACAGTGAAAACGTATCCAAAAAATTTTAGTCTGTTACAACCTATGAAATCCTTATAATGTTTTTATGTATTACTCCGTAATCTATGTTTGTGTACAGTGATATTACCCCAAGATCTGTTTATTGAACCCGTAATTACAACAGATTTTTTCATTTTTATCCCAACAAAGTAACTTACCTAAATTCTCTAACCCCTGCTTTAGGCTAATCGACTGTTCAGCTGACTACATATTAACAAGACAAAAATAGCGGAGTAGGATCCGGTCTAGAACCCGCTTTCTTATGCCCCGTAGACAATTGCCTTACCACGAAGCCACCGCAGCTAAATATATTCTATAGATAAATGAAAAGAAATTTTATTAATTTTCACAGTTTAATTAATAGTTTTTTGACATTTACCAAATAAATTTATTTCAAATTGGAATAACGGGTGGTAAACTGTTTAATGAACTAAATTAAGAGTTATCCAAAACATAAATCTAAATATTCTTAGCAGAAAGTAAGAGTGGAATGCTTTAAAACTAAAATTATAAACTAGCTACATGACATTTGTATCTTTGCCATCTGCGAAACCAGAAACATTTGAATGTCCAGCATATTTTATCTCTACCCTGTTCAAAAGAACACGAGAAATTTAGTAACAGTCTGGATGAGATCGGATTACGCCTACGTTACAGTAAGATGTTAAGGTGTACGTTACGTTAACGTTACGTTACATCTTATGTGATGAGTGACCTAAAGCAAGCTCGGTTACAGAACGTATGCTGTACCATGTTAAACCTATCTTCACATATTTCAAATGGAGCCAGTAACACAAATGCATTCGCACATATTTTCACTCGTATAATCCTAAGAATTGCCAGACGACCGTTTTCAAATATAAATCATGAATTTTGGCTGGCACAAAGGGACTGGCGATCTTGCTATATCCTCTCACGCCAACCTTATCAATGTTTTATTTTGGGAGACTCAACTAAAGAAAGAATATTTTAGATGTAATAACTTCATATTTTAAATTTTAGTCGCAGTTTTAAGATTATTTTTTGTTTTAAGGAGTGAAAAAAAAAATATTTATAATCGAATAAAAGTGTAATGCCCGGTTGCATAAAAGTTTTAAAGATGTAAGCTAAAACTCATTAAAACGCATTGCCTTGCTAGGCAAATTTATGTTTTACATAACGTTTTGACTATTTTTAGCATGTCTGTCGGTCTGTCTGTCTGTCTGTCGGCCCGTGTACACGTACAGAGCAAATTCGGCTAAAAGGATTTTTATGAAACTTCATATTTAAGCTGTTGACATCAATGGCACGACTTTTGGTAAAAATCGGTTAACTAGAAATAAGAATTTACTCGTGTCGGTTTTAAGACTTTTGCGAATATTTCACAACAGAGAAATATTTCGAAAAAATTTATTTAACAATTATTGCTATAAAAGTAATAGCTAACAACTTTTATTTGAGACATTTTTTAATAAAGCAGCATACATTAAACAAGTTACTTTGCGATGATCGGTCGAGTGGTGGCCACAGCTGATTTTTTTATAATAATTTTTATTCGTTATTTGAATACTAAGAGCTTTCATTAAATTTTTTTAAACTAAATTTAAATAATTTGCGAAAAATACGTCGCAATAAAATTTAAATTAAAAAATCCATGCGATTTTTTTCTGTATTCGTTTCGTATTTTCGTAAGTCTTTATTAAACTATTAATAAATGTATTAATAAATGGCACCATTTTTTCCCATTTTAGAAATGTATCGCTCACTATTAACAATGTGTAATTTGATTTATAAGCATTTCACTACTATAAATGATAAGTTCCTTTTGATATCTTAAAAACAAAAAACTAAAATAAATCAAACAATAGGTTGAATCATGTCGTATGATAGTAGGTGGATCTTACACATATTAACTCGAATCTAAACTTAAAAAAAAAATGTTTTTTTTTTTAAATTTCAATAGAAAACATTCACTAGTTTAACCGTAAATACAAAACAAATCCTAACATTATTAGCAATTATATGAATTTAAAAAAAATAATTAATTTTGTCAAAAAACGGTAATATTTTCCAAAAACTGAACAAATATTCCTTCTTTACGGCTTAAATCGTTTACGGCTTAAATCAATGTACATTACTTAGAATTATTTCATGTTTTTGGTTTAACCCTTTTGCATTAAAGGGTGCGGGACAAAAATTATTTTAGTATAATTTTGGAAAAAACCTGGAAAAAATCTAAAAACTGCTTGCCGTTCCTTAATTTACATTTTAGAGCTCTTTTTTGACACCACACAATAAATTTAAAAAATATATATATATTTTTTTCAACGACAATAATATCGATAATTTTTGAAAATCTAATCTGATAAAAAATTCCAGTTGGTCTATTTTGGGGAATAAAAAATTCAACCTATTTAAAAAAAAAAATTCAACCTATTTAAAAATTCAAACCTATTTAAAAAAAAGATTTTTCAAACATAAAAATTTGTTTACCCACGTATTAAGAGGTTTCATTTGATACCTCACTCAAAATTTAAAAAAAATATTTATTTTTTCATTAAATTCATATTTGTTTATATTTATTCCGCTGATTGTTTTATTTTATTTATTCCGCTATGTTGTTTTTTGAAATATATTTTTCCACTGTGAGTTTTTATGTGCAGATATAATTTCAACCGGATACACAGATACATTGGTACCTCGGTTTTCGTCGATAATCCGTCCGAAAACAATCGTTGAAATCCGAAACCGACGAAAACTGAGGCAATAATTTCTAACAATAGATTCTCAACAAAAAAAAAAAAAAAACCCAAAAACATTAACACTGGAAAGCAATGGAATTGTTCGGCTAGACGGGCGGGCTAGATGCTCACACAACGAGAAACAACGCAACACTCCGTACCGCGTGGGTCGCGGTACGCCGACGAAATCCGAGGAAACCGACGAACACCGATGAAAAAATTTTTCGCGAAAAATCGACGAAAACCGAAACCGACGATAACCGAAGTCAACGAAAACCGAGGTATTACTGTATATGAATTATTGGTGGTCATCCTATAAAATCCTAAAAACAGAAAACTAAAGTATACAATTAAATACCATGTAGGTATATATGGGTTTCTGGTATAATTAATCCTTACTCTGTCATGCAAGTGTTTGTCTGTCTATCAGTTTATTTTTCTCTAAGATTGATTTTGGGCATCGCTAATATAAACTCTTTTAACTTTCTCCAAACTTACTCTGTTTAAATACCCTCGAGCACCGAAATGCCAAATTATAGTAACGGAACTAATAAATATTTAGGAATTCGTAGATACAATCAATAAACCCTTATACCGTCACTCATGTGTGTCCATACGAATGATTTTCAACTTAGTGTTCAATAAGCTTATTGCAAGTGTTCAGAAAAATTATGAGTTCCCTTGTAAATGGTTTATAAAACCACCAGTGCACCCCTTTTTTTCTCGAAAATGCAATGTGTGAGCATGTTCGGAAGAAAAATTTGGCAACCAAAATCTACCTAAAGAATCAAATGATAGTATTGATATTATCATGAACAAAACGGAAATACAGGATATTAAGGACAACTTTTATTTTTTAAACAGTAACGTATATCGAGTTGGGTATCTTTAGATAGAGCTTTTGAAAAGAAACAACTTTTACTCAAATATGTTTTTAGTATCTTTTAGGGTTTACGAAAAATTGTATTCTCTATAACGACTTGAAAGTAAAATATTTTTATATCCAACAGTTCAAAGTGACTTGCATCTTGATTTAAACACTGTCGTATGCTTAATCTTAAGATGTCTGTAGCTTTGAACAAAAATTATAATAATTAAAAATATTTCATTTTCAAATCGTCCTTTCAAGTCGTACTTTCTACTTGTACTCAATCACGCCTTGAAAGTGAAATATCTTTAATTGTTATTATATTTTTATTATGTTGGGAGCTTCAGATAGCTAGAGATAGAGTATCAAATCTAGAAACACAACTTTATGCAGAACTTTTCCAATTTTATGCACCAAGAAAACGTTGGAAACATCTTATTAATAAAAAAAAAAACAGTTCGTTTCGTATTATAACTTTATCAACTTAAGTTGATCAATTTCTATTTCCTAAACAGTATCAATTAGCAAGTTTTGTTAGAGCGTGTGAACGACCTACACAATATTGTTCAATTTTGGTAGGAGCATTGCTGAAATAGCCATTTCTAGCCAGATGACGTCACATGCGTTATCACTTAAACTTTTTCACTCTTTAACTCTTTAGAGAATCATCAAGCTAGAAACTTTTAAATCAATACAACATACTATCGAAAACACACAAACATCTTAGGCGAAACAAAGGCTCCATAGCGACCAGAATATAGTTCGAAATTGAAAAAGTTAATAACAAAAGTTGTTTATGTGTTTTGTCAACGCACCGATCGGGAATTATTTTAATACTAACTCAATTAATAACTTTTCCAAACACCTTCATAACTGATAGAGAAAAAGGAAATGTTTACTGCTTTTGGCTGTTCAAATACAATTAGTTCAGGTGGAAAATACATTAGAGGATAAGACGATGACTTACATGATGAATGTTTCCGACATAGGAATGCTGTACACTAACACTAGACTTTTATTCATGTCTCATAAATTATCTGAGACAGAAACAGTTAAAGGCGATACTTTAATTCAATTAGAATATGTTAAATCTTAGATGGCCAACACGTTAATTTTTTATTAATCGAATAGTGTGATAATAACTTCCTTTCTACACATTTTTTCCAAATTATTATTAATGGCATATCTTCTTCTTTTACTCCATTACCTTTCGAAGATTGGCAGTTATTGACATATTTTGTCTATGATATAGCAGCTCGGAATATATGTGTAGTTAAAGTTAAAATTTGTGATGCACAGCATTTGCGGCCTAAGCGGAATAGATCTCTAGATGGGCCTCCAAACCACTCACGGATTTATATTTTTCGACCATGAAGTTCTATTATTACGAACGCTTTTTTGCGTAGGATTTTTCCTTGGATAAGTTGATGCAGCTCATACTTCCTTCCTCTCATTATATGTTCAAGATACTCTTTTTGACCTCGGTAGCGCAGTGATAGCGTCCCTGTTTCTCCTGCTAAAGGTCCTAGGTTCAAATCCCGGTCAGAGCATGGATATTTGCATTTTTCCGCATCACCTTATCCTCATTAAATAAAAGAAATTGACGTGAATTTTCACACGTCAAGGTTTTGTAAGTATTTAGTAAAATGCGGTTACAATAAAAAACCGTAAATGTGCTTCTACCTAGAGACTTACAAGGATATTTGAGATGCGTTCGCATTTAGCCCCAACTGTAACTGCCCAGTTCTCTAGTCAGTTAGATAAAAATTGTAACCACGTTGTTGGATCCATATTAAAAATTCCATAACTTTCGAATAATTATCGGATCTAAAATTCTAGTCCGGTTCGCATCATTGTGCATTACCAATTTTTTTATATTTTTAAATTAACCTTCCTTAGGTGCCAGATATGAGTTTTTTGAAACATTTGTGGCAAAAATTGTGTTAAAATAAAAATATAAATTTTTTCTATTCGTTAAACTGCATCTTAAGAGCTTCTTATCATATCACAAAATGTTTTTTTTTCAACGACTAAAAAAATTCTATATTTTTCGTTAAACTAATCTGATCAAAAATTTGTATTGAACTTTTCTTGTTTCCATCAGTGTACATTATTGGTAATTTTTTCAGATTTTTAGATCAACCCCTGTGGGAAATAGAGTGGGGCCAAAAGTTTTATGACATATTTTGGTGAAATACCAGAAAAAAAAAAAGATTTTTCAAAAATGAGTATATGTTGATTTATCCATGCATTAAAGGATTTTATTTGACATCCCACTCAAATGAAAGAAACAAAAAATTACTGAATACTTACTTATTTATATTTTTCCCTTCATGTGTTTTTTAATCTCGATAGTTTTCCTATATGTGGGCCAAACCGTTGTACAAGCATGCCAAATATCAACTTTCAAGGTCCAGTCTATAGACACATGAGTGACGTTATAAGGGATTTTTAGTCATACTTACAAAGCCCTAAAAAGCATCACATATAAATTAACATCCCAGTGGCGTAGGTTGCGCCGTTTTAGATCCCCAGCGCAATTTTAGCCTAAAATTTAAACACCCAGATAATATGTGTATCTGCAATGCGGAAATGGTGGCCTTAAAGTTGAGTTAAGAATTCTTAAAGAATCACTTTCATAATGAATTTGTAATTTTTTCTGATTGTAAAAGCGCCGTCCAAAAATTGAGTTGCCCTGGATTTGAGAAAAAGAATTGTTCACTAATTTATGATATTATTAAAGGTCTAAACGATTTCACGATCAGCGGTAAAATATTAAAATATGCTGGATTAAAGGCCACTCAGATTTTGAGTTCAACATCGAAGTCGATCTTCTAGCCAAAGAAGCAGCTGTAAATTGCCCCCTCTTAAATATTTCTCTAAACAGTAATGAGATTATGTCAATCTTTAAATTTTCCATACATAACCAATGGCAGCAAGAATACATAGATTCTCTACAGTTCAAAGGATCATACTATGGTCTTCCTAGAAAGCGTTGGTTTTCTTCTCAACAAAGCAGATCTTTTATATTCACTTTTATCCGGCTTAGATTTAATCACACCTTCTCTCCTTATCATCTCCATAGAATTAATATGGTTTCGTCTCCTTTCTGTCCGTGTGATAATTTGTCTGTCAGCGATTCGAACAATTTATTGTTCGAATGCCCAATTCATTTTCGCAATCGTAACTTATTCATACAAAATTTAGTTTTCAAAAAAATATCCTTACCTACCAATATTCAGACACTTCTTGCTACTAACTTTCTAGATATTTATGACATTATTTAGAACTATATTAGAGCAGATAATATCAAATTATAAATGTAATTTTAAAAACCTGTAATGTATTTTTTTATAAGAAAAAAAGTCCATGGATTACCGCTGCTTTAATCAAATCGATGCATATTCGAGACAAATTATATAAGGCCACCCTAAAATATCCGATTGATATCAATACAATAAAGATGTACAATCATTATAAAAAAATAATTCCATGTTTAATTCGAAAATTAAAAAATAATTACTATAAAAGCAAGATAGAGGCGGCTGGCAATGATAGTAAGAAAACTTGGCAAGTAACTTATGAATTTTTAAATAAACAAAAAAATAATACATCAAATAATTATTTTACAGATGATAACAAGACCTTAAGTGATGTTGATATTGCCAATTTATTTAATAAACATTTTACCGATATTGGCCCTTCTTTGGCTCAGTCTATTAACTGTAATAAAAACGCACAAGACACAATGCTTAGAAATATTCCAGTTAATTCAAATAGTTTTTTCCTAAATTCCACAAACACTATTGAAGTAGAGGATACTATCAAAACTTTAAATAATAAAAACACAAATGATCCTGATAATTTATCCAATGCATTTATTAAAAGAATTGGTAGCAGTATTTCTAATCCACTTAGCATAATATTTAATCAAATTTTTACAAATGGATATTATCCTAAAAAATTTAAAATTGGGAAAGTTATACCATTACATAAATCAGGAAATAGTAATGATCTGAACAATTTTAGGCCAATATCATTAACTTCAAATTTATCTAAAATTTTGGAAAAAATAATTAAGCGGCGATTACTATCCTTCTTAAATCAAAATAACATACTGCACTCTAACCAATTTGGTTTTACAGAAAATAAAAGCACCACTGATGCCATAATACATTTACTAAAAGATATCTATACCTGTGTAGACAAAGCGAACCCATGTTTAGCTGTCTTTCTTGATCTTAAAAAAGCTTTCGATACAATAGATCACAACTTACTACTGAATAAATTAGAAAGATATGGGATAAGGGGTATTGCTCTGAATTTATTTAAGAGTTACCTGGAAAACAGGATACAGTATGTTGATTTTAAAGGCACGAGTAGCGTAAGAAATAAGGTCACCTGTGGAGTAATGCAGGGAACTTGTCTAGGACAAATTCTTTTCATTATATATATAAATGACCTACTGCAACTGCAAATTTTTGAAGGAAACCTACTTTCCTATGCAGATGATACAGTACTTTTTGTTGAGGGTAAATCGTGGCTAGATATTGAAAATAGCACTACAAAAAACTTACAGTTAATGAAAAATTGGTTTGATACAAATAAGCTCTCAATCAATTTCTCAAAAACGCACTTTTTAACTTTTACTTCTTACAGTATTACTCAGCCGGATCTAAATTACCTCAAGTTTCACGAGATGGCTTGTAAAAGACATGATTGTTTATGTGATAAAACTATAGAGAAAAAAAATGTAACAAAATATCTTGGTTTGTATATAGATCAACATTTAAGATGGAATGCACATATTGAAAACCTAGCAAACAATCTAAGAAAATTAACTTTTATTTTTCGTAAATTGTCTCAAATACTTCCCGTTAGTAAACTAAAAGTTGTGTATTATGCATTGACAGAATCAGTTATTGGCTATGGAATACTAGGCTGGGGTGGGGCAGGTAAACAAATAATTAGAAATATCATAATATTACAAAAGAGAATAGTTAAAATAATTCATAAAAAAAATAGAAGATACCCATCCAAAAATTTATTTCATAACTTCTCAATAAGTCACGTATCGCAAATATACGCATCAGCTATATTAAAATATTTGTATAAAGACAACAGTTCATTAAATTTTCCCGAACATACTTATAATACGCGAAGTCAAAATCAAGCACGGCCCAGCAAATTAAATAAAGAACTGGGCAAGGCAAGTTTCCTTTATTATAGCCATAAGGTGTATAATGAATTTAAAACATACACCAATAGCCAAGATATTTTGTTACACAATAATAACTATAAAAAAATTATAAAACTCTTCGTAAGAAACCTTACGGAAGATAAATTAAAAAACATATTTAAAAACTTTTACATATCGGATTGAAATAATCAAACGTAAATTATAACAAATAAAAACCCCGATTATTGTGTTTTGTGCTCTCAGTTTTGGTCAAGTTTGCGCTCAGTTTTGTATAGTTTGGTATAATTAATTGTATATGTATGTGAAATGTTTATAAATTTATTACTGTATATTATTATTATACTGTTGTAAGATATAGACCATTAAAGTGCAAATATCAGAATGAAACCACACACAGACCTCTACAGGCCTCAGTGGTTATTTAGATTGCCTTGAAATGGCACTTTGTCTTTATTTATATAATTATTGTTTTACTTATATATTATTTTATGTGTAATAAGTTTATAAAAAATAAAGATTATTATTATTATTATTATTATTTATTTATATCTGGCTAATAGCCAAAGCTGCTAAAGCCAACAAATAAAAGGGAAAAAAATTAACATCACACCCAAGCCGGATTGGGTCACTGTGGGACTCAGTGTTCAGGCTCAGAATGTTTTCAACTGTACATTGGCTTCATTGGATATAATCAAAAGGACAGCTCAGGGTCCACTTAACCTGCTTAATAGGAATAGCTGAATCGTTCGGCGGACTACTAGGTTTTTATATATTATAAATACTTTAACCACGTACCTAGTAGTTGAGAATCAAATTAATATTATCTGCATACAGATGAATTCAAGTTATTTTTGTATTTATAAGTAATGTTCATGCTACCAAAAATTTATTTTAAATACTGATGACAAATATTGTTTATATTATTAAATGGAACTAATATTTCTTTTTTATTTTCAGGTAAGGACTACTGACACTATCCATTTCACACCTTCACAAGTGTATGTAAGTTTTTATCTGAATAAATATTTGACATAAAGCCAATTTGGTTTCACTCCAAAAACCTATAATAAAAGATGAAATGAGGAAGAACAGATGTACGACAACACATAAATAAAATTAGTTCTGGATGTTTCAAATAGCTTTTCAAAATCCAATAAAAAATTGATGTGAAGTGTGAATTTTCACACATTTCTGGGTTTTGCAGGTATTTAGTAACTGAATGATGATTATTTGGGATGCCAAAACAAATTTTATGTCAAAATATGCCTAATACCTAATACAGAATGCCTAATACCATTATTTAAGTTTCTAAATATGTGCAGAATTTTTTTTTTTTATATAGCAAGGTTCATTAAGATTTGAAAATTGCGCCTATGGCTTCCATTGGTTGCTTAAATCTAAGCCCCGCCCTTTGATTTCGTCAAACATAGAATTAAATTATAATTTCAACACTTCCCACTGGTTATTAAATTTACGCTTTTAAAAATTAAATGCAACATTTACCAAAATATAACTAGAATTTTGACAAAATAATTTAAACAAACTAAAAATGCAAAATAAAAAACAAAATTAAATTAACAGGATTCGAACCCTAGTTTGCAAATTAAGTTACATTATTAGGCGAACGTCAAAACCAACTACGCCACTAGAGTTACTGATTTGGTGTGTTACATAGCGAATTAAATATTTAACATATATTAGTTAAAAACACAAAAAATACGTTATTTTCCGAAAACATAATCTGATCAAAAATTCCTGTTGTACTATTCCGGTTCACACCAATGTACATTACTTAGAATTTTTTCGGATTTTTAGTTTAAACCATCTGGGCGGTAACCGACGAGTTCATCGAAAATCAATTCATCGAATATCAATTCATCGAAAATCAATTCATCGAAAATCAATTCATCGAAAATCAATTCATCGAAAATCAATTCATCGAAAATCAATTCATCGAATGATCAATTCATCGAATGATCAATTCATCGAAAAAAATATATTTTATAAATATTTGAGAGGAATGCCGAGGGGATCGGAAAGTCAAAAGAGCAGTGGTCAATAAAAGTTGACAGACTAAAAAATAATTGCGTAAATTTTTTTATATGGTTTAAAAAAAGGTAAATAAAGTGACATAGTGTTTGAATATAAATAAAGAAATATAATAAGAAAACTTATATAATAAAAGAAATAAATGTTTTGTTTTTAAGGTTTAATAAGACAGGTTATTGGCAATTGCACGCAAATAATTTTTATAAATTCATACACAATGATACGCATTTTAATTGGGCTAATATGGGGGAAAATAAAGTACTATGCGCCTAAAAACAAGGTAATTAGGTTAGGTTTAGTTAGTAAAAGACTAAAACCGAGCGGAGCGAATTACCCATCTTCTAGTTTAAGGATAAAGCACTATTTTAGGTTAGGTTAGGTTAGTAAGGGTTTTGTTAGAAGAAGCCGAGCGAAGCGAGCTACCCATCTTCTAGTTTAATGTCAAAACACTATCTTAGGTTAGGTTAGGTTAGTAAGGGTTTGGTTAGAAGAAGCCGAGCGAAGCGAGCTACCCATCATCTAGTTTAATGACAAAACAAACTCACACTAACATAACAATGCCACCTGTTTAGAATCACCGTACATTGAACAAATCATGTGTGGTATAGTAGATATGAATAGTAAAACTATGTACATAACACAAACCCCTTAAGACTTAACAGATGGGGAAATACCATTTTTATAATCCTTTAAGAATGGGTGTATTAAGTACATTTATGATCCCATTAACCGGGTTTTTCTGATCTAAGGAGCCCTGTTCGATTTCAAAATAATCCAACAGGTATCTTTTACTTGGCGTATTTTCTGAATGGAAATTTTAAAAATTTTTAATAGACCAAGTATGATAGTTATTTAATAAGTGTAGTCTGTCAACTTTTATTGACCACTGATTTTTTGACTTTCCGATCCCCTCGGTATTCCTCTCAAATATTTACAAAATATTTTTTTTCGATGAATTGATCATTCGATGAATTGATCATTCGATGAATTGATTTTCGACGAATTGATTTTCGATGAATTGATTTTCGATGAATTGATTTTCGATGAATTGATTTTCGATTAATTGATTTTCGATGAATTGATTTTCGATGAATTGATTTTCGATGAACTTACCGTGAATCATCTGGGCTACAGGGTATGGAACAAAAAAAATTTTGCACAATTTTGGGAAAAATCGCGTCAAAATTATTTATTTTGCAAAAATAAAATTTTGATCGTTAATCCACGTACTAAGGGCTTTCATTTGATACCCTACTCAGAATTAAAAAAATATATTTTTGTTTTCGATAAGCACATATTTGTTTATATTTTTAGGGGGGTATGTTTTTTAGATGTTTTAGTATTTTTCCTATGTGCGGGTCAAAGAGTTGTATAAGCATGCCAAATTTCAACTCTCTAGGTATAGCCGTTTGGCTACAATTTTAACCGAACAGACAGACAGACAGACGACAAAATGACGGTATAAGGGTTTTTTGGTCATTCCTATAAAACCCTAAAAATGAATTTTACAACACATATTTATATATGACATACCAAACTCAAACTCAAACTTCAAAACTTCGAAAGTAATAGCGTAATGGAATAAGGCGCGAACCCACGATTTTTCTTGGGGGGGGGGGGCTTAGAAAAAAATTGTTTTATAGGGGCAGGGATGGATCGGTACCTACATTTTTGATCGGGCAAGAAACGTCCAAAAACTTGAAAGGACTTTACCTTTCAAATTCAAGTACCTAAAGATCTAAATAAAAAGGTCGTCAGTTCCAAAATGTAAGTGATGATCTAAGAAAAAAGTCCTCAATTCCAAAATATAAGTGATGACAAAAAAAGTCCTAAGCTCTAAAATTCAAGTCAAGGAGAAAAAATCTCCAGTAAGTTTCTTACAAACACGTATTTTTCAAGTGCTTGGGACGGGGAGCTCCGGGTTATACTGGTAGACACATTTGTTGACACATTTTTCAGAAAAAATTACGTGAAAATAAAAAAAGAACGTCGCAAGCCGTCAAAAATAGCGTCGCAGACCGCCAGTTTGACACCTTTGCTTTACTTAAAGTCTTAAACATTTTTGTGATTAATCGGATCGAAATTACAACAAAATATTTCAAAAATGTGATCTTGTAAGTGAGTACTATATTATAGGATTTAAGTTATTTTAATTTTGGCAGTTATGTATGTAAATACAACATCATTTGCCAAAATAAATGTACCACTTAATTTACGTGTATTTATTTTCGAATAAAAAAACATAACAAATGAAAAATGAAACAAGAATTTTAACTTTTAAATTTATTTAAATATATTTTAAATTAAAAAAAAAGCTCACATATTTCAATGTGTTCAGCAAGAATTCAGTGACCAGGGTTTTTTTTCAAATATATTACAGTTAAACAGTTAAAATCAGTTCTCGTTGCTAGGATCTGTTAATTTTTAATTAGTAAGTACCATGACACCAAAATCTTGCTTAACGGACTTCTTTGGGTATTAACTTCCATCCCAAAGGTCCGGGATTTAAATATTTGAAGGAACATGTAATTTGTGAATTTCATAGGTTCTGCGTCTTTCACATCTTTTATGTTCGATCAGATGCACAATATGATCTTTTTGATCGACCTGTTTTATTTTAGGATTTTTTACAATAGGTGTTCCACATGGCTCCCTACCATTTCAACGCAGGCTTTGCATTTTCATATTATAAAGGATTTAGAACTACGTCTTTCTCCGTACTGTGTATGGGGGGCTAATTTGGGAATAAGATATCACGAAAAATGCAACCTGCTTAGCCGCTACAGCTCGTGAAAGAAAAGAAACACAAAGATGATTTATATACTGATGAATGGAGGAAAGAACACCGTATCAAAATACATGAACGTTTGTTACTGGTTGACCGGACAATGTCGCAAAAATAAAACAATATTCGATCGTCGTCGTATCGCCGCGTGTTACAGGAATTGCTGCTGCGTCTCAACCAAATATCGTAGTGTTGACGTCAGTGTCTAAATTTCTAGCTAAAGACCGACGGTTTGAAACGAATATTGCGTTAGCAGAATAATTAAATAAAAATAAACCGCGGATAGATGAATTATCGACTGCAAAATTTCAAAAATGTCCAGGAAACACACGCAATATATTATCGTGACCAACTAGCTTCACTTAGGGAGCAAGTGGAGGCCCCTGGGTACCGAAAGACACTGGCGAAATTGACTCATGCGGCTCCAGAGCCACGACCATTGATTTCTTGTGCACCCAACATCGTCGTGCACTACGAGCTCAAGACGTGTGTACGGCAGCAACCTAGCAGATATCTGGATCGTGTATATTGAGGCACCAGGGCGCCGTGGATGCCGACTGTAAGACAGACTATACCAGTGGCACTCCATCAACTCCTCTTGTACCCGATATCGCCATGGATGTGTATACAGTAGCGACCAACCAGACATCTGAAACGCATAAATAAACGATGAAACAAAACACGTTAATTTCACACCACTCAATATTTTGTTAAAAGTGCATTCGAGTTGTACAGGGTAGAGCGAGCGCTGAGCGAACAGTTGATTGTGACGTCATGAATAGAACACTGACGGAGCGCTGGAACTAGAACACGGAGCGAGCTTGGTAATATTTATAAAATCTGACCCTACAATTTTAAGTGGCGTTTTTACTGTCAGATTAGTTCACGTCAGTCATGAATCAAAATTATATACCTCGGTTTTTCGTGAATTTTTTTTTTCAATGAATTTAAATTAATTAAAAATTAAATAACAATTAATGAATTATTTTAATTAATATTTTCCATTTTAATTTTATGCACGGTGTATTTTAATAATTTGTTTGCTGAACGTCAAAAATACACAGAATGGCCGTACTCTGTAGCCACAGACGAATAACAATATTATTTGTCTATTGTTATTTGTCTAAGGTTATTATTTTTATTTATAATTTAATTTTAAACACTTATTTCTTTCCCGCCGTACTCTTTCCTGGTCCCCCACTTTTTTTTCGTCATTCCCCATATGCTCGGTCTTAAAACCCCGAACACATAGAGCACACTCTAAATACTCGCTTGATCGCAAAACGAATGCAATTGAATGTACTCCGAGCGTCAAGTCGAACACATTTGAGTGCACAGAACGTGCTCGGAACACTCGGAGCGTCAAATCGAATGTACCCTAAGAAAGCATATAGCTCATATTTATCAAACAGTTGATTTGCGGACCCATGTTGATTTATTTTTTTTTTTACTCATTTGGTCTGTACTATATGCTTTTCAAATTTTCGACCACATTTTATAGATTTTCGTCACTCATGAAGTTTCTTTAATTGAGCCTGACATATGAAGTTTCACAAACTTCGATGCCAACCCTTCCAAATTGCAAATAGGCAGAAGGCTATTTGAATTTTAAATTGTTGTACCATAGCGATAAAAAAGAACGTTTACGTTTTTCTAGTTAATATATTGAATTATTTTGAAATAATTATATTTAATAGTGTTAATATGTTTTATTTCCTGTATCTGTCAATATTTCACAATTCTTAAACTATAGGTTTTCACATTTAATATAAAGATTACAATATGAAACAAATTTCTCAATTGAGTCAGCAAATAGTCTGAATTGAATGTATAATCTGACCATTAATTTCATGCATCTATGTAATTTGGTTTGGAAAACGCTATGGGCAACAGTGAATTAACATTTCATGTATTATTCCTGATTCACAATAGATTGAACTTAACATCTGATTCTTTACAACTGTAATATACCGTTTAATCCACGAGCTAAGTTTCACTTTGTTTATATTAACCATAATTATCTATTATTAACTACTCCTATAATGTATTCTTTGAATCAAATAAAATTACAAAAATACGAGAGAAACAGTGCCGTATTCATAGACGGATTAAGTGTGCTGGGGTATTTAGTAGTATTAATTTATGGGGTACCACGAAAGAAGAAATCCTTTTTAGAATAAAACTTTCTAATTCACTCACACATATCCTCCATTCTTTTCTGAAATTTTTGTCAGTTAAAAGTGTGAGATATTTTTGTGCCTAGAGACCTGGAGGTACTCTTAGTAAGTCAGTACTAAGGTTGGGTGCATACAGATTAGTCAAAACAGTTAAAAGCTAAAACGTTCTTGCTTAAGCTTGCTTTTTCAATGAATTAGATGCACACAGGTTAGTTAAAAGGCAAAAACGATTTGGAATCTATATTAGTAAAATTGGAGGCTATATCTATTTTTTTATTTTTTATTTTCATATTTGATTTCTATACGTTTCAGATGATTATAAGACAACACCCACAAAAAATATCAACGCAACTTTTAACGTATTATTTTTGAAAATTGTGAATAAAAAAAAAGCACAACTCAAAAACGGTTAAAGATAGGATGGGGTTGAAATTTTTGGATTCTACGTAGTATTTAGTCTTAAAAAAAATTCAGACTTTGATCGTTTAACGCGTTTTGAGATAACGCCAATTTTTTAATAGCATAATTGACATTATTTGTGTAAATTGTGAATTAAAAAAAGCACAACTCCAAAGCGGTTAAAGATAGCGACCTGCGATTGGAATTTTTGGATTTTCAGTAGTTCATTTAGTCTAGAAAAAAATTTGGATTTTAATCGTTTAACGCGTTATGAGATTACAACATGTTTTTTAATTGAATGATTTACATTATATGTGAAAATTGTGAATTAAAAAAAAAAAACAACTCAAAAACGGTTAGAGATAACAACGACCTGAGGCTAGATTCCTCCTCGGATTCCTCGTAGTTTATATCTTTATATAGTCTTATTCTTTTTCCTTATTTTAAAATTATGACAAATTTTAATATGAAGTGATTTATAGAAATTTTCATTTTCGCATGGACGTATCTCAAAAACAAAATGCGATAAAGACCTGCGGTTCAAATTTATGGAAACTTCAAGTCCTAATTGACTTGTAAACAAAATTTAAAACAATTTTTTTTTGAAAATTTTCAATTTTTTTGATAATTATGTTAAATCCTAACTAAAAATGGTTAGGGATAGAAATCTACGTTTTGAAAATTTCCTACATTGTTTAGTCTAAAAAAAAAATGGGCTCCAATAAACCAATTATTAAATTCTGTATGGACAGTAATCCAAAACCGTTCAAAATGACAAAAAATCGTGAAAAATCAAAAATATCGTGATTTTGAAGAAAAAAAAAAAAATTCTCCGATTTTATTGAAAATTGGTATAAATATATAATTTTGATAATAGTTCAACAAAATTTGGTCCATTTTGAAAAGTTTTGGAGTTATAGGCAAAAAACTGACCCAAATACATATCTCAAAAACTAGGAAAGCGTGAATTTTTCTCACCCTAAAACCAACTTAAAACTATATTTTGGCTTAAATCGGAGTCAAAATGTTTTTTATCAAAATTTCAAAATCATTGGGATTTTTGGGTACTTGAATTCGAAGCAAATGCAGAGAAAATAGCTGGGATTTTTTAATTTAAATTTTACTGTTAGGATATTTTCGCAAATTATTTAAATTTTGTTTCAAAAAATTAAATGGAAGCTCTTAGTACTCAAATATCGAATAAAAATTATATCAAAATTATTATTACATTGCATTTTTTTTTTTTTTTATATTACGTTTATTATATTTTTAATAATTAATAGTCTCAAAACTAGTACATTGATGTTAAAATCCTGCTTAGCAACGCCTTGAGTGTGATAAATAAGGAGAGGAATACATACATATTTAAAAAACATTATTTTATATTTATTATATATATTTATTTATGTTTTTTGCCGTGACGAGAAACTATGATATATATATCAGTATAAATTTGGTTTTCCATTATATTTTAAAAGTATGCAAAAGTAAACAAAAGAAAAAAAGGGGTGAATGTACTAAATGATTCACTTCATTCATGTGTGTAAAGAAGATTTGTCATTCTACAATGGAGATTATTTGCGCATCGCCTTTAAACATCCGTAACAGAAGGATCAGTTCCTCTTTTCTTCGAAAAGGAACAGTCTCTTTGTGAGACTTAAATCCTACCTTTCATACTCAAGTGTACTCGTTATAGTATCACTAATTCCCGATTGTCACCTGATGATTTCATTGTCTATGCTGTGCTGGAGCACAATGTCAAATGAACTGCGCTAATTTCATGTTCAATGTTTGAATGGAAAGTGTTGGGTAATTGAGGTTCATGACCGAGGATTAAACAATGTCAGTGACGGTTAAACTTGACAGTAATTAAAACTGTTGTAAATATTATATGAGCCACTTGGGGAAGACATGGAAAAAAATTCTGGTTAAATATTTTCTTTTGTTTAGTTTTTACCTAAGAGAAATATTTAATTAACTGACGAAACTTTACTTTAATTTTGATAATTTTCAGATAGATATTTTTGAGAATATAATTTTTTTTTACAGTCGATTCACGCAATAATCCTATGCATTGTTATAATAACGCGCTAACTAATAATTTTATTTTAAATTATTAGTTTTGTATGAGAACCTTGTGAGAAACAATATCTAATACGTCGTAGATCTCAAAGTAATATTTTTTAATTTAAAATATTTTAAATAAAAAGGCAGTAACAGAACGAAAGAGGTACAGTATCGACAAAAGGTACGTTCGGCATGAGCTAATAATCTACATATTCTGCATAATTTACACAGGACACGTTCGGTATAACGTTTATGTGTGCTCTGTGCTGCACGCAGAGCGTTCGGGAAATATCGCGCTGTGCAGTTTGTGTTGCACAGTCGGCACAAGTTCAGATCGTGCGGCAATCTGTGCAATAGTGTTTTTCGTGGTCAAAATATAAGTTATTATTTCTACAAAACAATATGAGTGAAAACAATCAAGATACCATGGTTTATGACTGCAGCATTTGCAAAATAAATAGTACAGACATGAATCTCATGAAGGAACACGTAAATACGCTCAAAAAGACTGAACAGTTTCTGGATACAAGCGGAAATGTACTTTAAATTGATTTGTAGTCATGTTTGTAATAGTACTCTCGGCATATTCAAACACTTTATCCAAAATATTTTCTGGTTTGGAAAGTTCTTCTGAATTGTCTTCCTCATCAAATAAAATTTCTTTTATATTACTTAAAAGCATCCGAAAACCTCCATGCGTCATTTTTATATTATCGTACAAAACAAGTAGCAGGAGACAGACTTCATGTAATCAAACATATAATTGTTAGAAAAAAAAGTTAGAATAACAAGAATAACTGCAGAATCTGATCAACCGTTCGTCTCTGACTTTCTTGCACAATGTGCACAGTGGTCACGTGACAAAAAACTTGCACCACACAGAGTTAACACTGCACAGTTATGTCGAACGCGCCTAAAATTGTTTAATGATTAAAACAGTTTTTAAACGATATTTTTAAAAAAATAGATAAACCCATATATCTGAAAACGTTGTCTTTTGAAAAAATTGGTTGATCAGAAATTCCAATTGCATTATTATGTTTCACGCCAATGTGCATTACTCCAATTTTTTTCATATTTTTCAGAAGAAACCAGTTTATGGCAATATTTTCCCTAACGCTAAAATGATTTTCCAAATCTAATAAAATTTCTAAAATCGCATCAAATGAAGATTTTTGATAAACTAATTTTATTCCTTTCTCTATGATTAAAATAGATTTTTTTTGTTGCCCCACAATGAATTAAATAATAATAACAATAAACGCTGGAGAGGTTAATTCCACGTTACAGCGTTAGTTAAATTAAAAGTAAGAAAATAATAATAGTAATATTAATTTTTCAGCGACGCAAAAATTCCATATTTTTCGAAAAAATAATGTGATCAAAAATTTCTGTTGAACTATTCTAGTTCAAATCAACAGAATTTACTTGGATTTTTAGAAAAATCATTCTGGGTTATGGGACGTGGACAATTTTTTTTAAACATTTTTAACAAAAATAGCCGCAAAATTAAATATTTCGCCCGTTAATTTACATATCAAGAAGTTTCATGTGATAACTCTACACAGAATAAAAATTCATAAATAACTAAAAAATAAAATAAATAATTCGGACACCGTTATTTTGGACGTTTACCATTGCTGATAGTACTAGGCTAGAATTGTACAATATAATGAGTATTAGTATCACAAAAATATAATACTTCATGAGGTATACAAAATTCTTTCCAACGCTGGCCAAAGCAGGTATCCAACGTTGGACGTAACATTTAGCATTAATCGCTCCTTTCTCTGATGGCACCAATAACGATGGGATCCAATGCTGGTTCCAACGTTGAAAGTTAACATTAATCGCTCCCAAACAACCTTTCTTTGGATCCAACTGCGGCCAATGTTGGTTCCAACGTTGGTCAATGCTGTATCCAATGTTTGTCCCAACGCTGGCTCCAACGTTGGCCAATATTAGTACCAACGTTGGCCAATGCTGGTTCCAAAGCAGGCGTGCACAGAAAAATTTTATATGCGTAGCATACAGGCATATGTCTTAAACATGTCTATAAACGCCCAATTAACGTACCAATTTTCTTTAAGAAAAATAGTAACATACTATAGAAGCTGAATATTATGCTTCTATAGTAGCCTTAAAATCGAGTTCGACTTAAAGATCTTTTCTATCATGTACGAAACCCAAATCTGTCCTAAATAAAAACTGTGTCCACTCTATTCCTTGCCAGTGCGAGAAACAATACATTGGCGAGAATTGCAGACCTTTTCATGTGAGAGTCAACAAGCAGAAGAAAAAAGTTCAGCAGGGCGAAATTTACAGTTCCAACCTGGCCGAACAGGCCTGGGAAAATAAACACCATTTCCAATAGAAAGATGTATGAGGAAAACAAGTTCAAAAGAAAATTGAAAGAGTCTGCTATGATCGAAAACTCTTGAAATGCTGTCAGTCAAGCTAGCATAGAATTTCCTCAACTCTAGCTGTCTATTATTCAAAACAACCTTTCTAATTCGCAGGTCACTCATCCGGTAACAAATAACTCATTATCACAAAATAATTTGACAAACAACCTTAATCCGGTCGTTAATCTTCCGCAGGTAGTCCCATCCCTACCCATCACAGACCCAAACTACGCAACCAATAGCAACACACCTATAACCTGGTCCCACTCTTACAGTACCTGCTATAAAAAAGTAAATTGAAATGAATTAATGCATATTAACTTACTATTAACTTAGGCAACAAAACGAAAATAAGTGAAATAATTCGAAGTTTTGAAATTTAATTCTCTCCTGGATGAAGTAGTCTCGGCCCACTCCATCAAGAGTTTTAAATGCAAAATTGAATTGTAAGATTGTCAATTCGTCCCCTTCTTGAATATGCATTTGAATAGCACTGGCGTTTATAGACATGTTTAAGACATATGCCTGTATCTACGCATATAAAATGTCTGATGTGTACGCACCGTTGAAACTAGCTCTGATGGTACCAATACAGATGGTACCTACAAATGGTATCCAGTGTTGGCCAATTCTGTTTCCAATGTTGGCCAATGATGGTTGCAACGGTGATCAAAGCTGATTTAAACGTTGGAAAATGTTGGTTCCAACGCTGGCCAATGATGGCTACAATTTTGACCAACATTGATCCAGTTTTCCCTGAGAGTTGCCTTTGCTATAATAAATTCAATGAAGCCCAAGGAGAAACCTTCTAACTGCCGAAGCCATTATTCACTCACGGGATTTTCGAGGGTTAATTATGACATCTAGATTGGGGCATTGCCCCAAAAAGCCTCTAGTAATATAATAATTATTATATGGTAGAAATAAAGATAACTATTTTAGAACTGCAAATAATCATATGAATGTTCAAACATTGCAGATTACGCATTTTAATTGATTTATAGTTTATTGTTATAATTACGAATTCAAAATGACAATTGCTATTTTAATTAAATCAAAATAATAAAAATATTAAAAAACAATACACACTGATTAATAAAATAAATTTGTACGTGTAAAACATACAGATATGTTTCCTTTAATATTCATTGATACAAATGTTTGCGGTGAAATGTTTCTCGACTACAGAGAAATATTCGGGACAGGCCGTAAGATTTGAATTAGTGTCTAAAGTTTTGCTAACCCAGATATCATAGATTGGTCTACTGGGATTAAGTGTTTATTCTTATGAGACCCTTCTACGCGTCTGCTTAATTTTGTAACTAATTTGGTGATTAAAGTATATAAAGAATTATCATGATTTCTAGTCGTTCTTTATCATGGTATAGATTTAAAAGAAAAGTGGAAATAAATTGATGTGAAGTTTCCAACACCGGAGAAAGGCAAGGGCGAGAGGGGCAGAGGCCAAGGGCACCCGGTCTTGGGGGACGTCAAAACGAGGTCTCAAATATACACAATATTACAGGAGTACCCAGAAATTTATAAATGGGGAGTGCAAAAATATGAATTAATTTTTTAGGGTTTTGTATGTATGACCAAAAAACCCTTAAATTTGGCATGCTTATACAACTCTTTGACCCGTACATAGGAAAAATACTAAAACATCTAAAAAACATATCCCCCTAAAAATATAAATATGTGCTCATCAAAATAAGTATTTTTTAAATATGTAAAATATTTAATTCGCTAACACAGTAAACGAGTAAACGTCCGTAGTCTAATGGTTAGCGTTCTCGTTTCCTAAGATGCATACTGCGGTGCGTTTCCTGTCAATTTTATTTTTTCTGTTCTTTTTTTGCATTTTTATTTTGTCAGAATTCTAGTTATACTTTGGCAAATGTTGCATTTAATTTTTAAAAGCGTAAATTTTATGACCAGTGTTGAAATTATAATTTAATTCTATGTTTGAATGTATACGAAATCAGAGGGGCGGAGCTTCTGACTTAAACAACCAATGGAAGCCATAGCCGCAATTTTCAAAATCATAATGAACCTTGCTATATAAAAAAAAAAATACTGCACATATTTAGAAACCTAAATAATGGTATTAGGCATTCGAATTAAAATTAACACAAAAATATTTTAACATAAAATTTGTTTTATCATCCCAAATAATCATAATTCACTTACTACTACCTGCGAAACTCTGAAATATGTGAAAATGCACACTTCACATCAATTTTTGTAGCTATTCTTGTTCCTGAACAATTTTTGTGGGGTGCACGTGCACTCAACCCCTTCTTCGGCACGCCACTGCACATGTTAATAAAAGTGCGCAGTTTTGCTGGATTTCTCCCGGGTGCCAAAGGCACTAGCGCCGGCTCTGAATTTTTCACATATTTAAGTATTTAGAATGAGACAATACTTTTCCTTATGACACTTTTGAAAATAGATTTTTTCTTTTCTAAAATTTACACCAGAGAAGCATCGACTTAAAGCAGTTGAATAAACTAGGGAGTTGTATGTGCAATATAGAGCTGGACAGTTCTGGTAATGATATTTTTGAAATTCAATAGTCTTGGATAAATTATGTAGAATACCAAAAATAATTTTAACTTGATGATGTAATGATGCAATGAGGAGGAAAAAGGATACAAAAATACGCCAGTTGATGAAGGCAAACTGAACAGAAGAAGATGCCCAAATTTACGGCGTATATGGTGGCTGAAGAATCTAAAGTGGGAAACAGAATGCACCGAGTTCTACGACGCGTTAACGGCGTACGTACGGCGGTATCTGTCAGAAGAAAGTTAAAACCAAGCTGTCGTACGCAAGTGCACAGAATGAACAACGTCCTCCGGCGTTCGAACGCCGTTGATACTGAATGTTCGTCAACTTCCAACTTTTGACGCCATTGAACGTTGACGCAGAACACCTAACCTCAGTTTTTACTGAATGGTAAAGTGTTTGTATGTATAAATAACTTTCATACAACATAAATAACATCACACACAGGTCTTCATCATCCATTATACTTTTAATAAAAGAAAGCGCACGTATAAGTACAGATATAGGTTGTCAAGTGACACTTGACGGCGTTAAAAATTATTGCATTGTGGGCAGGCGAAAATTCTCAACGGCGCTACGCAACGCTGTCGCAAATGACGCCGCGCTGACGGCGTACCGCGCTGTGCATTCTGTTCCTGGCTTTAGACTCTTATCTGCAACAGCTTGAGAGCATTTTAGAACAGCAGACAGCAGTTAATGAAATTTAAATTGTTCCAATGGATAACCAATATGCGAAACGGATAGGCACGAGAAAAAGAAGAAAGACCATTTATGGCGATAAACCACTGAGAGAGCCAAGGGACCCGCGGACCACCTTTGAGAAGCACTGTGTCAGTGAAACACTGATTCAAAACTAAAGATTTGTCGAGAAGTGGAGAGAGAACAGCTATAATCTGCATGGATTTAGTTGCAGTCACGAGCGTAACAAATGTCATAGTGTTCCTGCCGTACGTACTGCCGTATACGTACATCCCGACATTTAAATTTAAAGTAATGACCGCAAGCGGATAGTTCTCAGAACATATGAAGATTTCTTTGCACATTTGTACTGACCAATATACGTATTATACAATGTGTACAAATAGTTCGTTTTGTATTCTGTTCACTACATTACCGTTTGTTCTTTCGCAATAAAATTTATTTAGGGTCATTTTATGTTGTTAACAGATCGTACGAGTGTTCTGTGTGTACAAATGTTGTAATTGTATCCCACTCGTTTTATAAATATAATTTACTTTATCTACAAAAATAAAAGATTGGACACGTAGCATGTTTTGTTGGGAATTTGGTTTATTGCTTTACTGATTTATTATTTTACTCTGAGTATCTTTTCCTGCTCAATGTCAACTTTGTTGGCTTGCGTCTTCAATGTTATTCTGTTAAGGTCTTTCTATGTAGCTTGTATACCAATACTTGGTAGATCTTATATCATCTCTTTACTCTACCCTTTACGAGGTACTACTCATCGAAGTATATCCTTGCTTCTCAGAACTTTTTCACTATTTAGAGTAATGGTTGGTTTATATACGGAACAAGAATATGGAATGGGAAATAAGAATAGTACTCAAGAATAAAAAATATGAAACCGTTTATATCGGACATAACATTTCGTCGCTACGCCTGCGTACTTGCGTTAGCCTGTGTTTTACGGTTGTCGTTTGACAGGTTGTTGTGTTTAATATAACCTTTAAAAAAAATTCGTTTTCAGTAATATGGATTTAGAAGATTTTGTAAATTTATTTGCTTGTGTTTCATAAATTATATTGTTTTTTCCAACCTTCTGATCACAGCAGGAAAACATCTGTTGGACAAATTTTATTACGGTTGACATTTTGGCCATTGTGCCCATGCTTATCGTCTCTTATTCTTGGAATAAGAATAAAATGTTAAATGTTACCAACTTTTCTTATGTTTAAGTTAAATTTAATTCCTACATAAACCGATATACGGCGCAGCCATGTTTTAACATCTTGTGTACTATTCTTATTTCCTATTCCTTATTCTTGTTCCGTAAATAAACCAACCATTAAAGAAAGAAGGATAGGTAGTGAACTAACAGCACGAGTATTCTTACGTACTCTCTTGACTTTTCATGAGCTTAGAACTTATTTCCAAACTCATCTTATTAAACCTTATTACAAAATTTACTATTGATTAACTAGATAACTATAAGTATTAGGTGTACCGGAAAGTTTTTTTCGTTTATTTGGTATTATTAAAATAAAAACAAATCGAAAGAAAAAAATGTACTTTATTTAGTAAAATAGTTTCCATCGTGATCTATATCACTCTGCCATCTATCAGGAAGACAAAATATTCCCGATTATTATATTGTTCAAGGGTCATTTTAACACGGTTCGTATCTCTAAGTGTCTTGTTTCTTAAAAATTGTTCCAGTGATCGAAATAAATGATAGTCGGAAGGTGCAATGTCTGGTGATTTGAGTGGGTGTGGTCGAACCTCCCAACCAAGCCTGGAATGTTTTCACGTGTCTTTTTTGATGCTGCAAGTCGGTCATTGTTGTGTTAAAGAATAATTCCTCTTCTATTCACAATTTCTGGCCGTTTTCTGGTAAACTTCTGATTCAGGTGATCCAATTGTTCACAATAGAGATTAGAATTAACACTTTTCCCCGGTTTTAACATCTCATAATAAATGATTCCTTTATAGGGCCTTTCAGATCGGGGTTCATCATTCAAGCATAAATTTTCTGATCTAAATTTTTTAAACCACCTTTGACATGTGCTTACACTTACTTATCACCATAAACAGTGCAACTATTTTTTGTAGCAACTGTAGCAGAATTTTTTGTATGGTACTCCTGAAATATTAAACACCGTAAAAAATGTTTTGATGGAAATTCTTCCGCTATTTTAAAATGTAATGGTTTAAAATGAAACGGAAGCAATAATTAGGTACTCAAAAGTATAGACTTTAACTTTTGGACGCAAAAGACGTCTGTTCAATTCAGTGAACAAGTCGTGACTAGTTCGCATACTGCACTATTAATAAAAACGAAAGAACTTTCCGGTACACCTAATAATTCAACCGTAATAAATTTAAAGGCAAGGGGCAAGCCTGTAATCACAAGCTGTAAAGCGTTTGTTCTTGTTGACAGCTACCACGGGTATGGTCGTGGGTTTAAATTTCGAGTATGTCAAATAATTGGTTTAGAAAACTATTTATTCAAATTAAGGACTTAATAAACTGTAGGTGTCTTTCTGTGTGCGCTAATAAAAGGACGTAATACTGACCATATTACTCCTGAATGTACAAAAATTGAAAATATGGTCACGAAACCTCGAAACAGATGCCAATGATCAAATCAGACTGTCGCGCCTATGATGATGTTGAATAAATTGAAAATTTTAAGATAAGAATCTCTCCTATCAATTATTTATTAATTATCTGCAACATATCAAATAGTTAATCAGTACCTATTAAATTTGTATTGCGACACGATACTCTTAAAAGTGCACTATCCATAAATTACAGAATACCAACAGCAGTTGTTAAAAATTCGAACTTTCAACAAAATACTGTAAAAAGAATTGTCGAAAATCTTACAGAAGAGCCACTGTCTTGTATGTTATAAAATGTCCTGTAAATACTATATAATAAACAGAATAATTCATTGCAGTTTCACGATTTAAACAATAATCTTATATTAAAATCTTATTATCATTAAAATACTAGATTCAGAACAAAAGGATGAATTAACTAAAGAAAATTATACGTGACTATGTTGTGGTATTTTTAACAGGAGAGCTGCAGTAATTTGCCTCGAGTCCGGAGATTGTTTTTACAGGTTGTACTAACATCATCTCTTAGATTGTGGCGTAGATAAGCTAAACATTAATAAAATAATAGTAAACTACTATGCTTCAGGCTTTTAAATTACTAGACTGGTTAAATATAGAATACTCGTGCAATTCATAATGTGCTCGTAAAGATGACAGCTTGATGTTTTTAATCCTTGCTCACATGAATACTTAATACTTTCGATCTAAGGAATTGAATTACTAAACTAATAACGAATAATAATAGAGGAATTGAATGTTTTCAGTTCGTCTCGTCAGTGTTGTTTCCAACTGGCATTGGCCAAGAAGAATGAGAGGGAAGAATGAGCTTTGCATTTAAAAATTTTCTTATAAATAATTTATAGATTTTCGTACGTAACCGAGAAACCCTTATATTAGAGCCGGGAAAACTTAAAATTAGTAAAATCTACTTTTTACTTCCGCACCGCATCGTGAGATACTGACACAAAATTCATTTTGATGACCAAGAAATGGCAATTAGAGTAGATAGACGAATTGAAAACAGTGAACCACAATGTTGTTCCCAACATACATTGCCCAAAACGAGGGAGATTCGAAGATTGAGCTGTGCGTTTCAAAATTTTCTTTCGCATCGTGAGCCAACGAGCAAAAATAAAGGTAATCGGGGTGTATAAAGGAAAAAAAATGGAAATGGAAGTGAACAAACGATACAAAAAAGGAAATCCGAATGTGCAAACAAGCAAGAAAAATGCAATCGGAGTGTGCCGGCGTTTGTCCAATAATTTTTTATTACACATTTCCGTGGGGTTTAAAATGTTCCTTAAGTATTTTTCAAATTTAATATTTTTAAAAGTTTTATATCTTATAAATTGTCAAGTTTCATATTTTTCTTTCCTAGACACCATTTATCCCAAAGGGCAAATGGTTTCGATGGGACGAAATATAAAGGAAATCGAAGTGACCAAACTGGTAAAAAAAAAAAAGGATTTTGGAGTGATCAAACGAGCAAAATATAAAAGAAATCGAAGCGACCAAACGAGCAAAAAAAAAAAGGAAATTGGAGTGACCAAAGGAGCAAGAAAAAAATTATCTAACTTATGGCAAAACATAAAAGAAGACTGGAAACAACAACGGCACAGTCTAACGAATAACAAACTTCGCCATATAATAGAAGACACAAAACCCTGGGCTCCAGAAGGCAACAGAAAAGAACAGAGAGTTCTTACAAGATTCAGAATTAGCCACACATTCATTACACACCAACATCTAATGAAAAGAAAAAAGGTGGAAAATTGTTACCGTAGAACATATAATCCTGGAGTGCCAACTATATAAAGAACTCAGACGGAAGCACAAAATACCAGACAACCTGCAAGAAACGCTAAGCCCAGAAATTTTTTTTTATATGAGTACCTCAACGAAACCGATCTGTACCGTAAAATCTAAATCCCAAATATTCTATTATTTCTAAATCATCTATCTTAAATGTCTTATCATAAAATTGTAAATATACTTCATTGTAAATTAATGCCAACATTCATTCTTGCAAATCAATGTAAATTACTGTAAATGTACCGGGGTGCTAATAACCACAGCAGTTGAACCGCCCCCAAAATATATCTTTAAAAAAAAATGAACAACGAGCAAAAAATAAATAATAAAATAAAGGAAATTGGAGTGACCAAAACGAGCAAAAAAAGGAAACATATGGTCTCGCGATCGGCCCCTGAGTGGCAATCGACCGATTGCCTACTTTTGACTTATACTGTCACTCGTGTGTCTGTCTATAGAAATAAGTGGCCTGCAGAAATTTTGGTCTAACTTTAGAATCTAAAAAATATTTGTTGTATTCATTCCTTATTCGTGGTAAATATTATTATTTCAATGTTTATTTATTTTAAGTCTATTCAATATAAAAATAATAATACTGTGCCATCAGGACCTGCGAAACACATGATAAATACAGTAAAAAATTGTTCCACACCTTGCAACGACTAAAACTGTTGGAATCGAATCTGAGACTCTGGCACCGGCAGCAAATTCTCTTCATTTATGGTACAAAACCAGGAAGAGAGCGTTTTTGATCGGTCTCGAGTCCTAAAGGATTTGGTATCGAATCCTGATCTGAGTATAGTTGTTTATATACGTCGCTATCACGTCATCGTCATTAAAAAAAGAATTTACTTACACTTCGCGTGTATTTGCGTAACAAATATCTCGTCACCATCTGAACGTAGGTTTATAAACCCCGACAATCTGATTTTACTATAGATAGTAGATTATCTGGTAATCTGAAATCATTGTAACTGATGTTATTTAATAGATATTAATAGGATCGATGCATTATTCATGGAGTGTTCTGTGTACAGACCTCTCTGTTTCACTCTGTATACTAATAGGGTTTGGTTGGAGAATCATATAAAAATTCCTTACAAGTAACTCACTATGTTTTATTATATAATGTTTAAATATAATTGAACAGATGGTTAACAAATTAATTACTTTGCTAGAGTACAACCTTCAGTCGTGACTCACGAGTTTTACTAATAAACACATTAATAAGTTAAAAGAACTTTAGTTGCAATAGACAAGTTTGACAGCATAAATGCTACTTTGATAGATTTGGGGCACAATATTGAAGAAATAGTAATTAATGGGGCTCCAAACAATGGCGGATCCAGCTTGCACTTGAACTTCTGAAAACAACTTTTGGAGAAGATGCTTTTTGGAGTCGAACTGCGTGTGTTTTGGGTGGTTTAAAGATAGCGGGAATTCAATATAATATGATCAGAAATCTGGTAGATCATAAATGTCATAACGATTATGAATACTAAACTTTACCCAGTTTGGCGAAATAATCCATACCAATTGACTGTTAAAAAAGAAAGTCAAATTTGGGTCCTGTTAAGACGTTTTGACCAATGTTCACAATCACGACAATACACCAGGTCACCCTTATAGTGTGAGCAGGTGTATTGTCGTGCAGTTTTTGGCGAAGAATCAAGTAAATCTGATTCCTCATTCATCTGACTTGGCCCTTAGTGACTTTTCTTCTTCCCAAACCTGATTTATTCGCTAGAAGGACGCCGTTTTCAAATGATTGAAGATATAAAATAGGAAACTATGTTTACTTACTTTTTTAATCATTATTTATAAAATTTAATTTTGTCAAAACAAATTTGAGGGGCGGGGGGGGGGAAGTATTTACTCTCATTATTAGCTTTCTCTTTTCACCACTACTGTCGAAATAAATTGACTGATTCTTCACCGTTTACTAAAAAACCTGTTGATGATTATTGATAATAGTACATCTTCAGAGAATTATAGACTTCAAAAAAGAATTTTTCAATTAACATCTTATTATTATTTTTGCTATATTTTATGCTACCAGTTCAGATCCATTAGTAGATAGATAGATTTTATTTGGACAAGGTGTTAATTAACCAAACCAAATAATGTCTACTTTACATATGTATCTACGAATCAGCCTATAAAATTAAGTAGATGATGAGCTATGTCGAAACGTTTGACGATGGTTATGAATAAAATAGTATTACTTCATAGGAATCTGTTTAAAATATATTTCGATGTTTCCTGTTATTTATTTATTTATTTAATTATTTATTTAATGTTTGTAGCATTGTAAACAGGACTAACCCAACACTACAACATTATTGCAAAATATAATTACATTCTTATATAAGCTGTTCACTTTTGTAAGGACAAACCAGATCTAATTATTTTGGTTACTTTAATAGTGTAATACGGACTTTAAATTAAAAATATTCCTTACGCTGTAAAACCGACTTTAGATTTATTGGTTCTGATACTTATTAAGAAAGTGACATTTTTATAATTTTTTAATACCAACATGACATACAGTTTCAAAGGTGCAAACTATTGAAAACAAACTAAGAGGAAGCTCTTAGTTTGTTCTTACAAAAGTGAACAAGTCATATCTATATATTCCTTTGATAATATATTAGAAAAAACCAGTAATATTTTGATGGATGAAATTGCTATTTTGCACAAATATCTTAGTAAAATATAATCATAACTTTTTAATGGTAGGTATTGCCAATTTAGCTAGTGACCTAGTGACATTTATTACATTTTAGCTTGTCATACATTGGGTAAAAAATAATATTTGTTTATTGTCGCTAAATTTAATGTACAGATTATAAATCGCAACTGAGATCATACAGCGATATAAAACATACGAATTTTAGAAGCCTTAATTTAATATTATTCTACGTATTCTACTGCCAACGTTAATTTGCGTCAATAAAATGTTTTATAACATTTATTTATTTACTAAAATGTTATTATACTATGATATTGACTTTCATATTGGTTGAATTGCATTTTAATTTATTATTTCATTTCATTTTTACATGAACTGCTACATTTTTTGTTTTTTTTTTTTGTTGTTTTAATAGCAGTGTATCTGCTGCTTCGCTACAAAAATAAATAAATAAATAAATAAATAGTCGTATATGTATAACGCTCCACATTTCTGTGGACATACATGCTTCTCTTCACACTGTGATAACTCCGTTATTATCAATTTTTCATGTATAGTGTAAAATACTTTATTATTCTGTCTGAAATGATCTTATTCATTATTCTAAAATAATTGATACATCACTATAAAACCCCGATGTTATGTATCCACAAGCTTAGTACTACTACGTTCAAAAACAGAAAATGGCCAAATACACCATTTCGGTGCATGATGGATAAACATATGCTCCCGCGGTTTTTTTAGATCTACATTTTTTGTCTACATTATATCGATATATATCTTAAGGTTTAACTAATGTATTAGTGGGACTGGAATGAGTACAAAACATATATTTATTTATGTTTTTTCAGAAATTTTCCTTATATATAATTACGAAATATAATTTCCTTCATTATTTATTACGGCTTCCCAACGTTCTATTCTTTACTATTTCTTTTCGGTTCTATAAATATGGTCGTTTTTCATTTAGTTTTTAATTTAATCTCTAATTATTGAAAGTAAATCAGAAACTAAAGAAAAAAGGTCCAACTTTATTTAACCGAAAAGGAATAATTTTTCGTGACAATATACATCCTCACTCAGCAAAAATAACCCGCGAATAAGTTTAGAAATAAACTGGGAAAATATTACATATCCACCGTATTCATCCGATCCGCGCCTTCCGATTTTCACCTATTTAAGTCTATGAACATAAACTCAGAGATAAAAAATCACCTGATCAGTTATTTTCAAAGTCAAACCCAAAAAATGCCTATAGAGAGAATTAGTACAACGTTGGGAAGCCGCAATAAATAATGATGGAAATTATATTTTGTAAATATACATAATATAAATTTCAAAAAAAAAAAAAATATTTTGTACTCTAAAATAACTGATCTCTTTCCAGCCCCCCTAATTATTAATTAAAAGTGCACAGAGAATCAATACTGATGTCAAGACCTCACAAGCCCCAAATAATAATAATAATAATAATAATGTGCCAATGTTCCAAAGAGTCACAGATGTTACCTACCACTACAAATCGTCTCGCAAAGTCCACTATATGTGCCTAGAAAAACTCTTTAAGTCTATATCTAGGAATTAATTTTTACTAATTATCACTCACCTGAACAATTATGGGACTTTGAGGAGCAATCAGTAATGTGAACTAAAATAATAATAATAATTGCCGTGTGTATTTAGCTCCACTAGTCTCTAGTATGATGTGGCTCAAAAAGTTGCTGAAGTTTGCGATTAGTGAACGCTTGTTAGTGCATAAAGTATAAAGCTTGTATACTGCATAAAGATCTGACAAATACCATAATAATAATTATAATAAATGTATTTAACGGCTCAAGAGCCAAAAAACAACTCTGGTCCCTAGGGGGACGCGGATGAAGTCGAAACCCTCATTAAGATGTTAGTTTTGTAGGAGAAACTGGTGAAAACAAAGGTATTTATCCCGATCTTAACCCTTTCGCTGCTACGCCCGTAAATATACGTTTTCCAAAATATTTTTTTATGTGCTACTCCCGTACATTTACGTTTTTTAGTTTTATAAACTGTGCTTCTTCCGTGTATATACGTACGAGAACTTGTACGAACTTGATCGCAAGAAAGTGAGTATTCTAGTGACGAAGACGAAGAAAGTGCAGCTAGATCAATATTCTAGTTACATTCCGTTCGCTACAGCTAGATCATCTAAGTCTGTCAATAAAAAGAAGAGGAAACAGGATGAACAGTTTCCACCAATTATACATTTATTTGATAACACTGATTCAGGATTTCAAGCTGAGTCGTCAATTGTTGATTATTTTGAAGCATTTTTTTCAAATATTCTTGCTGGAAAAAGTGCCGCCAAAACTAATAGGGCCAATTCAAACATTATATTGTTAATTTGATAAATGTTTAATTTTGTTATGTTGAAACCAGGTGACAATATTTTGATTTTGTTACAAAAAATTGCAACAAAAAAGTCTTTTTGCGTTTACGTAAATGAAAAGGAACCGATTCGAAAAATCACTCTAAGAAGAGGAAAGACATTCGATATTTTTGTCCAGATTTTGACGTGGGACTTTGCATTGTTCCTTGTTTTAAATTATTTAATACAATAAATAAATTATAAATAGTATTTCATATTGTTGGGTCGAATAAAATTTGCTTGAAATTTTTTGTTTATGTAAAACCTAGATGGTTTCTCAATCCCTGCCGGCTGAAAATAGGCACTGATCCCGGGCCGTAAAACCCAAAAAATGCTAGATGCGCTTTAAACGTATATATACGTACGAGATTTGGGATATTCCATGCTACGTCCGCATTAATACGTACGATACAATTTAATATGCTTCGTACGTATATATACGTTTCAAGGCTTTCTTAACCTAGCACACGCAGTTGTGTTCAGCGTCCCTAACTCCGCAGCGAAAGGGTTAACAATAACTTATCGTCTTGCACGATACCATCGGAATAAAATACTGAAGTAATTTCTAGATTTAGTGAATTTATCTTTTCGTCTTGTTAAATACTCACGCCACTGCTTGATTATATTACTACCAGATTTTTCTCGTACATTTCTGTAAATAAATAGTTCAGAATGACATCAACTATATGGAATTCGTCGCTATTTTCTAGGCGCCTGTTAATTACGTTCCCAAATTGCTATAATTGACATATTTGCTTTAACTTGAAGTTAATAAACCTAAATTTGGTAAGCATGTTCTTGTATGTAGGTCATTGAACAGAAATATTTTCTTCATTTAGCAATATGTACATGACACTATATAAAATATAATTATCTAAAATTAATATTGTTCATTTAAAGTTGAATGAACAAATAATTGTAATAACTAATTATAGTTATAATATGCGCAAACACAAATTGAAAATTTGTGTTTTGAACTGTGAAAGATAACCACATATTATAATTAGGTTAATATATTCCAAATAATTCTCTCTGCTGAGGTTATGTATTTGCAGTTTGTCCCGATTGGGCCGAAATTTCATTATTGTAGGCTTCTTTTGTTGTATGCCGCTTAAGGATCTTTGACCATATAAGTTGCAATTACAAGATGACAGATACGAAAAGCTGCCATTATTTATTTTGGATTAAATCTGATGTGAGAAAAAATAACTTTCAGTTCGTGTTGTTTTTTATATTCCTGGAAATGAAATCTTGATTTAACAATAAGGTAAATGTTCAGCGAAATATTTAAACCAAAAAGGCTTGTATTTGTTCTTTCGTTTGTTTATTTATGATAAATATTTTACGTTAAAGATGACTTATTTGGTTGGCCGGCACTTACTTAAGATAAAATCTTTTTAGGAATCTCCTGTAGATTTTCTTCGTTTTTTTTCGTTTGGGCATTTTTAAGCTCTTTTCTAAACTGCAATTGGAAATGGGAGTTAAATATTTCAGCAGTAACAACTGCAATATTTAAATTTAGAAACATGTTCAAAATTAAAAGCTGAAGACTCATTTTTTATTTAAATTAATTATTGATTGCATCAGCTACTAAAGCTATTGACCACCAGGTTAAATTATAGTTTACATGGGTACTATGTATATATATATATATAAATTTGTACAAATATGTATTATTTAAAAGTTATATTTTTGAGGCGATGATATTTTTGACCCTTAAGATATTGGATGACTCTGGCTTCTATGTCGGGGTTGTTGGCTAGCAGGGCGTTTAAGGTTGCTGGTAAGAAGTTGTTTGCTCTTTGTATTTTGTATTTGTGGCTGTCTAGAAGGTTGTGTTCCACGGTTAAGCGAGATGCATGTACTGCATTGTGGCGGATCGGTCCTTTGGAATATATGTACGTAGGTGTACATGCAGTGATGGCATCCTACGGGTTCGGACCGGTTCGCGCGAACTGTTTTTTAAAATTATGGAAACCTTAGGGAACCGGTTGTTAGAATTATTAAAAATAAATGAATTACTCTGACTTCAGTTTTGAATCGTGCGCCGTGCCTGCAGTGTTGCAAATGTAATATTTATTTTATAGGTTATTAATAATACGCTCTTATTTTTTACCTTATATTTAATAAATGGAAGTAAGTTATTTGTTTTCACTCTTAAAAATACAGAATAGGTTCCTAGATATCGCATGACTTTATAGAACAGCTTCCTGAAAATTTAGGATGCCATCACTGTGTACATGATGTGCCCAAGTCCCAGTCTTGTTAGGATCACTTGCTCTCTTCTATTTGTACGGGAGGCCCATTGACCTACACTGTCTTTTATTTTGTGTAAGTGGTTATTTTGTTTTTGCTATTTTCCGCTTTTCTTCGAGTTTTCTTCGGATGTAGCTCTTTAAGTCATAACTTGGGGTGGGTATGTCCATTATTTCTTCATTTATAGCTTCTTTAAAAAGACTAATTTAGGCATCCAAATTAAGGTATAATCAGTTTTAACATTTTTGGTTTTAAATAATTTAATTTTGGAAAATCATGGGAGTGTTCTGTGTAATAAATTAGTGTCTGGTTTTACATAATCAGTTTTAATATTTTTAAGTTTCAAGAATTTATGTACCTATTATATCGCATATATTTTAGTTAAAAATACTAATTTGAACCAATCACAAGCGTGGAAGAAAACATTAATTTTGACGGTTGTATTATGAATATTTTGTGAATATGAAGAGATAAATGCGCCGATTTGTTTCCTTAACCACTTTGGCTATAATTTTTAACACTACATATAGACTTAGACAATGACGATGAAGAGTGTAAAGTATTTTTCGAAACCACTATTATAATAATCCCGTGCAGAAAGTGAGGTTATGCAACTTAATTTCTGCTTAATTTACATTAATTTAACTGGTAAATCGGATATGTTTGAATACAGTAGTGCGTATTAAAAAAATTAAAAAAAAAAAAAAAAACGGATTAGTGCTTAATTTGGATTAAATGGGTCATCATGCTGGCTGATAGTCACGAAACCAAGGCCATTCCTTTGAATAAAAAAAAAAAAAAATAGACTAATTTAGTATTGAGAACTGACACGCTCGGATGCGCAGTCTGGTGGTCAAATATTGTACTACGCGCCTTTAATACTGTTTGAACTTATTACATATGTTCTAGTGTTGATTTTTTGTTAGAATGTCGATAGAAGTTTTGCAAAACTGTAAAAGTAGAACAAATTGTAGTGTATTTGGCTGGCATTCAAGACAGGACAAAGATAGGCATCTTAGTTTTTTCTTCTTCTTTTCTTAAGAAAAATGGAGGGAAAGTTTATAGTAAGTCCAGATTGGAAAAGATTTGGTTATGGACAGGAAGAATGCATGGGAATATATTAGTTAAAAAGTAACTGATACTATGGGAGTTTGTTCATTACATTTGTCGTAGAAAAACTAAACTGCACTAATATATTAATAATAATAGCTAATAATATTAGCTGCTTCTGTCCAACTAAAACTAATTTTATTTCATGAGGCAATGAACATAATGCACTTGTTTACAAACATAATCCATATATTATAAATTCAGATGACCGACACTCAGATGTACCACATAAAATTAAATGCCCGGCATTTAGCACCTGCTTAACTACAAATTACACTTCAATAAATCTACTGAAATTAAACTTTAAATACTGTAATTTGATGCCCACCTTCTGTTATACACCTCAATACATGGGTAGCGCGTAAAAATTTAAAAATTTCACAAATCTTTACTCGCATTTTCATAAAATAAAAATGTACTGTGCAATTAACCTGTTCGCTGTTAGCATATTGACAGCTGAATACTAGACACGACAGCCATATTGCCTTGGACTACAGTGCCGCCAAGGATAATGTCACTTCTCAATAGTTTCAGTAGGTGTAACCAGAAAACCCTTATCTTGTCGTTCATTTGTCTGTCTATTTGTCGTCGATAGATATTTTAGCTAAACGGCTGGACGTACAAAGTTGAAATTTGGCATAATTATGACTCACCTATAGGTGAGTCATAAGATACTAAGACTTCGAAAATATATATATATATACCTCAAACAATATATCTTATATATTTGGTTGTGGGAAGAAAAAATATTAAAACTAAAATTTGCTTCGTTAATTCTTAGTACTTTGTGTTTCAGAATTTTTCCTACATATGTATAGTTTAAAGAACTGTATATGTGTGCTAAAGTTAAATTCTGTAGATCCAGACAGTAAATTAATTTTAAATATTGACGAAAAATGTGCATCAAAAAAGTCTGAATGGTTAAAACAGATTCATTTTTGCATGATTATCCAAGGGTTCTTTCAAAAAATTATCAAACATAAAGCTAGGAGCGTACTTTGAATATGGAGATTTATTCAGTTCCTGATCTGAAATACATCATCATTCAAACCTTCTTCAACATATTTCCTTATTTTTTTGCCAACTCTGGCCAGTTGCGTATTTTCAGCCTTTTTATGTATCTCTCAATGTCATCTAAATAAGTGCTGCTCAAACTATTTATGTCGTGTACCGATAGGATTTATTTCCAATGTACCACGAAGCGGTGCTATATTTGTGTTCTTGTGTTCTTCAGTGGTGTCCAACCTTTTTCCATAGTGAGGCCATATATAATATACAGGGTGTTTGTTTGAAACGCACCTCGAATAACTCCTTTATTTTAAGAGATACAAAAAATTCTTCAAAAGAAAAGTTAAACTAGACAAAATGGCCCACTTAAGGACTATAATAAGAATTCTGCATCACTTCCGGTTTCAACGGAAATTGTTTCAACTTTTTATCTAGCATAGGAAATCGGTATTTTAATTTTTTATTTTTCTTGAAAGTACAAAATCAGCTTTATAAGGATATTAAAATATCATACTTTAATTTCAACCATTTCAAAATGGCGACCATTTATTTACAAAATAATAAATAACATAAATCGTACAAAATTAAACATAGCAAGCTACGAAAACGGTTTTGTTGCATAAAAAAAAAAAAAAAACAAATAAAACCTGCAAATTTTTTTACCTGTTACTACGAGTTTGATATTAAAGGTGATAAAATCGTTTGCAATATGGTTTACGTACATTATTAAAATGAAGAAATGTCAGATATGGTTATGACATTCAGGGAATCTCAAATAAATTCTATTAGGGTCCAGAAACTCTACCAAGAAAGGTATCCTGAAGGTAAACATTAGAAGACTTAGAACATAGAGTAAGAACAGCCATCAGGGAAATTCAAGAGTATACCCTTCTAAATGTAATGGAAGAGTTTTTATTACGAATGAGAAAATGTGTGGATAACAACGGCGGTCATATTGAACATTTGTAAATTTTCCTTAGTTTATTACTACATTTAGTCATATTTTGTTTTATTGTTTTTCCTTACATAATGTTATATCTTTTTATAATTTAGTTTCTACGATTTTTATGCTATTTATTATTTTGTAAATAAATGGACAATTTCCGCTCAAACCGGAAGTAATGCAGAATTCTTATTATAGTCCTTATGTGGGCCTTTTTGTCTAGTTTAACCTTTCTGCTGAAGAATTATTCGAGGTGTGGCATTTCAGACAAACACCCTATGTATAGTATGGGCCGTATAGAGTTGGACCAGGGGCCAGATATTCAAAAATCACTTGAGGACAGGAGAGAAGTATAAATTAACAAAATCACTTGAATATGGGGGGCATAGATGTTCCTAAATCACTTGAGGACGGGGGAGTAAAAATTTATAAAATCACTTGAGAACGGTAGAGGGTAGAAATCCAGAAAATCGCTTGAGAAAGGGGATATTAATTCAGAAAATTTATTGAGAATGATCGAGGAAGTAATATCGGACCGAATCTGGACACCACTGTATTATACTATTGTTTTTTTCTTTTCTGGTACTATGCTTTGAGTAGTGATGGTTAAAATATTGCTTCTGCGACTGGCCAGCTTAGCAACTGAGTAGTGTTTTCTTAAATAATAATTTTGTCGGGATATAGTCTAGATATTATTAACCCCTTCAGTAACCATTAAAAAATTTTAAAATGGAAAAAAACATATTTTTTTTTATGAATGAATTTTATTTACTCGCTGCCACATACCATGAATAGTATTTATTTTCGCCCGAGTACATTCGGGAGTGATCTTTTCTGCAGGTAAAGCTTGCCCGAGTTATGTCGGGTGTGGGAATTTTCGCACATAATAGCTGCCCGAGCATACTCGGGCGTAGTCCTTAAGCGGTTAAGTAGAACCGGGTATCTTTAATCTGGATAGTCGGGACACTGCATCCCTTGCTCAAACAGACGTTTTTTTTTTTTTTTTTTTGTGATAAATCTTATAGCTAAAAGATAATTTATTAATTTATTTCTTATTCGCTATAGTAAAATATTGTTATAATAATTACTTCGAATTACTCGAATGTATAAAGTATAAATTATAGTACAAAATATGTCGAAAAAAAAAAACGCTGTTATAAAACTGTTGGATTCAGCCTTATTTTGTGCAATAAGTGTTGTCGCGCTAAAACGGTTTACGTCGAGTACGCAGCAATGCCAGGGCGTGTGATATATGCCAGTTTGTATGCACACTGAAAGTCAGCTTACATGAGTTCGGTGGTGTTTACTGCTGCCCGGGTGCGTCTCAGAGTCTTCTGCATTTTACGCAGCGCAGCAGTCTATGGTCACTAAGAAGCATTTTACGCAAGTACAGCTTAGGGATGGGAACGATATATCGATATTTGGAAAATATCGATACTTTAGAAAAATATATCGATATTTTTATATCGATATTTGAAATGCGATATATCGCGCAAAATATCGATATTCGCACAAAATATCGGTATTCTTGTATATTTTTTACATTTAAATATATGCTGTTCACTTTTGTAAAAACAAACTGTAGGTAATTCCAAACGTTTAGGCGGAACTAGATTTTGAAATCTGGTAATTTTTATCTATTAATTCGGACTTTTGCTCATTTTGTTTAAGTTTTGTAAATAATACTCACATTGCAAATACTAGATTAAATTTATTGTCATTATAAAATGTCCTTTTCAATGCATTTTAATTTTTTGTCATTCTTAATAAAAAATTTCCCATTTATTGTCTTCATAATATGGAAAAATGTATTAAAATATTTGACATATGCCATTCGCTTCAATGGTTTCACTGGCGTTAGTTTCACTGTTGGAATTTTATATTTTCACATACTAAACCTGAAACATGAAATAACCCAAGCAAGGTCCCTTTTCGTGACAACCTAAAATAACGAAATTTCCATTTAGTTCCGCCTAATCGTTAAAGTAAAATGAAATTTTGATTTCAATAATTTGTACCTTTGAAATGTCATGCTGGTATTAATTTTTTTTTAATTTTCACTTTCTTAATAATGGTCATAACCAATAAATCTAAAGTCGGATTTTACAACGTAAGTATTATTTTTAATTAACATTTAAAGTCCGTAATACACTATAAAAGTACTTTTACTATAAGTTGTTTCATTTTGTAATACGTAACTAGATCTGAAGATTTTGGTAACTTTTGTGGTGTAAACGGACTTTGACGTATCCGTGTGAACCAATGCTATGATAATATTATAAATGTTTTGTAAATATACAACATAAAAAATGAACTTTCCCTGTTAGTTACGTATTACAAAATGAGACAGATAATATTAAAAATATTATTTACTATATTTACTATAAAAGTAACCAAAAAGATCGGTTTGTCATTACAAAAGTGAACAGCATATATATATATATATAATTATAAGAGCAGTTAACTAGGAAAAGTTGGTTGGTAGCTGGGTGAGTACCAACTATAAAGTGAGTCAAATGGCGACTTCTTATCGAATCGCGCATATATCGATATTCAAAAATAAATTCCCATCCCTAGTACAGCTTATTTATGAGTTTATAAGGTCCTATTCCCTAGTTCCACTTCAAATTTTGACTAAATCGCATTAGAATTGATTATGGCAAATTTGCGGATTCCATAAATAGCATCAAACTCCTTCCCTTAATAGGCCTGTGGTACTGAAGACCAAACAAACGAACATATTGTGACAGGATGTGCCAACAGAAAATATAAGAGCGGTATTGTGGATTTTGTGGTACCAACATCAGTATAAATTGAGCACATCAATAACCTAGAACCCAGACATATAATTATAATTCTTTTGAAAATTAATATGCCATTTGATGTATCTATACTTCATGTTTGTTTGATGTAGTCATACAATAAATATTAAATGCAGTCCATAATTTAACTTCAGTAGCAAAATTAGTGTACATTCATTCTTAGCAGAACGTTGGGCAATAGTATTAAATGTATAAATATTGGTAGTAAGCTGGAGTTAAGAAGACAATGGTTTAAGAGTACTTTTTGCATTTACTTTGAGATAACTGTCACACAAGAGAAACTATGAGATGCATCTTTAAGTAAAGTACCAAATTCCCAACATGTAAGATATTCAAAACTGATTATGCATAATTTGAAACATAAATTACTTAATATATTTAAATGAAGATGAAGTTTAGTTAAAGTTTTATTTCAGTTTTTTCTTGTGTTAGAATTTAGTAGCGAAACAAAATGATAATTTTATGTATGCTCAGTTATCACACTGCACAAAGTTTAAACACGGTGTTAACACACGAATTTTAATGTCCAAAAGTAGAGGAACAGAATTTTAAATAGGAAATCTATGCAAACTGCTTAACAGCTTCCTCTCAGCTTCACAACCCAACTTATTCTCTCGCAACGTACAAAGCAACATTATGTAAACACTTGCTAGACTCAATCAAAAGTTTTTCTACTTTTAAAACATATAATTAAGTTGTGATGCTAGATAATTAATATAAAAACTAACTAACTAGTTTTGTTAGTGTTCTTCTAAACTATGGCTCACACAGTTTTAAACTTCTTAGACTTTACTAGGATTCACAGTCAAATTATATCTGGACTAGAATTTCTCTGCAACGTACATCTAGAAGAGTTAAATACAAGTTTGATCAGAATTTTACAATATTTCTACCTCATATATGATGGTTGACGAACAACGAACAGTATTCACGTGCCAGAAAACCTGGGTTCGAATCTCAATCAGAATATTTGTATTCATGGTTATCGCATATCTTATATAATAAAGCTCTATGTCTGTTGTTTTTCGTGTACCTATCGTGTATATTCGAAACTCGTCGTATGTAATACAAGTACTACGACAGGAGAAGCGTACAGTGACTCATTTTTAGGGTTTTGTAGGTATGACCAAAAAACCCTTATACCGTCATTTTGTCGTTTGTCTGTCTGTCTGTCTGTCTGTTTGTCTGTCTGTCTGTCTGTCTGTCTGTCTGTCTGTCTGTCTGTCTGTCTGTCTGTCTGTCTGTTCGGTAAAAATTGTAGCCAATTGTAGATGTGCGTTTAATCATTGGTGTTCTAATTTTTCAAACAGGTAACTTGCAAACTAGAGTTCGAATCCTGTCAATTTTAATTCTTTTTGTTTTTTTTTTTTTTTGCAGTTTTCATTTGTTTAAATTATTTTGTCAAAATTCTAGTTATATTTTGGTAAATGTTGCATTTAATTTTTAAAAGCGTAAATTTAATAACCAGTGGGAAGTGTTGAAATTGTAATTTAATTCTGTTTGATGTATACGAAATCAGAGGGCGGGGCTAATGATTTAAGCAACCAATAGCAACCATAGGCGCAATTTTCAAAATCTTAATGAACCTTGCTATGTAAAAAAAATACTGCACATATTTAGAAACTTAAATAATGGTATGAGGCATTCGAATTAAAATTCATAAAAAAATATTTTGACATAAAATTTGTTTTGGCATCCCAAATAATCATCATTCAGTTATTAAATACCTGCAAAACCCTGAAATGTGTGAAAATTCACACTTCACATCAATTTTTTTCTGTTCAGTAGTGCAGTGCTTAATAAAATGAATAAACTTGTAATATCTCACTTATTAGTTTATCTTATTATTATTTCTTATAATAATATAAAATAGCTAATTTGATTGTATGAGGGACATTCAATAATTAAAGAAATAAATTGACAATTGAAAAAAAAAATGGTTACTGGAGGAGTTTGGTACTTTCATGACTTTAGGTTGGCATCACTGGGATGAGCTGAGAACACCTGATGGATAAAAATTGTTTTTTCATTTCTCAAAATTGCATTTAACGATGGCGTGTCTGCTTGAAGTTTCCACATTAGTTGAACAACGTTCAGTGATCCAGTTTTTGCCTTCTGACGGTGAAAAACCGGCTAAAATCTTTTCTCGAATGATTTTACAGTATGGTGAAAGTTGTATGAATCGCGGAAATTTTTATAAGTGGGTAGAGCAGTTCAAAAATTGTCGAACCTCAGTGACTGACGAGCGACGTCTTGGCCAGCCAGTTTAAATGTCAACTCCTTCGCTTGAAACCCACATTGACGACATTATTCGTGAAGACCGACGTATTACTGTTGAAGATATAGCAAAAAAAGTTGCCGTAAGTGTTGGAACAGTTCATCACGTTATCATCAACATGCTCAAGTACAGCAAGACAAGTGCAAGGTGGGTCCCGAAACAGTTAACGCAACAACACAAGGAAACAAGACTCAAGTGTGTACTGAATTGAAAGAACGCTATGAAAGGGAAAGTGATCCTTTTATAAACAAGATTTTAACGTGTGATGAAACTCGGGTTCACCATTTTGAACCAGAATCTAAAAGACACAGCATGGAATGGAAGCACACCAGCTCACCTGTCCAAAATAAATTCAGAACGCAAGCATCAGCGGGAAAAGTCATGTTGACCGTCTTTTGGGATGCCTGAGGTGCCGTCTTTTGTGATTATTTGGAAGATCAGCGTACAATAAACAGTGCCTGCTACTCAGACAATCAGATGAACAAAGTAAAGCTAACAATGAGAGAAAAATGTCGCGGATCTCAAAGAAAAGGTGTGATATTACTCCACGATAATGCTCGCCCTCATACCGCCAAGCTGACCCAAGAAACCATTGAAAAAATGGGTTAGGAGATACTACCTTATCCTCCCTACAGTCCAGATTTAGTTCCTTTTGAATTTTATTGGTTTGGTCCACTCAAGGAGGCATTACGTGGAAAAAAGTTCAGGCACAACGAGGAAGTCAAAGAATTTGTGGGAAACTGGCTCAAACAACAAGACAAATATTTCTTTGCATCAGGGATAAAAAAACTAGTTCATCGTTGGGACATGTGTATTAATATTCGTGGGTATTATTTTGAGAAGTAGTAAAAGTCTCATTTTGTAAAAATTTATAGTTTTTTTTTTTTCCTATATCAATTGGTCTCTTTAATTATTGAATGTCCCGCGTATTTACGAGGTAATCTCAGAAACTATCGAACCGATTTAAAAAATTCTTTCATTCGTGTATAGTTTAGATCAGTGATGGTTAACCTATGACCCGTGTGTCACACAGTGACCTGTATGCCGATTTAAAATGACCCGTACAAAAGAAGATATTTGTAGTTCTGAAGATTCTGAAAAGATATTCTAAGATAACTAAGGTTGGGTCTCAGAGGGTGCATTCACGAAACAGGTTAGGAAAACGACTAGTTTCATAGGCCAATAGTTGTTACGAAATTGAACCCATAAATGCCACGTAAGGAGTGGTTAAGTTAAGAAGCATCAAAATTTGCTTAAATGTTACAATAACATCCTTCCAAGCCTTAAAATCCCTGCTGTTATAAACAATTACCAAATAAAATATATCAGAGATGACGTGATTTCTAGACAATAAACACTACAAACCGCACTTATAATTCAATACTTACGTTCATAGTTCCAAGATTTATAAAATAACACACTAACTTAAGTTATTACAAAAATAAACAACAATTTCATTTGACTTTTACAACAAACACTCTATTAAGTTACGTAATGTGCTAATGTTAAAATATTTTTAGAATATTAACATACAGTCACAGATAGTCAAAACAAAGTACATGTTTTGAATTAAAATTTTTGTCGATTGTTATTGAGGCGTGACAGGACACTCAAATTTTATTTATTAATAAATTAATGTGTTAAGAGGAATATTAATGAATGATCTAATGCTGCGGATCACAAAAATTTGTATGACATAACTCGTTGGGTTTGGTAATGGAAGACCACATAAATTATTTAACTCAGTTTTGAATGTTTATAGCATCATAATGATAATTATTTATCTTCACTTTATGGCATTTTAACTAGTTTAGTAAGACTTGCATTGAATAAAATGAGCAAATTAATATAAATCATGATGTTATTATGAATTACAAATACGTTGTCTGTTTTTCTCGTAAATTAAATATTACGACATGGAAATATAAATTATTTTTGGAATAAATTCTTCAAAATTAGAATATACTGACTGTTAATGCTATTGCTTATTTTGTATTACTGGAATAATTCCTGAAAACTATTCTTTGAAACATCTATTAGCATCTTTGTCTCATTTTGAAAAACCAATGATACGTTTGAGATCTCTGTTATTGTCGTATTATATTACACTTGTTCAAGTATGATGATCAATAAATTCTAAATAAAAAAAAAGATGACACCTTCAAAAATTTTACAGGCAAGATGCTTTGAATCGTATTTTTTTTTTTTTTTGAGTGTTACCTAGTAAAGTCACTAGAGTTATCTAGTAACGAAGACAATTAAATACAAGTCTTGCATGTCTGTCCATTTGACGGCACGGTAGATATTGAGGCTCGACGGCTAGACCTAAAGTTAAAATTTGACGTGCATATGCAATTCTAAGAGCCTTATATAAGATATATTTCTTGAAAAATATTTACATTGATGTACCTGTAAAAAATATGGTATATATTTTATTAGGTTTTGAGTAGGTATGGTATCAAATGAATGCTCTTAATGCGTAGATGAACGAAGGGAAAGTGTTTTTTTTTTTTAATTTTTAATGTAACGCGTTTTTTGTGGTATACTCTATAATCGAGAAAGGATTAGTCTAACAATATAAAAAAAAAAAACTTTGGCACTTTGAATAGCGATAGTGCAACAAGTTTTTTTTATGATCTGATATATATATATATATATATATATATATATGTGTGTGTGTGTGTATATATATATAAATATATATATATATATACTTGCCGATTTGCTTACTTTTTAAAACGCTAGATGCCAACGCCATCTATGTGTAATATCTTAAGTTACACATAAACATCTGACAGTTGTTGTGAATAACCTAAATTTAAGAATTTTTTGTTTTTTAGAAAAATTAAATGTGTTTTTTTTTAATTTTTAGGGTTTTGTAGGTATGACCAAAAAACCCTTATACGGTCATTTTGACGTCTGTCTGTGTGTCTGTCTGTCTGTCTGTCTGTCTGTCTTCACATAGGAAAAATACTAAAACATCTAAAAAACATATACCCTAGAAATATAAACAAAATATGTGCTCATCGAAAAATATATATATATATATATATATATTTTTAGTAGAGTATCAAATGATAGCCCTTAGTACGTGGATTAACGATCAAAATTTTATTTTTGCAAAATAAATTATTTTGATTGTTTAAATTAAAAATCTGAAAAAATTCTAAGTAATGCACATTGGTGTGAACCGAAATAGCACAACAGAATTTTTTTATCAGATTATGTTTTTGTCAAAATTCTAATTATATTTTGGAAAATGTTGCATTTAAATTTAAGAGCCAATTTAATAACCAGTTGGAACTGTTGGAATTTAATTTTCATTCTATGTGTCATGTATACAAAACCAGAGGGGCGGAGCATATGACTTAAAAACCAATGGAAGCCATAGGCGCAATTTTCAAAATCTTAATGAAACTTGCTATAAAAAAATTTTAAAAAAATAGTGCACATATTTAGAAATCTAAATAATGGTATTAGATATTCGAATTAAAATTAACAAAAATATATTTTAACATAAAATTTGTTTTTCTTAGATTAACAGACGATAAATTATTTAAAAAATATCGTTCATTTGGCCGCGATTACTACAAAGCAAAATTTTTCCTACACATTCAGCATATCGCCTTCACTTATTATATATCTGCGAAACCCTGCAATGTCTGAAAATTCACACTTCACATAAATTTTTTATTGAAAATATTTTACAGGTGCCTCAGCTACTGAGGATCTTGGCACCTTGGTACCTCGAAACTTTTTGAAAGATCAAATTTTTTGTATTTTAGAAAAATTTAATGTATTTTTTTTATGTTTAAAGAGCATTTGGTTATTGGCCTCTGGTACAAATATTTTCACAAAATATTATTGCATTTCGGGGAAAATAATATTGATCTTAGATAATTTAGTAGATTGGAGAGATGATCTGCGTAATGTAGAGTTTAAAATGAAAGATATTTGTACTTAGATTAATCAACGAAACATTATTTTAATGATTTTATAGCAAAAAATACTGTCTCAGGTATTCAGAATTTTGTTGGATTTTTCATTTACGCAATTCCTGAAATTCACGAAGAAATGAAATATGTTAAAACTCATACCTTCTACACATATTTTGTAAATAATTAACCAAATTTCTCTTAACTATTTACAGATTAGTCGTTAGAGTTTTAAAAACATTAACCCTAAATCTATACAGTATCATCTATTTATAACCGTCTCATGGTTTCAGTCGGCACTTTTCATTTTAAAAACATCCTCTTAACAAGGTACCAACAGTTGAAGTAGTCCAATAAGGTAGATAATCTGACAACGCTTTAAATCATGAGTGTCGAACATAATATAACTATAGTTTTATATTAAAATTCAGCGGAACTCGTTATCCCTTGAAGAGAACCGCGGGCTCCATACACCGTCTCGGGTTTACGGCAAGGCTGTTTTGCATGCTATTTTGAATTCACCGTGAATCATTAAACTAAAACTATTCTCATCAGATAAGGTGATGACATGTTTATATATAGATGTAGTGCATTGTTATTGTAATATTAATATGTTATTCAGTTTTTTCTTCAATATTGCTGTCGAGAAGTTAATTTGTTACTGACGTAACTATTGAACATAGAACAATATAATTGATTGAATGTTGTTTTTTTTTTACAAATATGCAATTACAACTGTCTCTAAATAACACTGGTTTATTATTTGTAACCACAATATAATTTTGAAATGTTACATGTAAATTTCCGTTTTCTGTGTATTCTCATCATTACAGCAGAATAGAAATGTCTATTTTTTTTACACATTTTAAAATTTCGTATCTATCTATACTCTGTTCGAAATGCAGAAATAGTAATAAAATCACGTGAAAGTCGCTGTCTATTGGCTCTCGCATAGAATTTATGGCTCAACAGCCAACGAACGACGAGAGTTCAACAAAATTATCACATAAACATTGTATGATTAGTATTTCTTGATTTGAAACAGAGTTTTATGTAGGCGGCCAACATAATGTGAAAGTTTGGGTTTGCAATTTTCTGCTGTAATCGCGGCAAAATAAACGATATTTTGTAAATGTTCGGTGGCAATATCTCTTTAAAATAATATTTTACTTAACAAGTACATAATTTAGGCTCTACACGAGGATGAAGTTTGTAATGATAAGGGTTTTAATTATCCGAGTGTAATATAGTATTATGCGAGCCAAATACAATATTTTATCTATAACTATAATTTTATCTTTAGAAAAATAAATTTAATTTTAATTTAGACATTTTGAGCGTCAATTGCAAAACTTCAGAACTGGCGTCATCAATATGGCTACCGAACCATTAGCTGATTTTAACCAATTGCAATGTTTAAAATAATATTATTTATTGTTTTATTTATTCTTACTTATAAATAATATTCTACTTATATAGATATGCGGCGAAAATAGCTGTCGTTGCTTAGCACTCTCCATTTATAAAACGTTCATTAAACACGGTTGAGCACACATGCGTGTCCAATATACTTGGCGTGCAATATGAGCAGATTTATATATTTACTGTGGAACACAATGTATTTATTAACACACACACACACACACACACACACACACACACACACACACACACACACACACACACACGCACACGCACACGCACACGCACACGCACACGCACACGCACACGCACACGCACACGCACACGCACACGCACACGCACACGCACACGCACACGCACAAGCACACGCACACGCGCACGCGCACACGCACACGCACACGCACACGCGCACGCACACGCACACGTACACACTCGCACGCACGCACGCACGCACTCACGCACGCACGCACGCACGCACTCACGCACATGCGTGTGTGTGTGTGTCTTTCAAAATCTTTGAAATCTAGTGACTTTTTTTGGCTTAAACTAAAGAAACCGACTATATATTTGTATAACACAAAAACTAGCATTCGCTATTTTATGATGTCTGATTGCTATACCTTACCAACATAATAATCAAAAATTTACTAAGTTCAATTTCAATTTCGGACATAGGCACCAGTTTCGAAACAACCTCTTTACTACGAATATATTTTGGGAAATCTTTGAATTGATTTATTTTGAGGTGTTCTGTGAACAAACCTAAACGCACTATTGTCTGTGTCTTTGAAACTTTTCATGTCAATTAGCTTCCAATAAATTAAACAATTAATCAGCATTCTTAAAATAACATATTACACTACATAGATCTATACATAGTATGTTAATATATTCAGACGACATACATATCTTAACCTTGTTTTTTTCAGTCCCGATGATTTAATTATTTTCTTTGAAATGTTTTGTTCTGTCATTATTATTTTAAACTACTTTAAACCTATAAAACTTTATTTTTAGTCTTATATCTTGTAGAATTGGCGTCATATAAACGCTAATAAATATGCAATAACATGTTTTCAGAAGTAATTAAAAATTTAGTTTTTATTGCATTGGGATCATAGTAAATTATAGTCACAAGGACATTGCTTTTTTGTCTTCCTATGACTTTGCAACATGAAGTGGTTTTTGATAGGTTAAAACTATCATTTTTTCATAATTAAATTTTTTGTTATTTCAGAATACAAATATTTAAAATATCTATATCGAGTAAAATAAAATATACCCGCTAAATATTTCGTGAGTACCCACTAGAACAGCTAAATTTTAATAGCTAGCGCCAGTGGCTGCGCTAGCTTTTATAGAATTATTTGGCGGCATAAAATTTCTTGGCTAGAAATACAAAGTATTAAAAACAGAAAGAAGAAGAATTCTTTACACCTTGGAAACAGAAAATCCATCTCTAACCTCTTACGGTTTTGTAGATAGCGTAACATTAGACAAGACAATTGGTCCTTCAAGGACATTACAATTCACAAAATATCATTCTATCGATAGTATTAATAAAATATTTTATTGAAATTGATATGCGACAAGTACTTGAATGACTATTAAAATCAAATTATTTATTGAATAAACAATTGCATGTCATTTGAATAATGTTGATTGACAGTTTTGAATTTTCATATTAGTTATTTTGTTTTAAAATTTGATGTATTTATTTGAATTACAATATTTTCCACTTTACGTTTCATAAAATAATTATAAATAAACAAGTTGAGTGTATAGAACTGTAAGATTTATACATATGTTTATTTAACACGTTTGTGAGAAAAATTGCTGTTGTACAAATAAAATATGTACATATGAAGTGATTGAGTACGTGAGTAACTTAAGGACAACTCAATTATAGGATGACTATCATAAAATTATGATCTGGTCATCGGTTTTTTGTTTCTTATATTCTTTAGGTTCCTAATGTATGCGTGCGAAATATTCACAACTAAAGATGAACATTAAAACAAAAGGGTAAAATCAAACTATTTGTTTTATTTATTTAGAAAAATGAAGAAAGGAAACCAACTGTTGGGGTTATTTATGCGAAATATGAATGCAGTGAACTTGTGATCAAATAGTAGCGGTAAACTACATTGCTACAGCGAGCTTAATCTCTGTTGCTCATCGGAAGTCTCTGTTCTTTTCTCCGCAGTTCTAGGCTCAACGTACGTGACGCAAGCTGTATATTTGGTTGTAATCAAATAATACAATTATTTAAAAAAAAATTTAAAACGTTAAAACATATTTAAAATTAAATACATACTTTATCTTAGTTTTTTTTTTTTTTTTTATTACAATTTTTTGGGTGCTTCAGCATCTAGGCTTTTAACACCCAGTACAGTCTTTTACAAATTATTGTACATATTTATGGCCTTAAGATAATTGATCATGTTATGTTCCATTGTAGATGAGGGTGTAGTGCTTGTGTGATATCTCTGGATATGTTGTATAATTGTCAGTGGTGGTTGTATTTTGTGCAGTCGGTTATGATGTGTTTTACTGTTAGAGACGTGTTACAAGTGTCGCATTTAACTTCTGGTGTTTTTTGAAGTAAGTGTTTGTGTGTTACGTTGGTGTGTCCTATTCGTAGTCTTGTGAGCACTACTTGTTCTCTTCTGTCTTCTCTTGCTGGTCATTTTTCGATATTTTCCTTAGTTTTCCGGTAGTGTTCCTCCAGTAGTCGTTCCATTCTTCACGTATCTTTTTCTTAATGAATTTGATTTAATCGTATTTTGGAACTGGTATATTTATTTCAGGGGTAGTTATTGCTTCTTTCGCTGCTTTATCTGCTTTTTCGTTTCCGTGTAGGCCTATACGAGACGATATCAATAGAAAAATGATTTGGTAGCTATTGTTTCTTAACGATTGTATTTTGTCCTGTATTTTCTTCACTGTTTGGTACTTCGGGTGTGGGTTGCAGATTGCTTGTATTGAGCTTAAGGAATCAGTGCAGATTATGTATTTCCTTTGTTCTGTGTTCTTTTCTTCAATTTTCTCTATAGCTTTGAGAATACCATGCATTTCTGCAGTGAAGATGGATACGGAGGACGGAAGGTTATATTTATATGTATTTTCTTGCCATATAACTGCCGAACCTGTCTCATTATTCAGCTTAGAGCCATCGGTGTAGATCATGTTGAACCTTGGATACAATTCACAAATTTCTCTAAATCTGTTGAGGTATATTGTGGATGGTGTCTCGTTCTTGCGAAATAAGGTGAGCTCTAGGTTGTGTTTAGGAGGTACAAATAACCAGGGTGGTTGTTGTGTTGATATTCTTAGTTCCATTTTGGGAAAGGATAAGTTGAGGGCATCTATTAATTGGTTAATATGAGCTTGGAGAGGGGTTTTGTTTGTTTTGAGACTATATTCTTCGAAGAAATATGAATGTGCTGGCGTTTCTGAGTTGCTTGCTAAGTTCGATAAGTAGTTAAAGGTTAGTTGGGATCGTCTTGTTTTTAATGAAGGTTCGTGTGACTCACAGTAAATACTTTCTACTGGGCTGGTTCTATATGCTCCTGTCGCTATTCTTAAGGCTGTTGTGTGAATAGAGTTTATAATTTTAATGTTGGTTTTTGTTGCAGTTTGATAGACTATGCTTCCATAGTCTAATTTCGTTCTGATAAGTGCTCTATAGATATTTAGTAATGATTCTCAGTTTCCAATCTCAGTGTGGTTATCTCAGTTTGTTGTTTGATAAATTTTAACTGTCTATATTTTTGCTTTCTTCTTCATTTCACATAACATCTCACTTCGCAGCTTCGATTAAAATCTTAATCATTTTCCTACATAACATTATTGGAATTATTGGAAGAACCATGCTCTGACCGGGATTCGAACTCGGAATCTTTGGCTCGTGAAGCAAGAGCGCTACCTCTACGCTACCACGGCTGACCAGATTTATTGAGACAAAAGTGTTAAAATTTTTGTTGTTAATACTTTCGTTAGTGGCACCTCAGCATCCAATCAAAATTAGTGCTCTCTCGTTTTTTTTTTTTTTTAGCTAATTCTTCTATATCCTCATCATAAGAAGGTTGTCTTTCTTCAGCGTCAACTTTATTTAAAGCTAGTTGGTGGGCTATATTAGCAAGATCATTCTGAACAAAGCCTGCTCAGTGAAATTTAGCGCCTAAGTCAATTCAGTGGCATAACTTTTTGGCCGACCAGTAGAATTTTCTATTGAACTCAAAAAGAGGAATTTGAGTCGCAAATGCCGTCCTTTTGAAAGTGCCGCCTGTGACAATCACCTCACCGCTTCACTCCACGCGACATTCCTGATTTTGAATAATACCATACCCTTGTTTATTATTCCTCTGCATTTTTCTAAATAGCTTTAAAGTAACGATATGATAGTTCTTTTTATTTGGGTTATTGTTGATAACATTTATTTCCGACATCGAAACAAGTGCGCTGAACAGTAACGGGTGTATCACATGTGTCATACAGAGATAGAGGTTGTTCCTATCCTTCAAACAGATACTGGTGTTAAAGCTTTGTTTGTTCAATTTGCGACTTTGTGATGGCCACCTGTCCTTTCTGGTTAAAAGGTGTGGGCCATTGCTTTTTGTCGAGTTTTATTCATCACTATTGGTAGTACTATGCCATTTTTGATCCCATTAGACTTTTATCTACTTCTTAATTTATAATTTTAATTCCATCTGATGGGGAGTGTAATTGGTAGCTTCTTTGTCTACTTTTTCTACCAAATCGTTCTCAGTTCATCCTACTTGTGATAAAATCCACATTATCGACATGGGTTTTTTGAGTGAATGTTGTGTTGAGAAGATCGGTGGATGATAGATCTTGTAAAAATGTATTGGTTATTGAATTGACATCTGGTAATCGAAGTACAGATATCGGACTTGTGGTGGCTATAGCTCATTTTTTATTAATATTTTTGCTTTTAACTAACAAAGCATTCTTACATTTTGCTCAGTTTATAATCCGTACCAGATAACTTTTCAAGATCGGCATAGAACAATTATCCTGTATCGATCAAGAGATTTATTTCCAGAACATATCACACGTCAAGATCCACTACAATATATATAAATGTATAGCCAGTGGAGTACGCATAGGGGGAATTAGGGGGATAAATTCCGATGTCGTGAAAAATCCCGCCCTCCGAAATATTTTTCTGCGTACGCCACTGTCTATAGCTAGCAACAATAGTACTCCGCGACGAAGTATTCTCGTGAAAAGTGCTCCGCGGCTCAAAAAGGTTGGGAAACTCTGTTCTAAAGAATTAATTGTTTTTTTTTTTTTTCTTTTAACAAGTTGTTTTTTTCAGGAATCTATGAATGCCTCTCTATGCCTATTAAAATAGATACTTTAACTATGGTTCATCGTTCTACTAAAGTAATACATCTGTATGAAATTCTTATTGAAAGTCTTTGTCGGAATCTCAGATTGATGGAACGCTGTTTATTGATACTTGAACATAAACTGGATCTGAACAAATCTCGTTTAAAGAATTTAATCATAAATGCTCAGCAAAATTGTTTAACAACCTTAATATCAACAAACACGCACCTTTTGTTTTTAGTCTAGTTATCATTTCCATAATGGTAATAGAGTTTATATTGTGTAAAATATTTCGAGATTGTCGCTGGATTTTGTTTGAAATTTGCATTAGAATCTAGATGTCATCACTAGTCGCAGTACATGCAGTTTGTAACGAGTAAACTAATTTGAAACTACTTAAAGCAACTGCAATCATTCCTTACACTTTATGCTACAGTTATGACAGCAACTTTAATAAGCACTTATTAATAATTTATTAAACTTAAAATAAAATAAAATTTGATTTCACTTTGAGAACTGTTAAATAACTTTGATCGTTGGATGATTCACATCAATTGCTCAGCTGATTTGCATCCTATAAAATTAACTCAGATGCACAGATTGCAACTGCGTAGAACAGGGCAGTAATAAACTAGTTTTTAAGATAACAATTGTATTTTTTATCGCATATATTTTGTACTATTTTGACTGGCATGAGATAATTAATTTTTCTTTTTATTTTCAGGTAAGCGGTTTTAACTGTCTCCATGTCTTCTTGATAGTATGTAAGTATTCTCTTAGACTAATCTATCTGTAACTTTCATTAAAATGAAATTAAGACATTGAAGACGAAATATGAAACAGTCGTCTTGTATCATCATTCTTCATTTACATTAATCTGAACTCCATATTTCTAGAATTGTTATTCCGTGATGGCGATCGCAAATTTTACCTTTTTTTTTTCTCATTACAGAAATACTTAAAGTCGATTTCTTTCAAGTTCTGTGTAGGAAATTTTTGCCCCATGTCTCGTAAATTTCGATATTTCTACGCACTAGAAGTGATTTATAACTTGCTATTTTGACTACTACTTCGTCCATTTGATCAATGAATTTAGTTCTCTTTTATTTATCCAATATTTGTTGTTTTTATATTGCATTGAAATTATAACTCTGTCATTGTCCATCAAATGAAAATAAAAATGATTTTTCTTCATGCCATACTTCAATGTAATATTGGGCACTATAAGACTTTACTAAGCATTGCTTATTATTAGGTTGTCAAGAATGAAATTTGTAGAAAAAAAGGCAAAGTTGGTTGATAACTTACAAATATAAGGAATTATTTTATTCATCAAAATATGCACCCGTATTGTCTATAGACTTTTACCATTTAAGCGGAAGGTTGTTCAGGCTGGTGGTATAAAACCTTGGCAGACAAGAGTCACTGAATTGCTGGAAGGCCAGTTTTGCAGCATTGTGGGAACTGTTTTTCTATTAAAAAGTTGTCTAAATTGCAGAAGAAGTGGTAGTCAATGAGGGGCTAAGTCTGGTAAGTATGGAGGATGATGAAGAAGTTCCAACTCTAATTCCTATAGTTTTGCCACAGTTATTTGTGCAGTGTGTGGTCTAGCGTTATCATGCAATAAGATAGGAGTCGATCTGTTGACCAATCTAGGCTGTGATTCTTTAAGTTTTTGCATCATTTCGTCCAGTTGGTTACAGTATATTTCTGCTGTGATCGATGAGCCAGGTTTTTTCCTGTTTGGTTTTTAAGTTAGCTGTACGAAATTTGGCGAACCAATTTGATATTATCTGCTGCGTAGTAACACAAGAGCCAAATACACTATTAATGTTTCGCACGGTCTGCGACGCCGTAGTTCCTCGTAAGAACTCATACTTCATAATATTGCGAATTTCCGACCGTTCCATTTTCAAAAAAAAAATATTTGTTTTTAAAGTTTTTGATTTTTTTTAGAGCATACAATGATATCTTCAAACCGGCGACATGTGTCACTTTCAAAAAAAAAAAAAACAGATCGGTAAAATATTAAGCCAATGTCAAATAATAAGCTGCTAAAGTTGGCAATATTATTACAAATTTCATCCTTGACGACCTGATATCAAGATTGTTGGTCCGGAATGTTTTTCTCTTAATATCTTGTCACTTTTTGGTATGTTGAGTTGTTATTTGGTATTTTTAATCGAACAACTTGAAACTCGAACTGAAAAAATGCGAGGAAAATCTTGTTTTGAAACGATAGAAAACTCGAAAGCCAAACAAGGAATCACGTGGATTCCAAATGAGGGACGGGTAATTCACCTTGAATGAATATTAGTTTTTTTTTTTTTTTTTTATGTGCTTATTGTTTTAAATAAAAACATTCAATTCGCTGCAGGATATTCGTATATGCCGACTAGGCTCGGGTCTAGAGCCCCGCAATTTTGGGGCCCTGGAGAAACTTGTTTTTTCATTTTTTTTGCTCATCACTCTTCTATTCAACGTCATTTGGGGGCCCCAAAGGAGCCTGACTCCTTTTCTGCTCGTTATTTCAACAGACAAATAGACGAAGGTACTAGTTAGCTTGAGGATGACTAAAATGGTAAGAGACATTTTATTGCTTTGACTAAATGATATGGCACGTGTTAACCATAACGAGTTGTTTGACTCTAGATGGTCGGAGACCTCTAAGTGTTTAGTGGAACTCTGGTTGGTCAGGAACCTGAAGGAGCTGTGTTTGTTTTGATTAAGTCTGGATGGTTAGGGAACTCAAGGAGCAATGTTTGTTTTGTTTGACCCTGGATGGTCAGGGATCTCAAGCAATTCGTTGGAATTCTGGATGGTCAGGAACCTCACGGAGTCGAGCGAAACTGACATTATATCCTCATTTCCTCTGTTTTATTTTGCCGGTATTAAATTTTTAGGATGACGCGGTATCATCAGGACGCCCGTGTAGAATATAAATTTGATAAAACGTTACTAGTAATATGTAACGATAACAACTATAAAGTGATGACATATGTGACACATATATTGTTAACAGTAGATGTTTTATAAGTTAATTTGAACTCGAATTTCTGTTTAAATTGATATTTTTACAAGCGCTAAAAAGCGATTACATGTTAGAGACTTGAAAAAGAAAATTGAGTACAGAGCCGCAGTAAGGAAAACTTGCGCGAGGGGCAGAGCCGTGTTTTGGCGTCCTTGGCAAAAAAAAAAACAGGTCTTTAACTCCAAAAATCCAAGTGACGAGCAAAAAAAAAAGGTCCTCACCTCCCAAATTCCAAGTGACGAGCAAAAAAAAAAAATAAATAAAAAAAAGTCCTCACCTCGCAAAATCCAAGTGATCCACCTTTACAATGGGCGCCGACGGGCTTGTCAGCGCCCTTTTCCTTAGTGCGCTAGTGGCCGTCACCCCCTCCGCCCCCCTTATTGCGGCTCTGATTGAGTAAACTATCTCACATAAGTTAAAAGTTTTCAATCCATCACTGTGCTTTGCACTTTATTATACCAAACTAGTTTAAATATTACGATACATATTTAGAGTCTGATCGCAGTTTTTCAGTCTGGCCGCCTACGCAGTCCAATCTTGATGTGTTTAACACGCGGGAACTCCTAAAGAATCATTAAATACCGGTGTTCGAGACCTCGCCGTGTTATTATTCACGGTATTAAATAGTATTAAAATTATTAATCCTCGCGTATCATTAAGTTTTATGAAGTTTAATAGAGAGTTTATGTTGAAGTTACTTAAGAAGACTTGTGCAAAACTTTTTTTTTGTGTAATTGCCTGGTATTATAAACTAAATAGTATATAACACAGTGTTTCACTTTCATATTAAGATGACATCGAATGTGTTTTGTAATCGTAACAATTTCCATGTTGAATTTTCATTAAATGTACTTGAGAATTTAAAAGTGGTTTTGGTACCAGGCACGCAACCAGGGGGGTCACGGGCTGGAGCCTCCTCTAAGCATTCAATTGACACGTTTGCAAAGGACACATTTATCTTATAATTGAACGTTATCCCCCCACCTCCATGGCTTTAAGCCCGCCAAAGAAAAAAATCTGGGTGCGCGTCTGTTTGGGACACATATCTGTCGACCTCTGGCCTGTCTGTCTGTCTTAGCTTGCCGATATTTCGGTTTGTAGGTCCGTTTTTCGGTTCTAGAGGAAAAATGTAACAGGCAGCTAAAAACTCTGTTCTTAAATCTCTTGCCTTAAAATATTGATGTATATATATATATATATATATATATATATATATATATATATAAATGACCATAATAATTTAATAATCGATATTCGTTATATCCGTGATGAGTAACTGTAGAATTCTTTTCTGGGTTTTGTTGGTTTGACCACCAAAAAACACTTGTAACGTCACTCATATCTCTGAATGTCTGTTTGTCCGTGTGCAAGGTAGAAATTGTAGCCAAAAAGCTGAACATAGAAAGTTGAAATTTGCTTATACAACACTTTGACCCGCATATAGAAAAAGTGTGTTATATAAAAAACACATCACGAGATAAATATAAACAAATATGTATTTAATGAAAAAATAAATACATTTTTATTAAATTTTGAGTGGGATTTCAAATGAAACCTCTTAATGCGTGGATAAATATACACATTTTTATTTTTGAAAAATCATATTTGAGTCGTTGAAAAAAAAAATATATTTTTAAAAATTGTGGTATGAAAAGAAATCTCAGACGTAGATTAAGGAACGAAAAGTAGTTTATTCATTTTTTTAAACCGGAAACGTACGAGAGAAATTTTTGATCAGAAAAATATTGCAGTTTTTGTGTTTTTGACTAAATTTATAATTTTTTTGTTTCATGGCTAATACTGTTATGTACTTTTTGTATTTATGAATAAGGTAGTGTATATCTTTTATTGATATTTAAAATATAATAAAAAAAAAATTAACAGCTGAGAATCGATTTGTGTTCTTATTGAGCTTGCACACATGAACTCGATTAGTTATAAAATCAGGAATAAAATCATTTATAGAATAATATTTATAAATCAAATAGCACATTGTTAATAGTGAGAAATACGTTTCTGAAATGGAAAAATATAAAGCCATTTATCAATATATTTCTTATTAATGTAATGAAAATTTAGATACGAAGCAAATCGCAAGGATTTTTTTAATTTAAATTTTCTTATAATGAAATTTTTGCAAATTATTTAAATTTAGTTAAAAAATAAAAATTAAATGGAAGTTCTTAGTACTCAAATATCGAATAAACATGAAAACTATTGATTTTGATATACAGGGTGTTTCTTTGAAACGAGGCACCCCGAAAATCTCCCTTATTTGTAAAGATACAAAAAATCTTCAGAATAAAAGTTAAACTAGACAAAAAGGCCCATCTAAAGGTTACTATAAGAATTCTGAGGTACTTCCGGTTTCACCGGAATGATGTCAACTTTTGATCTAGCACAGGGAATCGATAATTTTATATTTCTTTCCTAAAAGTACATTAAATTAGCTTTATAATGACAATTATAATTTAGATGGTTCTTTTTGTCTAGTTTAACTTTTGTTCTGAAGATTTTTTGTATCTTTACAAATAAAGGAGTTTTTCGGGGTGCCCCGTTTCAAACAAACACCCTGTATATATAGATTTGATATATATGAGTATAAAAAAATGTCCTGCACATCCAGCATTCTGTTGAATTCTTATGTCTGAAAACTCACATTTCAATTTTTTATATAGGGGATTGACGACGGAAAATAAACAATAACTTCAATAAAAAGATCTTTTAACTTACCTGTATTACGGTATACCACTCTTATTCATATAATTTATACCATTGTAATGTTCTCGTATTTATGTTTAAAAACACTAAAAACCACAAAACGATTGTTTAGCACTATCGGACATAAACAAACAAGTAAAGAAGGTAACTTTGGCAATATGTAACGATTTTTAAACGTGTATATTCGTAAGTTTTCTGGAGGCAACGATTTATTTCATAAATATGTACACAAATAATGTTGGCGACATATTTTGATGCAAATAAACGTGCCTATCTTAGTTATTGTTATTGTTCTGAGGTTGCCTTAGGCGATGCATTATAGGATTGGTTCGCTAATGTGAACCCAACTTAACGTAGTGCTCCTGAAGGATGCAAAGAGATTAACGTACGATAACCCAAAACTAATGTATCAAGAAATCAAATAAAATGACTTCTTGATGTTATTGACGAATACAAAACTTTGTAAAAGTCTTGCATGTATGTAGGTTCTAGATAAAATCATTTCCCGACTTAACAAACTTTATAAACGCAATCTGATTTGAACTTCAAGATCCGCAAGTGATAAAATAACCAGTACAAGTTCAAAATTTACTTACACATATAAGTAATATGATACTACGGACACTACTTTTGGTCAGTAAATTTTCAACTAATTTTGTTAATTAAGTTATAGTATTACATGTCTGCTTTTATGCTGTTAGAGAAATGTTTAAGTAAGCGTAAAAATTCTATAAATAAAGTATACGGAGTTGAAATTAAATTGAATGAAGCTAGATAAAAGTACCGGAGTATATGAGACTTGCTTCAAAATATACTTAATTAAATGCTACTGAACTTTGTTTCATCTTCAACGTATTGGTTTCATTCCTAATTAAAGCAATTGTTTACATCTGCCTTTTCAAAACTGTTTACTCCACTTTTAATTATAACAATTTTTTACCACTCGTACAATTTTCTAAAATATGCAGTTCATCATGTCGTGACAGGCTGTGAAGTACCGCATTTTTCCCGAATTTTCTGTTCCGATTACGGGAAGTTCTTTTTTTTTCTGGATTTCGCGATTTAGTTTTACCCCGAAGGATTTTCGCAAATCAAACCGCATATATAGCGAACCGTGTTTATATAGTGTTTAAGCTAAATTTTATTTTTTTGGTGAGTCGGGAAAGTGATTTTTATTTCTTAATAATTTTTGCCCTGATCGCAGAAGAGGATGATTGTGCAATTTTAAATTCATGCGTAGGAGACGGGTGGGTCGAAAATAGTGATCACTTTTTTTTTTCTCTGTGTTCCCGACCGCATAGAAGAATTTTTAAATTTTCTGAGAAGTTTTTCAATATTTTTAGGGGTTGAAACGAACAAAATGTACTCTCAGGGTGAGGGGCGAGACCACCTAATGCAGACGAGCTCTCTTGGACCTGATTTTCCGTATCTAGTAGGGTAGTTTCATTTTCCTGCTTGCAGTTACTATTTTCTCAGGATTTAAAAGTCTCATTATTATAGTTTATGTATAAAAGTAATAAAAACTATCGCTACCTATAAGAGTGAATTCTGCTAATGGAAAAGAGGCCCCCAGTTGTTTACATTGGTGTAGTGTACATGATGGAACTCTGTATAATAAAAATTTTAGAAGTGGGGGTGGGAGTAGTGTAAAAAGGGGGCATCCGGAACCAGGGGCAAAAACGCAACTCGCAATACACGGATCAGGAGAAAAACCGCAATCTGGAATACATGGATCAGGGGAAAAACTCAACCCGCAATAAGTGACCTGATTATATCAGGTACATGATCTGGTCACCTGATCTGATGACTTGATGATTTTATTAGGTGGTAACTGATTTTATCAGGTCAGGCAAAACTCAACCCGCAACAAGTGACCTGATTTTATCAGATATCCTAATCTGGTCAGCTGAGAAAATCAGGTCGCCTGTTGCGGGTTGAGTTTTGCCCCTGGATCCGTGTATATCGGGTTGCGGTTTTGTCCCTGATCCGTGTATTGCGAGTTGCGGTTTTTGCCCCTGGTCCCGCATGCTCCCTGTTACACTACTAACTGTCACTGTCTATCATAGAGTTCTTTCTTTTTAAGATCACGAGCCTAACAATAAATATATCATAATATTCAAATCAATACTAATCATGACCGTTGGAGTGACAGTCCGTATTACGTCCTCTTTGGCGCACATAGAAAGGCACTTATAGTTTAAAACCGGCTGCGAAGGGCTAAGTAGAGCCCGTAATTTGTATAAATTATGTTTACATATCTGTGTAAACACAATTTATACAAATTTGTCAAAAAATTTCTTTGACTTAGCCAGAATGTCAAAGAATACGCGAATAATTTTCCAGCGCCTTGTCGTCGTATACTGGCCACGGATGTTAGCTGTGTTACCGTCTCGCTCTGTTCTATGTGGCTTATTGCAAAGCGGGGCGCAGAGACTCGGAGTAAATTATTCGCTAGCTGAGTTAATTCTTATTGAGAAAATTCTCGCTTTTAAATAAAATGCGGCCCAAATATTGAACTACAATATTGTAAAATAAGTTGCAACAAAATATTTTAAAGCACAATTCATAAAAATATTTAGAACATGCAGTGCACTCCCTAACAGCACTCCACTGGTTTTGTCTCCCCTTAAGTTGAACTATGTGAGTTGAGGTGGAGTGGCATACAGGATGTTAAGTTAAAACAGATTAAGGGACACATTAAACCATGGGATTCTTCCTGCAGGATTAACCGCAGGGAGGAAACCGCCATCACACTCCTCCGTATAGGCCACTGTTGGTGGACCCATACACACTTCCTGCGAAGTGAAGAGACTCCTATGTGTGAGACGTGTAAAACAGATTTGTCTGTGTAAAACATTTTAACTGAGTGTGTATAGTTTGAGAATGTCAGAGAGAGGTTAGGCATGTGCTATGACCTGTCAGTTGCTTTAGGGGACGACAGAGTGCTCATGGACAGGCTAATACTCTTCCCGAGAAAATCGAATTTACTGTTTTATTTGGGATGTCTTGCATCTTATTTTAATGTGTTCTATTTATAGACTATGATATTCGATGGTTATTGGACTCTTTATAGTCTCATATCTTCACCCTGAGTCGGTTCAATTTATCGAACAGACTAATTATCTTATTTATTTGTGTTTATCTGTGCAAGATTTCTGTATTGAGTATGCGTATTTTTATTAATTTTATTTATTTATTGTTTAATATATATTATTTAATATGTAGTGTAGTTATTTATGTGCTGCGTTAGGCGCAAGTAGTCTTTGCTGCTGTGCGCCAAAATTTTTAACTAACTATCCAGAATAAAGATTAAGTTTTGCGTAAAAGTTGTACTGAGCATTAGTCTTTGCATTATCATACGTTTTCTGCTATTGGTTTTTACTTTACTTTTTGTTTAAAACGAACAACTGTTAAACATGTTGGCAACACTGCTCTTATGTTTATACTCATTCACGTTTACTCGAGTTTTAGAAAACACTACTTTATTACTACGGGTAATAACTTGAAACCATTCATTTGATTACTTCTTATCACTTTGCCTTGTAGAATACAATCAGAAATAGTAAACATTACATCATTCCATTGTTTAAAACACTATTTTGCTTGGAATATTTATTCTCTATAAATAAACTATTTTACTATTTACCATCACCATTTATGATAGTGAAGAACAATTTTTCCTTAGTGGAAGTGTCGAGGAAGTGTTCTTTAATAACACTTCAAAACCACTAAACTCAAGTGAACTTTCAAATGTAATGTAAATAAACAAGCATTTGCTGAATTAATCTCCTGTTTTAAATGGCTAGAAATCTGTTTTAATTTTTACAGCAAGTGCTTTAAATCTTGTTTAGTTGAATTCACGGATGTAAATTACAATTTGAAAACCACAATATTGGCTATTATGGTCGTAAATAATCATTTGAAAAATTAGTTCTAACTAGTTTAAGTTTTAACTATATTTATAATCGAACGATTTAACTTTACTACTGCAATAATATGTAAATTTTGAGATACTGATACAGAAAAAATTGATGTAAAGTGTCACATTTTTACACATTTCCAAATTTAGCAACAGAGAAGTAAAAGAAGTCAATACAGGGCTCGAATACTGGTTGTCTTTGTTTTAGATGAATTAATTTTTTGTCTAGCCTCTAAAATACCTGTAGCGGGCCACCGGCAAGAGAATTTAAATCGCAACGTTGATATCAAATATTGGGTTTTTTTTTCACCTTTTATTCAATAAAATATACATTCTAAACTTTCAAAAAACTTTCATTATCAAATGAACTGTTCATTATTTTCTATCACATTGGACAAACGCTCAGGCAATTTCATAATGCCATATCTCCAGAAAGTTCCGTCTTTGCTCTCGAAAAATCTGTCCAGATGAATTTTGATATCGTCCACACATGCGAAATTTTTTCCGTTAAGGGAATTTTGTAGAATGCAGAACAAATGGTAGTCGGATGGTGCGATGTCTGGACCATATGCTACGACTACATCTTTGGACGATATCAAAATTCACCTCGACAGATTTTTTGTGAGCAAAGACGGAACCTTCTGGAGAGATGGCATTATGAAATTGCCTGACCGTAATAACCCAATATATAGCGAGCGTCTGATATGAATGTAAACAAATCGAAATGCTTTAATTTTTATAATAATGATGATGTAATGTTTAATCCAGCCTCCGATGTGGTATCACAACATTCTCGGCAGCCTCCCTGCCGGACGGAAGGACCATTAAACCAGAAATTTTTTTAAAAAAATTTATTTAAAATAAGATTTATCAGAATAAGAAAATTTATAAAAATTTAGATAAAAACAGGATCAATATAGCCACCAGACAATATACTCAGTGCCTCAATAATTACACAATTCTAGTTATTCTTGCGAACTGAACCGAATACTTCTGATCTCCGTCTTCAGTAGACGACCGTTTATATAAAGGTTCGGATAGTATTTCCTGGGACTAAAGTCTAAAAACTGCCCCAGGTATATCAGTGTTCAAATTAATTAGACTATAATTATTTTTTGGTTTGCTTCAAAGCCAAATTTGCAGTATATTTCACAAGATCTTCAACGATTTCAAATTGAAGGAGAAGATTTTTTGGAATGGATCATAACCGCAGAATTAGGTTGTAGCATTGTATTCTAGAAAGCAAAGAGGCTAGCGTGGAATGGCGTCACACAAATTCTCCGCCACCAATGGAATTAAAATCGTATCGTTAGCAAGCAAAGTGTTGGCTACTGTATTCTGGAATATTCACGATTAAATTTTTGTAGATTTCGTACTTTACCGGAAAACTAATACCGTGTTTACACATATTTAGCACCTAAATCAAGTCACTAAAAATGTTGTAATTTGTATGATGTAAACTGGTCAATTTAGTACTTGATCAAGTACTTGATATTTCAATCAATTCAAGGGAATTGAAGTTACTTTTTTTCACTTGAGAAAGTAGCGTACCCCCACCACTGTTTTCACGGACGCGTTACCTACTAAACAAGTGTAAACAGGATAATATTTAGTCAAGTGTTTGGTAAAATTATTTGCAACCGGCATTCTTATTATAAATAACAGATTGAGGCGAGGAAGCTACGCGACACGGATTCTTCTCCACAATGATGTCCGTCCTCATGTTAACCTGTTAATCCAAGATACCCTGCATAAATTATGAAGGGATATTTTGCCTCACCCACTTTATAGTTTCGACTTATCGCCCTGTGGCCATCATCTTTTTAGACTTCTTAAAGAGTCCTTGGGAGGCGAGAAATTCAAGGCGGATGGGAAGGTGATGGAAGCGGTGCAAATTTGGTTTCGTGGGCAACCAAAAAATTCTCTGTCGGTATTCGCTAATTACCCGAGCGCTAAAATAAGGGCGTATTAAAGTAATGGTATTATTTTCACAAAAAACGTAAATTCTTAAAAAGTTATGAAAAAGAAACAATTAATTAATCGATTATTTAAATATCATTAAATTCTCTTCGGACAGGAAATAAAGTTTCAGGTGTAATAATATTACAGAAATAAAACATTTTATTTTAAAGTGTATACTCCAATAAAATATAAAAAAAATTCAATTACTTCCATTATAATGCACTGGACTAGGACATTACTCGGCATCACTGTAGTGTTTCTATTTAATTTTTTTATTTGTCTGTTTTAATTTGCACAAATATTGCGAATTTAATCACAGTATTTGTTCAATCTGTAGAGAGATATATTCTGACTATGTTCTGAAAATTCTATTTCTATAAATGTTGGTTGCATAAGATTAATTTTAAAGTAAAGTTAATCTAAATAAAGAAATTTAAAGAAAGGCTTATAATTCTTTCATGCTAGTATGCATTTTAAAGATCATAGATTGTACTCACGAGCTTAATTCTTGTTCGTACAACACCTGAAAAATTAGGACAAGTAAAACAGATTTCCGTAATTTTTTTATTCCTAAATTCTAGTCACACATGCCGCATAATAGTACTTACTTCGCGAGGTACGTATTAACCTTGATTAAATCCAGTGGCGTAACAGGAATTACTGTATAGACAGCATCCTATATTTTCATCTTCAACTATTACATAGAAACTACTAGCTCTGTAAGTAATTCTATTTAGAATATACGAGTATATGTATGTAAAATAACATTATACGTTTATATATATTTATTATTACAAATATCAGATGTAAAACTGCTTGCACAGAATACAGAGAAATGGACAAGTCGGTAATATTGCTAAATAAGTAGTAAATAATAAATCGAAGAATAAAACTAATATTATATACAGCAGGGCTGCCCAACCAGTCGATCGCGGCGTGATTTTAAGTAGATCTTTAGTTTTCTCTCTATAAATATAAAGTAAAAATTAAAACAAGCTTCGCACTAACCTTTTACATGAAAAACAGCTGTAAAATGGCAATAAAAACTTTTTTGAAAATTTTCATCCCGGGGTAGGACTCCCTCACTCGGAAGGGCACTCTATGCCGCCCCGGTGGCCGGCTATGCGTTCTGATCCATCGCGGTAACAATTTGTTTATAAAAAGTAGATCGCAAATACAAAAAGGTTGAACAGCCCTGATATACAGACTTTAGTCGTAATAATATTTTTATATTTTCCCAATCGCAGATTAATTTCTTCATTATTGGTCAACCCAACGAAGACGTCTACAACTTTCCCTGTCTGGGAAGTATAATTTCCAATCATTCTGGAGTTGATAATGATGTCCAAGATAGGATCAATAAATCCCGACGGGGTTTTGGAATAGTATTGAACAATATCTGTAATTCTGCACAGTGCTCCATTTCCACGAAACTCAAAATTATTTAAACTAATATTTTACCGGTACTTTTCTATGTCTGTGAGACTTGGAGTCTTCGAGATCAAGTACGCAGAAACTGCAAATCTTCGTCAATAAATGTCTACGTAGATTGTTACATATATTTTGGCCAAATATAATTACCAACGAATGCCTCTCGAAGACACCAAACATCACGTCAATCTGAAATGAGATCAAACTGAAGAAATGGCGTTGGATCCGACATGCTCTAAGAAGAAGTCCCAATTCTACTGGCAGTACAGCGCGGAATTCTGAAGGAAGTCGCAAATGAGGCAGTCCCGTCAACACCTGGCGTCGTATTACTTTCAGAGAATCCGGTTAAAGCAGCAAAACCTGGAGAGAATTAAAACAACTTTCCTCAAGTTAGATCGAAATTAGGAGGAAGTTTATTAAGGTCCTATGCTTCATATAGGAGCGACAGGACATATATATTGGTCGCAAACTATGAATAATATGAATGAAAAACAATAAAAGTTAGTGGGAGTGGCAGGAGTCGGCAACCGATTACTCGCGGGAAGAATCAAAAATCAAACGATTTTACTTGGCCCACCAATATAAAATATAATTAGAATTGGTGTTTTATTGGGTTTCGGTCGATATAAAAAAAGCACAGGGTTTGTCGGATATTTCAAATTTATTTTGTCTGTCTGCTGACTAGTTTCGGTTCAGTCTAAACTATCATCAAAGCCTAAAAATTTGTTACAAAATTTGATACAATTTATTGCACAAAATGAACATTTTTACACTTAATTGAAAATCATTTTGTAAAATACAAAAAAAAAAAAAATACGAAGGGAAATATGACTAACGAAAAAAATAAAGTTCCAGAAGGCGGCCCGCGAATTAAAGTATAAAACAAAAAAAAATACTGTTGCGGCCCGCTACTTAATAAAGGTTGTCGACCCGTGGTTCATAGGATTGGCAACCTAATACCCCATAAGCAATTCATCTGAATAACTTTAAAGCGCCCTATGTTCCAATAAAATAGAAAAGAGGCCTGATGGTAATGTTGATGGTATATCTCTTGAGCATATTTTTTCGTTTTTTATGTGTATTCGCGACTTAAGTTGGTTTATATTGTTAAAAGAACTATAAAACATTGGAAATTTATAGAATTTAAATTACTCGGAAATTCCAAATCAACAAATTCTTTCTTTTTTTTTGTTTACTTAGGTACCTTTGGATAACTGTAGTTAGTATTTTGAGAACAAGACAAGAACATTTTTTACCCACGCATCAACGCTAATAACAATTGTCTGCTGCATAGAATAACTATTGAATTTCGTAGGTAGACAAGCCGACAGATATTTTGACATTCAGATAATTCTAGCATTGAGAGACAAAATTGACGTGGCAGAGTAGTCTAGTCTCAGAACATACAATAGTTACAAGGGTTAATCTCAAAAGGTTAATAATGGATATGTGGATTAATGTACAATAACCTCAAATACTATAATTCCATCAAATGCTACAAATATTATCAGATAATTTGTTTTCAAGATAATTAGATACTTCTGGACTAATTTTAAATAAAGAATTGTTTAAAGATGTTTAATTAAATTTATATTTAAATGTCTGTGATAGAAAATCTCAGTCAGATTTCTTGAAAACTTGCGGATAAGAGAAATGTTGACCATACTATAAAACACAATGCTATGATACACTTAAAAAACGGATAATTGGTTGTTTCAATTTGACGATAAAAATATGTATTAAAAGCATTTCTTCACTTCTTACTGGGAACAACCGCGAACCATATCTAGACCGAATCCTGAAATGTAACGAAAAATGAATATTGTACGACAATCATAACATGCTCAATGGCTAGACAAAAATAAAGTCTTAAGAACATATTCGAAATCCTTCGACAATTAAAATATCAATAGTATGCGTTAAGGCGTATGGGTTTTGACTTGTCATCTCGATAAGTTAGTTAACGTTCTTATTAACTTCCAAATTGTTATTCTTCCAACGTAGTTTTAATCTTCCTAGTTTTTTTATATTATGTTTCAGTGATAAATGATCTTTTTGTAGAATAATCGTGTCGTGATCGGATAGCTGGGCCTGCCCACCTTAATCTTCCCATTTTAAGACTAACAATGTGTTTTCTTCCTACGTCTTCGTAATTGAAATCCGCAACCGCATTTCTTAGCCTAATTGCGAACAATACTACCATTTTTAGGGCTTTATAGGTATGTCGGTTATTCTGTATAGTCTGACCCAACTCCCTCCATTTGCTCACAATTTTTATAGAAATCACAAATAATTCTAGAAAACTGAAATTTAGCATGCTTTTACAACTCTTTGATCTTCATACTGGCAAACTATTGAGAGTTCTAAACAACAAATTGCGGGAAAAATATAATCATTTATTCAACAAAAAATAATAATAATAATAATAATAATAAAATAGAATAAAATATGTATACATATATACATATTTAAAATTTCAGTGGGATATCAAATTAAACCGCCTAATGCGTGGATAAACTCACAAATTTTTATTTTTGAAATATTAATTTGTTTTATGTCCAAAAATGTGTCAAAAAATTTTTGTCTCCCACCCCTTTTCCGGGAGAGGTTGGTCTAAAAATCTGAAAAAATTCTCAGTAATTTACATCGGTGAGAATTTGAATAATTCAACTATTTTTTATGAGATTAGTTTTTCGAAAAACATTTTTTTGTGTTGTCGAAACAAAAATAATATTTTTTTTAAAATTTGTTGAGTGGTATCAAAAGAAAGCTCATAAGACGTAGATAAAGCAACGAAACGTAGTTTCTTTATTTTAAAACGATTTGGCCAAAAATATGCTACATTTTTGTCCTAGATCCTATAGCCAGGAGGGTCATACAAAGAGTTAGGGGGATAGGGTTCCAAAACCAGAAAAAAATTAAGCAATGAACTCTTGAAGATATCGCACTTTTTGTGTTTTGCCAAAAACTTTTGACAAAACTGGATATTTTTTAATCCATAGCTAAATTATGGCTAGTAATATTATTTTTTTTTATTCTCATGTGTATTTATGGCTCAGGTAGGGTACATCCTTTTTTGAAATTAAAAATATAATGATAAATGTTTAACAGCTGAAAACGACTATTTCCGTAAGCTGCACTGTGTCATGTAAAGCAAGTTGCATAGCGTTCATGTGTGAAAGCAGCGCCCAGACTTTTGCGTTATAATTCAGCTTGTTGTTTGAATTATTTTAGTTTATTGTTTTTAAGTTATCAGAGAGAAATAAATCATGTATATTAGTGAAATAATTACTTATAAATCAATTGACACGTTGTGAATAGAGAAAAAAACGTATCTGAAAATGAAAAAAAAAAAAAAGTAATTTATCAATTTTCTTCTTCTTTGGGCATTGTCAGTCGGGTTGACTTTTGGCCTCACTCACATAAGTCCTCCATCTTGATCTGTTCATTGTCAGGTCGTTCCACTGATCAATATATTATCTTTTATCAATATATTTTTTATTAATTTAATGAAGATTTAGGTACATAGCAAATCACAGCAAAAATCGTTGGGATTTTTAATTTACATTTTATTGTGACGAAATTATCGCAAATTATTATTTAAATTTAGTTTAAAAAAAAAATAGATGAAAGCTCTAAGTACTAAGATTAACGAATAAAACTGATTATCTTTTAATTTTAACTTTTGATTTTGTGTGATTATAGATAAAAATATTGTTCTTGTCACCCAGTATTTTATTGGCTTCTTACACTTATTAAATGCTTACAAAATCCTGAAATGTGTGAAAATTCACACTTCACATCAATTTTTATTTATGTTTCCTGTGTATACTGTGTTTGCAATCGCACGTTATCCTGGAAACGGTTACTGATAAATTCTGTTGTGAATGATTAAATTTATGTAATACACATTTGCGAAGATGTTATGACTTAAAATGAAGATTACAATTTAATCAACTTAATAAAAAGATCAGTTGAGTCAACATATTTTCTTTACGATTCTTATATCAGTTATATTTTAAATGTTAGTTATGTCATAGTATCACGCCACTAAAAAAAGTATTTGTGTTTCACTAGACGACGTTTGTAAATCAAAAAAATGAAACCATAGATGACATCAGTTCGCGTGGGTTCAGAATGTGTATGCAAATGTCAGTCGGATACTTCTTACATCAAATCTCGCATTTCGATCAACAAACAGCTTTGATCTCGACATAGAAATAAACAATAGATTATCTTATTGCGTTATCTTATGTTTGGTTAATTCTTAAACATTTTATTTGAACTGTGGTTTATCTCAGTATGTTAAATCCATCCATTCATGAGATTGTTGACATTGGAATCTGGCTTAAAGCTGATAGATGCAAAGTAATTATTCAAGTGAATAGCTTTAGGTTAACTTTACAGGATTATTTGAAGATTGTACAAATTAACATGTTTAAAGTGTTTAAAGATGATTTTTATTATGTTGTACTCTGTATTCTCAAAAGAGAATATGAGGGGAGAGGCGCGTACCCAGGACTGGGGGGAAGGTTTAGAAGACAAAATTGTTTTACATGGGCAGGGATGGACCGGAACCTAAATTTTTTACGGGAAATTCCTGACCCGACCATTCTAACACGGCCCGCGCATCTCTCTAAACACAGCAAGGACTGACTCAAAACCAAAAAGGACAGTACCTTCAAAATTCAAGTGATGACAAAATAAAGGTCTTCGCTTCCAAAATACAAGTGATGACTAAAATAAACGTATGAGCTCTAAAACTCTAGTGAAAGAATAAATAATCAAGTGTGTTCTTTGAAAACACGTGTTTATTTAATGCTGAGAGGAGGGAGTTCCTGAGCCCCCCTTCCTGGGTGCGCGCTTGTGAGGACATATCCAATTAAGTCGAAACACGAAGTTTTTATGGATAAGCAGAACTTTTATTCGGTCTTGAGTTAAGGAATATTAGGTCTGTTGAATGTTAAGCTACATAAGTGTCATAAATATTGCATTCCAATCTTCCTAGTTACTGCTTACTACAAGTCAGTAGTCCCAAAGTAGTGTACACGTACCCTAGGGGTACGCGTGACTTTAGTTGGGGGTACGACCGTCGTTAGTTGGGGATTCACGAAGAAAATATTTTATATTATCTTTTGTAATACTACAATGTCTAGTTTCAATGTATATTCTTTTTCGATCTATATTCAATATATTTGGTAGGTACCTCAAGGAGCAATTTTTGGTTCTAAAGAACTATTTTAGAGTCTCTGCCTTTGCCATTAACTAAATTTTTCTGCAAAGGTATTTGTTCACGAAAATCATATTTAACGAAATTAGTTTATAAAGTAAAAAATCTTTTATTTTTATGCATTTTTCATTTTCATGAATATTTTGGGGAGTTACCCTGAAGCTTAACTTTTGAAATATCTCCCTTATTGTTGACTTAACAGCAAACAAGTATATAACATAAATTGTTATAATATGATGTTATAATATAATTGTTATAAAGATAAAATATCTGTTTTGTTGTATATACTTTTTCGATTGAATGAATATTTGGGAGTTAAGGGGTACACCCTAAACCTAAAATCTGGAAATATATCACTTATTATTTACTTTACATCTAAAATTTATATAAGGAAACATTTTTTTTTTTTCTTCTCTTCAGTGCAGTTTTTAATAAGAATATTATTAAGGGGGCAGTAGAGTGTTACTTAGAAGGTTGAAATATCTCACTTATCATTTACTTAACAGCAAAAATAAATATAAGCAAAAAAAAAACTATTTCTCTCTGTTTAATGCAATTTTTAATTATATATATAAATATATATATATAAGCTACATTATTTGTGAAAATTGTGCATAAAAAAAAGTACAACTCAAAAATGGTTAGAGATATCGACTTGCGGTTAGAATTTTTGGATTCCTCGTAGTTTATTTAGTCCAGAAAAAATTTGAGGCCTTATTCGATTTGCGTATTATAAAATTTTCACAAATTTTAATATGGCGTAATTTATAGAAATTTTCATCTTCGTTTGGACGTATCTTAAAAACGAAATGCAATAAAGACTTGCGGTTGAAATTTTTGAAATCTTGAGATACTAGTTGACTTGTAAACATATTTAGAACAAAAAAATTTTTTGAAATTTTTCATTTTTTTTAAAATTTTTTAAATTTTGATAAATCCTAACTAAAATATGGATAGAAATCTGCGGTTTGAATTTTTAAAATGTTCCGACATATTTAATCTAAAAAAAAAAAAAAAATGTGGACTTTAATGAACCAATTACTAAGTTTTGTAAGGACAGTAATCCAAAACCCTTGAAAATGGTAAAAAACCGAAAAAATCGTAAGGGGTAGACCATAAAAAATCGTTTTTTTTGCTTAAAAATTTTTTGTCTCGTGTTTTTTCCCGATTTTATTTAAAATTGGTATAAAATGTATTTTTGGTCAGATTCATAAAATTGAGCTCATTTTAAAATTTTTGGAGTTTTTGTCAAAAACTAGGAAAATATGATTTTTTAAAATATTTTTTTCATATCTAATATTCACCCCAAATTTAATTTAAAACTATATTTTGGCTAAAATAGGAGTCAAAATTTTTTGACAACTACTCAACTGACAACATTATATTTATTCGGTGGAAATCTAAAAAACACCTACAATTCCTGTTATACTAAGCACCAATAATCTCATACTCGTACATTTAATAATTTTTGATTGTGTCCCGAAACTGTACTAGGTACTGTATATTTCAAGACTAATCAAGACCAATCATAAAAAAAAAAACAGTACTGTACTGGTAGAATCAGTACGTTTGGTCACCTTAGGTTAGTACCACCGTATATAACCAAATAAGAATATAAGATTTAAAAGATATTTCAACCGACCTGTCAATTTGAATGACCATAAAATGTATGAAAATTTGATATATGTTTTATAACATACCCTTTTAAAAACAACCCTAAAGCATTTTACCGTCTAGACTAGCTGCCAATACTTTGCGCAAGGCTTAAGGGCATCGTGTTTTTCAATCTTTTTAACTATTTCTTACTGTACGAAGTTGTAATTGAGTGAATAAACAATACAATTATCCTTGAAGAACGTAAATAAACAGGAATTTATGTAACGTTTTACGAACTTGCCTGTACGTAAGAATGGGTCGTTTCTATGTTGTAATTTAATGCAAATCTCCTGCATAATATTGATAAGAATATTGCGTTTTAAGTATTAAATTTTAAACTAATTTATTATGATTTGGATTTTAAGCGCAGGGTTTCAGACATTTCTTGTTTTGTAATATGGAAGTATATAAGATTCTAGAAAATATAATAGTTTAATGTTACTTACACAGTGGCGTAACGAGGTGTGGGCGACATGGACCGCAAGATTAGCGATAAAAACAAGATTGAAGCTTTCGAAATGCACTGTTGGAGACGATTACTAAGTAAATCTTGGACAGCAAAATATATAAATGTTTCGGTCGTCCAGGAAATTAAACCGACGATAATTCTCAATATTTATGACTGAATCCTTATGAAGTTATGCAGAGAAGTCAAACGGACGGGTTAGTTGCGGGAAGAACAAAATTCACAACACTGGCCTACGCTGACGATATAGTCATAGTGGCAAGGAAGGAAAATGAAATGTAATCACTTCTGAAAATATTAAAAAAATATCTGGATAGAAAAAACTAAGATTAAATCCAAGGAAGTCGAAGGTTATGTTATGTAAAATGGGAGAAAGAAGAAAACTGGACATGGGGGACAAACCAGGAATGGATATTGAGAGAGTTAAAGAATATCGTTATTTGGAATACGAAATAAAAGCTGCGGGGTCCCGAAGCGAATACTAAATCTTTGGCAAAAAAACGATGTTGGTTCTACCTCAAATCTTGGGGATAGGGGAAAGAAAGTTCGGAAATGATATCCAGATAAGAATGATGATGTTCAACAGCATAATAAAAAGCATCATGTACGGAGTCGAGATTTGGGGATGGGAGGATCAAGATAAACTAGAGGCACTGCAGGAAAGGTACATAAGGTGGATGCTTAAACAGAAATGCGCCATCATACATTGTGACGGAAGAAATTAAAACTATATACTTAAAGGTGGAGCCAACCCACCGGGCTATAAAGTTCGAGGAGTATATAAAAAACTATCCAGAGAAAGAGATGCTAAACCAGTGCTGGGAAGAACTGGAAAGGAAAGGGGAAGAATGCAGTCCTCTCTCGAGATGGGAAGAGAAAAGGAAAAGCAGGTACCAATCTTGCGGCCTTTCGCTAAAGGAAGTAGGATGGAAGAGAACTAGACAACAAAGCGTCATTGACGAAGTAGCACAGAGAATGAAATATATACAAGGCCAAGAAAGAAAGGTAAGAAATAAAGAATCCAGATACAACAATATGTATGCCAAAATTTGGACAACGAAAATACCTAAGTACCTAATGGAAAAAGAAATAGAGATAAGAAATGGACGGTAGCAAGATTTAGATCTGGAAACGAGGAGAGAGATAACCAGTTCTGGAGAGAAGATGAGGAAAGAGTATGCAGGATTTGTCAGAGAGAATGGGAAACAATCGAACACCTACTCCACAATTGTGAAGAAGTCCAACCCAGAAGAGGAACACGAGAAGAAGTTTAAAAAGGCACAGGACCAGATTGGACATGGATGAATGAAATTTCACCTTCATTCAACAAAGACACAGCGGCGGGAAATGTTTGTAAAGGGAGCAGGTTAACATTTCATCGGCTTTGAGCAAAGTAAAAAGTAAAAAGTCCACAAAAAGGACTTTTTACTTTTTTTGCCGCAAATGTCAAAATTTTAGACCGTAACTCAAAAGTGGACATATATTTGTCATCTAAGGCTAAAAATTTATAAACATACCAATTTTCCAACAAAATGCAAATTTTTGTTTTCTCCTTTAATTTTGAAATTTTGGTCAAAAACTTTTTGGCTCCGATTTTAGCCAAAATATAGTTTTAGATATATAGGCTAGTTTTCGAGTGAGGATTATGAAAAAATATTTAAAAAATTATGCTTTCCTAGTTTTTAATTAGAGTCGGTTTGCGATAGTTTTTTGCCTATAACTTTTGCCCAAACTTCAAATTGAACCAAATTTTCTTGATCTATGAACAAAAATACATATTTGTACTAATTTTCAATTAAATCTTTTTTTTTTTGCTTAAAATTCACGGTTTTTTTATGATTTCCCTGACGATGTTTTCGGTTTCTGGCCATTTTCAAGGGTTTTGGATAACTGCCCATACAAAACTTAATAATTGGTTTATTAACGACCAATTTTTATTTTAGACTAAACAATGTGGGAGCATTTTAAATATTCTAACCGCACATTTATATCCCTAACAATTTTTTTGTCAGGATTAAAAATTTAAAAAAAAAATTTTTTGTTTATATTTTGGTTACAAGTCAATTAGAACCTCAAGATTTCAAAAATTTCACGCCATCACGCCATATTAAAATTTGTAATAATTTTAAAATACAGCACGAAAAATTAAAAAATTCTAACTTCAGGTCGTTTCCACAGTTTTTTGAGTTATGGTTTTTTATAAATTCAATTTTCACAAATAATGTAATTTATGCCATTAAGAAAAATGTCATAATCTCAAAACGGATTACACGATTAAAACCTTTTTTTTATACACTAAATAAACTACGGATAACCCAAATATTTTAACCGCAGTTCGCTATCTCTAACCGTTTTTTAGTTGTGCTTTTTTTAACTCATAATTTTCACAAATAATAATGAAAAGTGTCATTAAAAAAATTGTCGTAATCTCAAAACGCGTTAAACGATTAAAGCTGCAAATTATTTTTAGACTAAACGAACTACGGAAAATCAAAAAATTCTAGCCGGAGGTAGCTGTCTAACCGTTTTTGAGTTGATTTTTTTTCTTTTTTTAATTAACAATTTTCACACATAATGCAAATTAACCCATTAAAAAATATATCACAACGCATTAAACGATTAAAGGCCCAAATTTTATTAAATAAACTATGAATATTCCGAAAATTTTAACCACAGGTCGCTATCTCTATATGTTCCTGAGTTGTGTTTTTAAAATTCACAATTTTCACAAATAAAAAATGTTTATTGTAAGTTTGCTTCACAAAGCTTAACGAAAATGGCCAAAAGCTCGAATCAAACTATAAAAGTTTCTAGATTACAACATCTAGTTTCGCCTAAAGGTTTGGAATAGCCTATAGATACTATTTAATTAATAAGAATAGCGATATTGTTTTTGCACTTGGGTGGCTAACAACACAGGAACGACTTTGGAGAGCCTCGTTCGCTTCAACCCCGACATGATTCTCTATCTAAACATAAGATAATGGTTAATTGGGTAATTTTTATTATTATTATCATTATTTAACTAATTAATGGGTTCCTCAGCTTCTCAGGTTGTTAGCAACCAAATACAAAAGTTATTTTAATTTTAAAAGACTAGAAAATTCTCTAGTACGCTGATTTATATGTAGTAGGTAATCTCAGTTTAAAATCATTTATCTTCCTCTATTTTTCCACTTTCTCTCGGGTAAAACGGTCACAAATCTTACCACTTAAACTATCATAAATATCCATTATATTTTACCTGCACCTTATGCATAATAATCTCCAACTATAAACTTAAAAATGTTCATAAACAAAACTATATAAAACATAAAGTAAAGACATTATCCGCAAAATAGCGGCCATAATACATCATCTGTGTTCTTTTCTTCTTCAAGTACAAAGTGTAAGTAACACACAGTGGGCAAAACTCTAGCGGTGAACCGTTTAAATACAGAAAGAATGTTATCGGGTGAAAAGTTATGATGGATTAACGTTAAGCTAACAGAGTATATCCCTTACCGCAACTTAGCTGTTGTGTTCGACTGTGCTGCCACCCTGTAACGTGAGCGGCAAAACACCGAACTGCCCCCACAGCATGACAAAGACTTAGCGATACTCAAAAGTTAGTTTCACGAGTTTCACAAATGTTAATTTGCTAACTTAAATCTATGTAGGTTAAGTGTTCTACGAACCTGCAACTTGGTAAATGACAACTTCAAAACTGGATTTTTTTTTAATGAATCCAGAAATAATACATGTTATCTTAAGTATGAATCTCGGCACCATCTTCGTATAATAGATCGTTCATTAATGATTGACAGACATTTGAATTTAGCGCGTTGCCGTCTTTGTATCTGTACATAACGTACTTGACCATAAACGTACCTCGGATATATTTGAAACTGACACTACTTTAAATAAATTAAACACTTCTTTTTGCGTGAAAAAATCATTAAGGAAACTGAAGCAAAGCTAAAAATTTGATGTGAAGTGCGAATTTTCACACGTTTCAGGATTGTGCAGGTATATAATAAGTGAAGACGGCATGCTGAGTATGTAGGACAAATTTTGCTTTGTAGTAATCACGGCAAAATGAACGATATTTTTCAAATAATGTATCGTCTGTTAATCTAAGAGCTTTAAAAACAAATTTTATGTTAATTTTTTTTTGTTAATTGTAATTCGAATACCTAATACTATTATTTAGGTTTTTAAATATGTGCAGTATCTTTTTTATACAGCAAGGTTCATTAAGATTTTGAAAATTGCGCCTATGGCTTCCATTGGTTATTTTAAGTCATATGCTCCGCCCCTCTGGTTTCGTATACATGACAGAATGAAAATATAATTCCAACAATTCCAACTGGTTATTAAATTTACGCTCTTAAAAATTAAATGCAACATTTATCAAAATGTAACTAGAATTTTGACAAAATAATTTAAACAAAATAAAAAAGGAAAAAAACATAAAAAATAAGATTGTCTCCTCTCCCCGGGATCGAACCCTATTTTCCTGCGTAGCAAGCGAACAAGCTAACCATGAGACACGTTTGCTAGTATAGTGTGTTACATAACTATAACTTTTGTACATCGTCGACAAAAAAAGACAAAAAATGCGTTAATTTCCGAAAACATACCTTTCCGGTTCACACCACTGTACATTACTTAGAATGTTTTCAGATTTTTAGTTTAAACCGTCTGGGCTACAAGGTGTGGGACAAATTTTTTTTTGCACAATTTTAGCAAAATTCACATCAAAATAATTTATTTTGCAAAAATAAAATTTTGATCGTTAATTACGTGGATTAACGATCAAAATTTTATTTTTGATCAGTCTAATGGCTTTCATTTGATACCCTACTCAGAATTTTAAAAATATATTTATAATTTTTTTTTGAGCACATAATTATTTATATTTTTAGGGGGATATGATTTAGTATTTTTCCTATGTGTGGGTCAAAGAGTTGTATAAGCATGCCAAATTTCAACTCTATAGGTTTAGCCGTTTGGCTAAAATTTTTACCGACAGACAGGCGACAAAATGTTGGTATAAGGGTTTTTTGGTCATACCTACAAAACCCTAAAAAAGAATACAAATAATCTCTCTATTATAGACAATTTTTACTTAAAATATTTATAATGAACCTTAAATCTGCAGCATGCCTGCAGAAGTTAGAATTAATGTTACTAATATATCGTTTCTTTGTGGAAATCTTTGTTTCATTTATGCAGATTGATAGGAAAAAATATTAGATGTAACGAAAAGTATAGGATTTTTTAAACTATTAATTTCTATGTAAGTACTTTATAACTCTTATTTTTTATATATTTTTGCTTGTGATGTGCCGCTGAATTTTGGAAAAAGCTTTGGTTTGCCGTGGAATTCTAGGAAGAACTTTAGTGTACCATGGGTGAAACAAGATGAGTATTGCTTTAATCACCGCCTCAAGTGATTTCATTTGATGTACCACACAATATATATTTTTCGAAGATTATCTGTGAAACATTTTTATAGTTTTCGAGTGATACGTGTTGTCGAAGTCTCTGTAAAGGCTCAACCGAGGAACTGTACATGCATGTTAAATTTTAACAACAATAAATAAAAAAAAAGACACATGATTAATATTGAGTTCTTGTTTATACCTACGAAAACCTACAAATAAAACATCAGTAAATGTTCATTAACCTGCTGAATGCAAAATGCTTTGTAGACTTTGATGAATTTACCTAGGATAAATCATAATATTTGCTTTAATTTCTTTTTAATTTTAATGTGGGAGTATGTTTTTCTTTAAGTCACATTTAAAATAAAGGTCGTCTAAGCAATGAACAATATTAAATATAAACCCACACTAAATACGTTTAAATATGCTTAAAACAGAATCCATAATTCTGTCTGTTAAACAAATCATTGAACCAACACAATGCAACGCCAACAAATAATGCACCGTTCCGAGAATATGAATGTCACACGGGAGGATAAAAACCAGTACTGGACTGGATCAAATCTTACCAAAAATAAGGAATAATCCTATTAGATCGGGACATATTATCAAATTTCGATTTTCAGATCAAGTTTCATTTTTGTATATTAATTTAATTTTTTAATTGAAAATGAAAATTACACTTTATTCCTTTATCCAGCGTATTCTAGGAGGAATCTATTAAACTTCAAGGATGTATTTCTTCATCAAATTTAAGAAAAAATTGATATCATCAATTCAAAAAAGTTACCGAGTTATGGCTTAATGGAAGAAAAATGCAAGACTTTAAACATTTACTGAAATTATGCATCTTAGTCACTATATTTTTAGGAGTAAGCGTTGGAAACAACTGCTAAACAGTGTTATAACCAGTTTGGTATCACCTTAATTTGGTTTGATTTTCGATAGTCGAAGGTACTTTTAATGTTGCATCTGAAATTCGTCCTAATTCTCAAATTTTAGAGAATGCGATTGAACGATCTAGGTAAACTTGCCGTGGTCGCTTCATCGCGAGCTAACTCGTCGCTAGTCCAACTCATTGCTGGGATCACTTGCCGCGTTTTAGTGACCGCGGTGGTAGGTTATTCCTACTTTTACAAACAAAGTCAAAAACAGTTTAAATGAACATGTTATTTTATTAAAAACTAGCTAAAATCTGTTGTTTCACCCAAGCTTCATCTCTCCCTTTGTATCTCTGTCCCATGTGTCCCGTGGATATCGACACACTGTCGATATCCGATTGCGCTCCGTGGGCAATGCATTAAACTTGCGAATCTCGGGCTCTCTGCCAATGTTTTTTAGTTTGTTCAGAAAAAATATGAAATTTTAGGGCATAAAAAGAGGTCTCAACCTGCGGAAAGGTTTTCTGAGCACGTTGGTATAAACCAGACTGTCGTGCGTTAATTAAATACAGAGTTCAGATCATGTTTTTAGTTTTTTTTTTTTTTTCCTGAATACTGAAGTTTACGCTTGTTGAAACAAGTACCAAAAATACAAACAAACGCGGCGAGTCGACAGTGATATAGCCGTAGCGAGTTGTCCTATTTCGTGCGACAAACGTCTCATCTGACGGTGCTCAATTGTGTTTTTAAGTAGCAGGTGGTCATTTTCAACAATTACATATTTAGCTGTTACTTGGTTATTATTTGAATTTCTAAAATAAAAAAGGATATTTTTAAAATGTCTTGTATACTTCTTTAATAAGTAGTTTTGCAGTGATCTAAAAAGACGATAATTGGAAAGCGCAAGGTCATGTGAATAAGATTTGTGAGATAGAACGGTCCAGCTAAGCTCCAATTTTTTTCCTGTGATATTCTTGCCACATGATGCCTTGCGAGTCATGGATAATATTTTCCCCACTAATTAGTTTTTCGAGTAAATTTTAATGGTATGTTTAATTCGCCTACCAATTTCTGAGTATTTTGGCATACGTTATATTCCACCATTGATTTTATAGCATCATCATCAAAGTCAACAGTAACAACGTTGCTAAAAATTTCTACAGTGTTGTATAATTTAAATAAGACGAACAACATTATTGAATTTATTTCTATAGTACTGTGGAGGTCTGCTTTAAAAATTCTTGCCTGAAAATAACTTGTGGTATAAATTCATTTTAGTGTTTTACTGTCGCAGATTTTATACTTTTTTCCTTGTTTTATTTTTGTAAATATGCCGAGAGTGTTGCTGATACATATTCTGAGAATTATAATAAAAGAGCAACTGTAAATAATGATGCTTTTAAATAAATGGGTCAGTCTGAGAAGCGACATGTGAACTAGCTGATGACATTTATGACTTAGGAAGTCTTTAACATCTTTTTCATCTCTATTTATCAGATATACAATACACTCATAAGTCAGAACATAACTGTTGTGACTATATTTGTACTAAGTTACCGTTTTAATATTATTTATAGATTACTAGTTTTTTCTAGCACCTGTAGTCCATTTTAAATTAAATTGCAGTAGTTAGCGCTGCGAATCGCCAATGCGAATGATGTACATACTGCAGTGTTGTGGGAAATATGAATTTATTTTAAATGTTTATTTTTAAAAATTATATAAAAGAGGGATTTGGTTTGAAAAAGGACAGAACACACATTCAATATCCTTCGGTGCATTAGAAGATCTCGCTTAAGGTATAGAGATGGATAGAACACATGATAAGGAAGAAATAGGATAGAATAGTAGAAAAGATCTAGGTGAAAAGACAGGGTCTATTCTGTAAGCTTTGCGACAGTTCTTTTTACAATATCCTGACGAAAGTTACAGTACAGTATGCATAATAATGACTGTTGGAATAGACACCCCTGACTCGTCGCTCTGTGGAATGTTTATATAAAATTTATAAAATATATTCCTCTAACTTCTAAAAGGAGCACAGGGCTTACACAAAACTTTTCCATCGAACTCTGCTAGCAGCCAGATGCTTTATCTTCAACCAAGATTTGCCTTCTCTGGTTTTCTGTATTATTGCCGTCGCCAGGTTGTTTAGTCTTTCCACTTTCTTAAAGCCTTGTGGGTTCCAATTCAAGGTCATTCTAGAACACTAGTTCTCTTCTTTTGCAACATGTTCCTTATCTTTTTCCATTTAAGAGTTTTGATTTCTTATTCTATGTCGGTAACTCAGTTAGCTGTAAAAAATCCGCATTAGTTGCGGCTAAAATATTCGTAGAATTCTTTTCAGACATTCATTTATAATAAACTGGAACTTAGAAGTAATTATTTTGGTAGTCATCGAGGTTTCTCATCCATAAAACAGGATGGAGTTGGTATTAAATAACCGTATTTTCGTGTTTTTCGCAATGTGGTTGGATCTCCACCGGACTCAACATTCCGAAAACTTATCTAGCTTTGTTTAAGCGCTGCTCAACATTTCAACTAGTTCATCCGTCTTTGGAAATAATGCTACCCAAGTAACAAAATTCATTGTCATCTTGGATATCCTCATCGTTGATTTTTTATTTTCTCGTATTTGTGGTGCCGATGCTCAATATTTTTGTCTTTCTAGTATTGATATGCAGACCTATTAGTTTAGTTAGCTCAATCATTGGATTGAGATTATCCTAAATAGCTTCAAATTTATGTCACAAGTCAATTACCTAGATAGTTCAGATGACTCTGAAGATCCCAGATAATTCCATTTATGTTTGCACCGGTATGCATGAAAATTGAATCAAGAATTAAAATAAATAATAGCGGTGAAGGTGAGCAACCTTTTTTGACTCCTGATTTGACTGCCATTGTGCTCTTGGCGATTTGGTGTAAAATTTTACATTCTGCATCAGAATATTACTCTGATGGGATGGAATATTAGGATGTTTAGTATCTTTGGTGGTATTCCAGTTCTTTCTAGTATAGTCGCATTGTGAATTATTCTGTCAAAGGTGCAACGAAAATCTATAAATACGAGGTAGAGTGCTGATTTCAACTCTACAGACTGCTCTATTATATACAGAATACATATTTACAAAAGCAAATTTAGAAGATTTGTGAGGCCAATAGTCTACGAGACTGATAGTGTACAATAAGCCAGATTGCGAAATGTTACTAACAGACTTACGTCCTGTTTTAATTTCTGACAAATTTTATCATCAGAAAAATATTTACATTGTCGTAATTATTTTAATTTAAAAATAGCACGGTAGGTTATATAAATAAAGCAGATGGACGGGCATTAAAAGCGTCCAATTGTGAAATCAAAAAACGCCTCGAGTAACATCCCGCAGATAAAACCTCTGATTTACAAACATTTAGCGAATTGGCTTCTGTCCATGTATTTTTTATTAAGTATTTGTTTTCCAAGTCTTTATCTCGGCTTCCTTTATTCAATTAGGATTAATCGATTTTATCACAACTACATTTTAAGATATCAAACGGCTGATCAATTTTTTAAATGTGAAAAATTTACTGCAGACTTACATAACTATATATGTATGTACAGCAATAAATATAAGAAATTTTCAAATATTGAAATATTACTGTCAATGTTATAAATTTAAGAAACCGATCATGTATCTGGTTTATGTCATCTTAGAATTAGTCCTGGACCTTCAGATAGCTGGATGTATACTAGAGGAGAAGTTGGTGACCGTTCAAGGAGCGTATGGTTTTAGGTCATGATTATGTTAGTAGGTAGGATTAAGGGGTTCTAGATCGGAAGTGACGTCGTAGATAAGAACAAAGTGTCTGATTTCAGAATAAAGTGTCTGGTTTCTGTCAGGTCTTATGAAATCAGCTACCTGATAAACCCGATAATCAGGCTGATAAACCTGACAATCAAATTGATAAATAGCTGTTATCAGGTACCTAATTTCATCAGTCTTAATAAAATCAGACACTTTGTTCTTATCTGTGACATCACTTTCAATTCAGAACCCCTCAATCCTACCTACTTATGTTTTCTCTTCTTGAGAGCCATGTACTAAAGCACGGACCAAAATTTAGTTCAGGGGGTTGAAATCGGTGCAGCCAGGTGGTCAATCAGTATGAAAAATTCGGTACATTGCTTTCAAGTCACTGCTGCGCAGCCTTCGTATATGAACTGATGCTGAATCTTGCTGGAAGCTCCAGTGGTGACGAGAGAGTTGTTTTTTTCTTTTATGATTGATTTCAACACAGTTTTCTAGTTGACTTTGACCGAAGTTTTTACCCGTTTCTTGTAAATATGAAGATAAGTAGTACTGTTGTAACTCCTGTCCCATCAAACTTTAACTGAAGCAGGGTAATGGCCCTACTGGATCGTCAGTGCTTTCTCACCAGCTTCTTGTGAACTTGTAGCATAAATTATATCGTTTTGGCGGTTGAAAGTCTCCTCAATATTACAAATCTTTTCATGAATATCTTTTCAATAAAATCTTTTCTCTTCGTATTTCTATTAACGTGTGGCTGCAGAGACTTAATCGTTCTGTAAGGGCCAGAGGTGGTAATTTTCAAAACTGATTAATGTTTCTTGTTTAAGATGCATCTATGTATTATGATGAGGAAGTAATGGGATTCGGACTGGTCAGAATATAAAATTAAAACAATATTTTAACTTCGCTAACGTTTCGATTTATTTTTATATCTTCATCAGAGCTAGGTTAAAAAGTCACAAAATAACTACTTCCTCATCATATTATATTTTACGGACTTAACCATCTAATTCAAGTCTATGTATTATGTACTAAAAAACAATAAAATATTTTTTGGGTGACCATGTTAAAAACAGTTTTTTTTATCATCTAGTACCAGCCAAAAAATAAATCCTTTTCGGTCTAGACCGATTCGCTTATTTTTTTGGCCGCTGGATGCTAGAGCCATCCATGTGTCATTTCTTAAGTTACAAGATCTCCATGGTTAAACTGAAACAACTGACAGTCAAACATTTATAATTGATTGTTCAGTAACCATAAATTATCCTAATTTAATAAATAAATTTAAATTTTCTAATAAAAATTACTTTTGGTCGCCTAAAAAATATAATGTGCATCTTATCCTCGGCTGCGCCTCGGCTTTCTAATTCAGATGCGGCCGAAAAGATCTACTTTTTTGGCCATGGTACACAAATAACTATTAAGTATCTCCTGGAATTCCACTGAAAACCTTGTAGCAGTATTTATGGCAAGCCTATGTATCTCTATTTTACTGAGTGATACTCGGCTTTGTATATATAGAGTACGATATTCTACTACTAATAGATATAGACCACCTACTAGATCAGACATAGCCAAAATTATGCGTACGCGAGACATATGTTGTCTCACAGAAACCATCGTCATCGAGGACTAGTGTACAAAAATAAAATAAAATAAAAATGCTACAGTTATTATGCATGGCAGAAATAGTTAGGCATGGCCAATTGTGAGCTAATCATAGCCATTTAGGACTTGGTTATGATTGGCTATGATTTAGAGGGGAATTTTCGGCATGATTGCGTTTGGACTGACGATATTAGAAAAAAATTCAGAAATTGGCTATTTTTAGCCCAATACAGAAATTTTTGAAATATAATGGAGGGTGAAGTGAATTGTTTTGAAAATTCGTGGTTTAACTTACGATTCACCTTCAATTTGCACGAATAAAAACATTTGAAAGGAAAATTTTGTTTTCTAACAAAAAATTGAATTCTTTGTCATGATACTCTTCTCCTATAGACATGACACCAAAAAGTATACTTTATCATATACATAATCAATATCTGTATAAGTTTCTATAACTTCCATAGACATTTTTAGAATCACAAAAAAATATAACATTTCTTTTACACATATAATACACGCACTTTGTCCTCTAGACATCTCTTGCTTATGTGTATACTGCATTTTTTATGAATATGTAAGGTTTACGACCATTTTTCAATGCGCTGATGGATAAAAACAACGATTCACAAACCTAAAACTGTGATACGTAGAGTGACATGCGAATTCCACAGAGACAACGGAGTGCTGACACGGAATCTTAACCAGCGGTAACTTACAAATGTTATACACGTCGGATTTTGTTCATCAAACAACATTTTTAACGATATTATATGCTGAGATTACACAAATCGATACATTTATGATGAATACTTAGCCTAGCAATAAACAGATCTCAATAATTGCAAATCTGATCGTCAGAGGTTGCTACACAGTAACTAAAACAAAAACTTATTTTTATTGTGTTTTCAATTATCCTGGTCGATAAGGATTAACAATGTGTATGTGATTTAAATTCGTATTGTACTAATATAAAATATAATAATAATATTAATTCATGCCCTTGGGCTTTGAAATACAGTCGATTCCGCTTAATTGGGACACATCGGGACCTAGGTATTTTGGTCCAATTAAGCGGCTGCCCCAATTAAGCGAATTTCACATAAAATTAAACAATGCATATTTTTCTTTCAATAATTTTATTTTATAAACTCTTGGACAAAACTGTAAATTACATATAAACAAAAAATATAAACTTTTAAGAAAAAATAATAATAAATTCCAAAATAAAATAATAAATAGGTACATATAATTTAATTCAATGCAAAAATGCGTCAAGTGTAGTCTGTCTTTTGTTTTTGTCTTCTACAAAATCAGCACAGGTATTCAGTGCGGATGTAGGGCTCCCTTCATTTCCTTCCTGCGTAAAATAACGCAGTAATAATAATTTCTTTGTACATATTTTTTCTTGAGAATATGTGTAACATAATTATTACTGTGATCTTAAATTTACTGTCACAATTAAGCGGAATGTTGTCCCAATTAAACATGTAAATTTACTGTTGATTCCTTCATTTGGTTTCTGTTCTTTGGTATTTGGCCCAAATAAGCGGCTGCCCCAATTAAGCGGTGGCCCAATTAAGCGGAATCATCTGTACATTGTATCTATTGCTAATGATTTAATTGTGTTAAATACAAATCTCTTCTTTTTTAATTTTTTTTTTAAATGTTCTTGTTTATATTCGCCTTATTTCTGTTTTCTTCGTTTTTGCCTACGTGTTCCGTGTCTGTTTGTGTTTCTTCTCTCTTTCAATATTTTCTTCATTATGGGTATTCCTATTCCTGTCAAGCTGATTTTCACCTCTTGTACTTTACAGTCATACATTACATGCCACCGCCTCTCTTCTCTCCTTCTACACAGTCTGTATTTTCTCTCTTCTGGATTTAACCACGGTATGTTTTCCCGAGTCTCATTTCCGTATCGAAATCTCGCTTTCAGCCGTATATTTCTGTTTTCTGTCTATTGTAAGGCAAGTCTACACAGATGCAACCATTGTAAAGATTATCCACAGACACAGGTGCGTGTCCAGAATTTTTTCTTGAGGAGGGGGGTACTTAGAAGCCAAACACTGTTCGTAGGAGGCTCAGAAGCCAACATTTTTTCTTGGGGAGAACTCACGTTCAATTACAGACAAATATGTCTTTTCAAACGTGTTTTTTTGATGCCTGAAGAAAGGCAAGTATGTAACCCCCGCCCCCTCCGAGATAAACTGCACAGGTACTAATATAATGTAAACTTTCGTTGCGGAATTTTACCATCAGTCGAACGCTCGGTTGATGGAGTTCATGAGCCTATTCACTATTTCTTAATTTTCTGAGAGATAATGGTTCTCAGATGTATGTGATTCTGTTGTAAATAATTATGCGTGTTCATTTAATATACATATTTATTAAATTTACCATACTCACAAAATACTTCTTAGAAAATTATCACTAAGGAATACTCTTCAGCTCTTACACAGCTCTTACTCTTTTATCAGTCACCGATTACCTCTGCGCAACTTCTTAGCATGTGCTCTACTTTCAATTTTTCATACTTCAGTTAATCATACTAGAGCTCGCCTGTAATACTTTTTTAACAACTTTCTTTTAAACGGAAGCTTGCATCCCGCCTCTAACGTTTCTCTGTTTAAAATGGTAAATCTTTCGATACAGTAGCCAGCAACAAAAGTTTTCTTTTGTTTGATAACTGATGAAACGCAAGTATAAATATAGTTAAATCTCGGATAACGCTTTAAGGATACATTTTTTTTTAACAAACCACTTAGCTTTAGGACTTTACTTGCACCATGTGTTCCGCGATTTGCTAGTCATCACTAGTATTATTTAACTATTGGGAACTAAACACTCGTTGTCGTGATAGCTTCATACTTACCTATTACTCGATAACCCGGGTAGTCGAGCCAGAATTGTTAAAGTAAACTTCGTGGACAGTGGTTAAAAGTCCTCAAATTTTAAAATTCACCCCTGTGTTTATTGCATTTTTTACAATTTCCCAACCATTTTTCAATGCTAGTGAAGGTAAAAACGAGCAACAATCCACAGACCTTAGACTGTGATACGAAACTCGTAGAGTGACATGCGAATCCTTTAGAGACACTATATGAGATGTTGACACATAAAGTTAACCATCGGGTGACGGTCGTAGCGGGTTGAGAGAGGGTGTGAAATAGACCGACGTCCAATGGGGAAAACTGGCGCTTTTTAAATCCAAGTCCAGGGAAATTACATTAGATGGCGCGCAAGGGATCTCACCAAATAAATAGATGTCTACGACTAAATGCATTATTGCTTTAGTTTTTTAATTTGTTTTTATAGTACAGGCTTATGGAAGGAAGAAATACACTGAATAAAATATGAAATATTGTCTCGCGAAGTATAAAATTTTCAGTTGGATTCAGAGGATTATATTTTGTGTTATTTTGTTTTATGACTAGTTTTGACTGAAGTAGTTGGTAACTCTTTTCATTTAGAAAATATTATGTAAGTGCAAGAGATTTTTTCGCATTTTGCTTTATTTTGATAACATTTAAAATGCAATTCAATCATCTAAATATTTGCCCTTGTGTCTATGTCCTCTTGCCATCTTCCGGATAAGTTTAGAATTCCTTCAAGAAAAACTATATCGGTTTAACTGCAACGAAATCTTTGATCGTTGTCCGTATTTCAGCCACATAACTATTGCATTTTTCAGATAAAGAATGGTATTTATTCGATCTGTATCGACCTGAATAATTGCTAATCCGAAAGTACCAATTCAGGTGAATTAATCGCGGGCGTGAGGACTTCCTTGCCTAAGTGAAAGATGGTTTGCTAAGTAACACTACCAACATACTGCTTAGCCTTGTCGTGCAGCAAAATGACTGGATCCAAGTGTTTAGCTCAATTGAAAGAACTTGTAAGACATTTCACCATACAGGTGCCATCACCCATTTATACAGAAGGATCTTTTTAGCATAGTTTGGCCTTTGATGTTCATGGTTGACCGGTGTCTACCTATGAATTTGTACGTATAGAATTGTTAAATATAAAATGTCGTCGGCAACAATTCTGTACAAAAAAATCCTCTTTACGTTACTTGACAACAAAATTTATATATTCAGCCTAATGACAATTGTGTGGTCGGAGAGTGTGTGTGGTATTTACTTCTGAATTTATCCCATCTTATATAATTGTCTCGAAAATGTTGCTCGATAAACTCTCAGCTATTTCCGAGTTGAAGAATTGTCTTGCGTTTGCGAGAAAATTTGATTCAATAATGCTTAAAAAGCATTGGCCTTCAATCTTTTTCGCGTTCCAGAGCATGTTAAATGAAAAATTAAAAATGATTGCTGAAATATGCATAAGTATTATGAGCCAAAACGCCTTTATCAAGAACACAGCAGATTGATTCGCATATTTAAGCGGAGTTTTAGTCTTGTTTTCAACAGTGTTTTGTGGGATTATTTCTATCATTAGATTATGACTAATCGTTTAATTAAGACAACATTGTCACAACTAAAAATTAGCATTTTTCAGTTATTGGTCTAGAAGGAATGGCTTTGAGATAACTGATATAGCGTCCAACTTATCTTTTATAAATCCCTGCTAGATAGTTAGTTGTGCCATCGTTACTTTAATAGAAGTTACACTATTGAATTTTTTTAAATTTATTTATTATAGTATCCTAAAAAATCAAAAATTAACACTATTGTTTCAAATAAGCGATAGGACGATTTAAAAACTGTTACAGGAAAACTTAAAAAGGCCGGAATTTTGGAATTATAATTAATTGTATTAGAGTGCTAAATTAAAATTGTAAAAAATGAAAGGCGTAAAAAAATTTGCACACACCTTGGTTTCGAAGTTTATTTGCGCCGTTTGTTTTTCGTTATTTAAAAATCGTTCACACATCCTAGTAAGTCACCAACTCTTCAAAACCATTGACTGCTCTACAATATAAAAACATAAATCCTTCCGACCAGAGGCGGATTTTAGCCTGATGTAGTGCCGATAAAAATTGCACCACAAGAAATTTAAAAGATGACGGTGTGGAAGAAATTCCAAATTATCTAGTGAGGATCTAAGTGAGGACGGAGGGGTAGAAATAGAGTAGTAGAGCTACTTCGAGCTCGTGGCTCGAGCTCCGACACCCGCTTAATCCACCACTGTTCCCGATCCATATATAATGTTTGAACCCATAAAAAAAAAACACTTATGGAGACGGTACAATTTCGAACTGTACGAATCATTTAATGATCTTACTAACATCACACAATACATAAGGGTTAACCAACTCCGAAAATTTGTACATATTAGAAGAATGGACGAGAAGAGCAGAAAGACCGAATTTATATTGGCAAGGTGCAGTGGAGCAAGATATCGAAATACTTGGAATAAGAATTTGCAGAACAGTGCAGAGCGGTCGTTTTAGGTGCTTCGGTATAAAGGGGTGCGGAAGCCTGTTAGATTAGATTTAAATACAGGATATAGGCAATTTAGGATATATATGATTTTTTACTATGTTTGCTCCAGGCGTGAAGATTTGGTAAAAATGGCGACTAACTTAAAGGAGACTCAGACTTCAAAGGCGGCATTGGCTCCTAGCTGTAAAACCAACGATGATGAATATATCCAAGGAGTTGTTTCAGTTACAGTAGGGGTAACGAAAGAAATGAGTTAATTTTTAGGAATCTATTAAATGGAAATTGAATGGATTAAATGTTGATGGGACGGTAGATCGAGTCCATGTATCAAACCAAATTGGATAGTTAATGAGTTCTACGTATACAAATTAAATATGTCCGACAGACGGAATACTAATGAACAGTTCTTTAAGTTCTGTAAATAGTTTCTAATGAATTCTTATGCTCGTATTTACAAATGGTCATTACTATATAATGCTTCGTTGTATCAAAACGTATAATTAAAATAAAATTTTCTATTGAAAATATATATAGAAGCCGTTTGTTTTGATGTAACTAAGCGTTATACAATAATATACGTTTTTGAATACGGACAATAATACGAACGACTCCTGAAATATGCAGGACAATCTTAATCTACTTACATGCAATAAATATAAATTTGTAATTCATAATGTAACTAAGCACTGGCGGAATGGGAAACCAAGCAAACTAATATAGAAGAAGAAAAAAAATAAGAAGAATCCGGACATTAAAATAAAAAAATATGACACTGAAATTTTTCTCCTATACAGACACAATATTTGTGGAATTGAAATGACACCTGGTTAGAAACAAGTTTAATTTAATTACATCTTCAATCATCAATATTTATGTGTTATTTGAAAAGACGTGAACTGTACATGTTCAATTTGTTGTAAAGTGTATAATTGCGGCGTGCTTTATTAAATCATCTTAATCATAACGGTGAAACCTATTTTTATAAACGGGCCAATTTGCTAAGGTAATATTTTATACTTAACATAATAACGGGTTCAGTTTAAGGTTCACTGTATGCATCGAGAGTATGTGCCAGTACTTCGGTTAACCTGTGGGAAAATTTTGTATCTATAGATTGAACATATTAATTTAAATGTTAGTGGAATAACCTTAATCGGATGTTGCGATCCTGCGATTTTCAAGGTTTAAATTTGCAAATCTTGCCGAGATTGATCAAACTATGAGGGGCAAAATTCAAAATAAAGAATGCGCATATGTTGAGCACTGAATATTTCTCTTTTCATGGGCACAATAAGTTGGATTGACTTTTCTCCCAATTAATACAAATTCTCATCCTACTCTGATAATAGTCAGATCATTTCAGCCATTTTATAAAGTAATAAAAGTGATACTCTGTAGGTGTTGGTGCAAATATATCACGCACTTTTTTGTAAAAAAAATTGAAAAGAAAATGTTTGTTTTAACATAGTTTTTCTAATTATTGTTAATAACTAATATATTGTATCCAAGTTGGTGATTAACTGGCGAATCGTCAGGGTTACCAAAATTTGCTAGATCTTCTATTAGCTGATTTGATATGGTCTGAGGGATAACGATCCCTCCAAGAAAGTATTTTCTGTCAAGGTATACCATAGAGAAAAGAAGAAAAAAAGAAAAACATTCGAAGATGACGTATATGGCTAGACCTTTACGACGAGACGATATAATGCTATTGTACGGTAATATTTTTTTAGGGTTTGCGTAGGTATAATCAAGGAGCTTGTATACCGTCACTCATGTGTTCGGTGCGGTAGAAATTGTGGTCAAACGGCTAGTTGAAATGTGGCATGCATTTACGGCTCTTAGACCCTTTTGTAGAGAAAATTCCGAAAAACAACAGAAATATAATTTTATTTTCTTCTTAAAATATGCCACATGGCGCTGGTGAGCGCTGGTAAAATCCTGAAACTATTCGAAATAAATAAAACAATAGGTTCCCAACGTCTAGATAGGCGTTTAGGGGCAGAGAAGGTAAGTTCTCAGTTTCTAGACCGCTGGTCATAGATATGGACGCAACCTGGTCAGTGTGACGTTTCGACTAGTCCTATTTTCCTTGTATAAATAGATATTCATTCTGGATTAATATGAAAAATAAAAAAGTCAGTGGTTTTCAAAATTTAGGGCATCTTTTTGTTTGTTTATTTTTGGACGAAATTAACATTTTAGAGAAAATTGTGGAAGGAAAAATCGATTGCATTCTACGTCACCATGATGTCTTTTAAATTGTGCCGGACATTTACCTAACACCCTGTATAAGGGGGGTATTGTGATCATACCGATTTTGACATTTCGAGATTTCGATGGATCTCCACGAATTGAGGTTTCTACATAACGTTTTGACTATTTTTATCATGATATATGTCTGTCTGTTTGTCTGTCTGTCTGTCTGTCTGTCTGTCTGTATGTCTGTCCGTGGGTCTGTGTACACGTGTAGAGCAAATTCGTCTAAAAGGATTTTTATGAAACTTCATATTTAAGCTTTTGACATCAATGGCACGAGTTGATTACTTTTAGTAAAAATCGGTTAACTAGAAATAGGAGTTTAATCGTGTTGGTTTAATGATTTTTGCGAATATTTCAGAGAAATATTTCGAAAAAATTTATTTAATAAAAGTTACTATAAAAGCAACAACTAACAAAATTTTTTTTTTTTTGTATGTATGCTGTTACTTTTCCATAGTTATCGTAAATTATAAATACACATTACGAAATTGGCAACGTAATATAATACGTTATTGTCTTTTAAAATAATAACTACTCTGCTGCTAGAATGTATTTTTTACAAGTACATATGATTACGGTCGGTCCTGTGTTGGCCACAGCTGATTTTTAAGTATAAAATACTTGAGGCTGAGTTGACCCCAGAGCCGATTCAATATCAAAAGAAAAAAATCCGATAGAAGGGGGGAGAATTGAAACCGTGGCTCTCTGCTCTGTAATAGCCACGGCAACTCATTCAAAGTGATGTAAACCGAATTGTACCCTGGGAATTTCAAATTATATTTTGAAAAATACAGTTCAAAAAATTCAATATTGCCTAAAAATATAATGTGGAGTTTCAAGTGAAATCTCTGAAACTGAGATTAAGAAACGATTTTTTTTTTTTCTATATTGAAACGACTAATTCACATTTCACATGTTAAAAAGAACAAATGTCCCCCACCGTATTATTTTGAAATGTTAGTGGTTGGTTTAAAAATCTAAAAAATTGGAGTAATGCACTATTTTGAAACGGCATATTAAACTCGGAATTTTTTATGTGCGTTTGTGGAACAATGTCAAATTTGTGGTATTTTAGATTTTATTTTTTAATCTTTATGTAGGGTAATAACGGTATTGACAGTTCTTATAATAATTATTATTAACAGTAATTTTCAAAAAATTGTATATATAGACGGGTTGCGATAATACCAAAATACATATATACCAAGTTCAGTATAGGAACCTCTACTTCCTAAAGCTAAAGTCATTTTAAAACATAAATTGCAAAAAGATAAACGGAATAGTACTAAAACTTTGGTCTGAACATAATTTAGCAAGAATCCATACAATTAATGTCAATATTTCTTTATTCTTATTGTCTGTAGTTCATAGACCATAGCGTCTTCTCTATTTTTAAATGCCCCAGTTAACGACACATTAGTTCTCATTGGCGACACAGCGTGGCTCTGGCATCACTAACAAGCAGCGCACTGCTAGTAATACAGTACTGTCTCACTTCCCCGATATCTCGCGAACACGCGTGATCGTGACTTTGGATATCTCACGGCCGAATCATGGCGACAGCTGTTTCTACCATTGAACCCTCTTGTCCGTGCTGCTTATTTCTCTATCTCTATCCTTCTCTTGCTCTGACAACATCAGATAACAATAAATTGTTCAAACAAAAAGAAACTATGAACTATTTCTTTAAAAAGAGCAAGTTTTAGATGCTAAATCTTGGTGCTGGTATGCGAGAAAGTCAAAACATGGAATACTTGGACGAGATTTATTTTGGAATTTCTACATTTAAACCCTTTTAGAACTATTTCAATACAGTTGAAATTTCTAGTAAATTCTATATTTATATCTCTATTCTTATTTCTGTTCCTATGTTTTCTAAAATAGTTTCTTTTAGTAGAATAGTTAATCTTTTTCCTTTCCTGACCAATACCTGGTATTATAATATTTTAAAGCAGCAGTTCGCTAACAGAGTGGCCGAGCGCATTAAGTCGTGCGGTTTTAGACTGATAGAAACAGTCTGTACTGGGCGGTCGGTGGTTCGAGCCTCTTTCGTTGGTGATATTATTCGGGCGAGAATAATATGTTTACATTACTCTCATTTTCACAATCATTCACCCCTCATCCAGGTGTAGGAGCTCACCCCCTGGCATCGGCGATTAGCCTCGTTGCAGAAATAGGCCGATGTAAAAAAAAGCAGCTGTTCAGATGTTTAAGTTTCATGGTTGCCAATGGAGTGGACGATCTCGTTAAATCATGCAGTTCTGACTGGTAAAAATAGTCTGAATTGTGAAGTAGCTGGTTCAAGTCCCCGTTGGTGATATTACTCGGGCGAAAATAATATGTTAATATCACTCCCATTTTCAAAATCATTCACCCCTCATCCAGGTGTAGGAGCTCGCCCCCTGGCATCGGCGATTAGCCTCGTTGCAGAAATAGTCCGATGTAAAATAAATAAAATTAAGAAAAAAGTTTTATGGTGCGACAAGGCATGAAAGCATTTTTCTGTGCTTATCAACAATTTCAAAGCGCGACCCAACGGCGTAGTGTGCAATTTTATAATTCACAGATCAAGATGGAGGACTAACGTGAATATGGCCAAAAGATTCCCCAAATGACAGCACTCAAATAAGAAGAATAAAATTTTAAATAAAACTGTTAAGAGATTAAACAAATGTATGTGCATTATGAATTTAACACATTTTAGAGTTTCGTTTTTGTTTTTTGAATAAATAACTCCAAAATAAAAGTTAATTAAAGATGATAAACGCCAATTTAAAAATAAATTATTATAGGTCCAACCTTTTAGGCCAAATTAGCTACTGTACAGATAGACAGACAAGTGGAAAAACACAGACACATAAGTGACAGTATAAGGATTTGTTGTATTAGACCGGGAGCTCATGACATTTTTTGTCTCCGATTTCATACAGCATGCCTTTTGGAAGAGAGAATATTTACCCTGTGACAACAAAAAAGGGATGGTACTAAACCCCTGCACGCTTTCCGGTCATAGGGAAAATTGCATTTCCACTTGCACAAAATTTTTGTGTTTTTCTCTGACTTAATATTGCTTGCCCTTTTGTCAAAAGAAAGTTATAACAAATTTAAAGTCTTTTAATTATAGGCATGCTGTATGAAAACGCGGAAAATCATATTTTTTATTACAAGATCACATGACCGTTTGAGCCCTTTGGGACCCTCCGAATCGCATGCATATATTTAAAAGACTTTAAATTTGTTATAACTTTCTTTTGACAAAAGGGCAAGCAATGTAAATAATCACTCCGTATATGTCTGTAAAATGCAAAAAAAGTACCAGTTATATTGATTGAAAAAATATTTTTTTTTTCCTTTATTAAAATACAGTAGTGAAAAATAATATTGAAAAAAATCAGTTTCTTTAAGTTAAGCTGATTTTTTTTACATTTTTTTACATATTGGCCCCCAGATACATATGTTACCTATGTCAATATTACATATATTAATTTGTGTGTGATTGATTGTACATATAGTTTTAACAATATATTGTCTAAGTAGAATTTTCATTAAATTAGATAGTTATATTTTTGAAGCTATGTTTATGTCTTTTATGAGTTGGATAACCCGGGATTCTATGTCCGTGTTTTTGTAGCAGGTCCTTAATTGTAGTTGGTAAGGAGTTATAGTCTCTTTGCTTTTGGTACTGGTCACACTCTAGGAAGATGTGTTCCACGGTTAGTCTAGTATTGCATGTACTGCATATTGGTGGATCGGTTCTCTCAAAGATGTACTTATGGGTGTACATAGTATAGGCAAGTCTCAATCTTGTCAGTTTGACTTGTTCTCTTCTGTTTGTACGACAATTCCACTGTTTTACAGTATCTTTTATTCTGTGGAGGTGATTGGTGTCTGCTGTATTTTGTGTTCTGTATGTAATGTTCCATTTTTCTTCGAATAGAATTCTTGATTTTTACCAACGCAAAAAATTATTATTTAATTTTATAAATATCACGTCAAAAATACCTCCAAAAAATTTAATTTTCAAATTTAATTTTCATTTGTTTATCTATACTTCTGGAGCTTTTATTTGATGATCATCATCATCATCTGGCCGACCTCATCCATTGTTGGATATAAGCCACCCTCAACCAAATCCAGTTTCCGCGTTCTTTCCACCTTCTGTATCTAATTTGTGACTATTCGTTTGTTTCATCGATCCAGCGGGTAGGTAGTCTTCTCCTGCTTCTCTTGCCATGGTCTTCATTGAAGAACTATTTTAGTGCATCTATTATTGCCAGAACGCACTTTATGTCCCACCCATTTCCATTTCATTGACGACACTCTGACCATTATGTACATTATAAAGACTTGGATGGACAGAAGACTACAACAAGAGCTGTGCCAAATACTTAGTAAAATTATTACAAATACAAGAGTTATTTGAAATACTAGGAAATATTTGAAATAAAATATTTGCAATAACATAATAATATAATATAAGACACTTTCGGCGACATCTTATATTATAACTTATGTGCTACGTAATTAGTATTTTTTAAACCTCTTTAGTTTATTCATTTACTATTTATTTATTTATTTCTTATTTATTTTTTTATATTTTAACTACTGACTAATTTTTTTGACTTTCGACTAATGTTTAATTTCTATATTTCGATATCTCACAATGACCATACATTTTAGATCAGCTCTGATGAAGAAACAAAATATTTCGAAACTGGTCAGCTAGATCTAGTTGTGTCATTTATGTCCGCAACCCGTACAACCTTCTCCACATCTAATTTTACCGTACCATTTTATCTAACCACCTCGCTTATCATTCTTATTGTGGAGTTTAGTTGTACATTCACTTTTTTACATGTCTACTGCTGAGTCATATAGGTGCACAGTATTTTGCTGTAGAATATACTAATGCCATACGTGTTCAGCGTGTCCGCAGACGCGCCCCACGTTTAGGGTGACCATTCGTCCCGCTGTTTGCGGGACTGTCCCGCATTTTGATTGGGTGTCCCGCATTAAGATGCGTCCCGCAAAAGTCCCGCATTCTAACATTTTGTCCCGCATTTTAACATTTTGTCCCGCATTGTAACTTGTATTTGAGGAAATGAGGACCTTTTTTTTGCTCTTCACTTAGATTTGGGAGGTGGGGACCTTTTTTTTTGCTCTTCACTTGGATTTGGGAGGTGAGGACCTTTTTTTGCTCTTCACTTATATTTGGGAAGTGACGACCTTGTTTTGCTCCGTCCCGCATTGCCTTCTTAAGAAAATGGTCACCCTACCCACGTTGTGCCCGCCAGTTTCTGGATAAGGCTGTTTCTAGTATGGAGTTTAGCAGCTGTTTTTTCCAAATGGGTTTTAAATGTCAAAGACCTATCAAGAGTGACACCTAGATATTTCGGGTGTTGGTTGTGACGTAGTATGTTTCTATTAAAATTGACTGACAATGCAGTATTTGCTTTACTATTGTGCAGATGCATAGTCGCCTGATTTGGCAATGTGCAACTTTAGCCTATTTTTTGGGCTTAAAAAAAAATACTGGATGGTAGGTTTACATCTGAGGAAGACTTTGATTTATGACTATTTTAAAGATATTCCGAAAGAAGATTGGTCGGGAGCTTTTAAGAAGTGGAAGGAAATAATAGCCAAGTCTATTATTGTTGAAGGGAACTAGTTTGAGCATATTTAAAATAAAATCCTAAAAAATGTTACTATGTGTCTTATTCTCAATCATTCTAACATAACCCTCGAATGTACAAAAAATTAACGCGTTCATTTCTCCTCTAGTCAAATTATAAAACTGTGGCGAGAGTGTATATTTATTCAAATATTTTAATTTATTTAATCTGCTAAGTTTATATGATGCAAGTTTGCTAAGTTTGAAAGAGTTCAAAGAGTGTTTATTAAATTGTGTAACCTATGAAGAGGTTTTATTTTTAATTTTAAAATAAAAATTTCACATGTGATGTTACACGTGTCCTCATTAACACAAACTTATTTTTAAAAGACTAAAATGAAGCAAACATTATGAATGAAAGTTTGACAGAACTAATAGGAAATATAAATAGAAATTCGTAATACAGTTCACTGCCTGTTGACTTCATGTCAGCAAATAGAAAATCACTGTAAATTTAAACTGCTTTTGGGATTTCTTCACACTAAAATCCCGCAGAAGGTGTGCATGTTTGTACAACAATAATAATAAAATAGTGCACAATGAATTAGGGGGTCATACATTAGAGGTATGTCAACTATCAAAATTTACTATTATAGTAATTAGAAATCATCATACAGTAGGCGTACTGCTTATACGAGAGTTACCTTTTATGTTTTTACAAACGACCACTAGATGGAAATATTGAAATATGTCATTACTATACTCGTAAAATTTGATATTTGTTATTGTGAAATCATTGGCAGCTTATAAATTGACCGATTAGTTTGTTGACAGTGAGCGTTAAAAAAAAAGTTTGTGGAAAATGGATATTACTCGTGAAGGTTTTCGTTGGATGATTTTTTACGATTTTAGTAAAGGCCTAACTCAATAATGCATAGATTCGTTTCGTTCAACTTTTTCAACTTTTGGTAATGAAGCACCATCAGAAAAGATTGTTTACAATTGTTTTGCAGAATTTCGTTATGGTCGTGCGTCCGTCAGTGATGAATCCCGAGAATGTCGACCAAAATCGGTTGTGATTCAAAAAAACATCGATGCTGTGCGCTTAATGATTGAAGATGATTGGCATGTGACTTACCGTGAAGTAGAGGCATCCTTTGGCATATCGCAGACTGCAATATATTCGATTTTGCATCAACATTTAACTTTGAAAAAGATCTGTTTCCGATGGATTCTATATAATTTGACCGATGCTCAAAAATAGGCTCGTGTTGATTGGTGTAAGGAAATAAAAATCAACCTAGGCACTGGAAATCTAATTTTTGTGTTTTTTGGTTGACGATGTACAAAAGTTATAGTTACGTAACACAGTATACTAGAAGGCATATCCTAATCTAATTTTTAGCCTGCTACGCAGCAACCTAGGGTTTGTTCTCGGGCAGAAGAGACCATTTTATTTATTGTTTTTTTTTTTTCATTTTTACTTTGTTTAGATTATTTTGTCAAAATTCTAGTTATATTTTGGCAAATATTGCAATTAATTAATTAATTTTTAAGAGCGTAAATTTAATAACTAGTTGTAATTGTTGGAATTATATTTTCATTCTATGTGTCATGTATACGAAACCAGAGGGGCGGAGCATATGATTTAAAACAACCAATGGAAGACATAGGTGCAATTTTCAAAATCTTAATGAACTTTGCTATATAAAAAATACTGCACATATTTAGAAGCCTGAATAAATGGTGTTAGGTATTCGAATAAAAATTAACCAAAAAATATTTTAACATAAAATTTGTTTTTAAAACTCTTAGATTTACAGACGATAAATTATTTAAAAAATATCGTTCATTTTGCCATGATTATTAAAAAGCAAAATTTGTCCTACACACTCAGCATGACGCCTTCACTTATTATATACATGCGAAACCCTGAAATGTGTGAAAATTCACACTTCACATCAATTTTTTAAATGTAGGTGATATGAAACGTATATGCTTCTGTTAATAGCTGAGGAACCAATCTTCAAATGATACTCTAGTACCGCCTATGTTTTATTGTTTTCTTCAATTATATTCTTAACAGCAGCAATATTTTTTTCGGTAACATCATTCTTAAAAAGGCTTTTTATAAGATTATTTTTGTGTTTTCAAGAAATTATCGAAGCTACAGCAGATTCTTGTGACATGTGTATCTTAAGTTGTTATATGGTTCAATAAATAAACATGTTCAATATTCAATTTTTACTTATTTGATATATCGATGTATCATTATATATTTCCATGCACTGAACCAGAAAATATATTCTTCATTTTCAAGATATCGAACACATACATCTTTTCACTGCTATCTTGTTAATCTTCAAGTAAAAAATAACTGCTTACGTAGCTTCTGCTGAATATTTAATTTCGCTTATTTATATTTATCTTTTTTTTTTAGGAAACGTATATTTATCTTACACAGATTCATTTCAGACAAGACAAGCGACATTCATATTTACATTTGCTAATTTACCTTCGAGCCAGAAATCTGCGTACTGTCTCAACCAAAATTCCAAGAATCGAAAAAATAGATCAAGGAAATGAAGAGTAAAAATTGAATTATTCAGCTTAGTTTCAAGCTTCTGCAATAAGACGTTAAAGGTATTTAGCGAACACAGCCAGACTGACAATAACCCGGAAAAAAGAATAAATATTTGTTTGCATGCCAAATATAAAAAATTCAAATATAAAATTGAACAAGAAATATCTTAGTAAAAAAAATAAATGATGTGAAGTGTGAATTTTCACACATTTCAGGGTTTTGTAGGTATTTAATAAGTGCAAAAAGTTAACATAATACTGGATGTCTACGAATATTTGTTCTATTAACAATGTGTTGGGCTGGTGTTCACAACTCGGTCCTCAACTCTTAAAATTTTTTTCATAAAAAGACACACACTATCTTAGCCATAAATATAAACATCCATAACATTATAAGCCATAATTTATCTATGAATTAAAAAAATAATTAATTTTGTCAACACAGAAAATGCAATATTTTTCAAAAACGCAATCGGATCAAAAATTCCTTTGGCACGTTTCCGGCTTAGATCAATGTACATTACCTATAATTTTTTCAGATTTTTAGTTTAACTACTTTGGGTAAAAAGGGGCAGGACAAGAACTTTTTTAGCACATTTTTGTCTTAAATCGTGTTAAAAAACGTTTTCGTTCCTTAATCTACTTCCTAAGAGTTTTCTTTTGATACCGCACAATATTTTAATTTTTTTTTTCGAAATACTAACCTGATCAAAAATTTCTGTTGGACTATTCCGGTTCCCATAAATATTCATTATGGATTTTTTACCAGATTTTTAGATCAACCCTTCTGGGAAATAGGGTGGGGGACAAAAGTTTTTACATATTTTTGGTGAAAATCCAATAAAAAAAAATATATTTTTCAAAAATAAAAATTTGCTTGTTGGTTCACACACTAAGAAGTTTCATCTGATATGCCACTCAAAATTTAAATAAAATATAATAATTTTTTTATTAATTACTTACTTGTTTATATTTATCTCGGGGTGTGTTTTTTTGAACTAGTGACAGTGAACATGCTGAGTAGGGTATCAAATGAAATACCTTAATTCGTGGATTAACGATTCAAATTTTACTTTTATCAAATAAATTATTTTGATGAGATTTAGCCAAAATTGTGCAAAAAAAAAATTGTTCTACACCCTGTAGCCCAGATGGTTTAAATTAAAAATCTGAAATAAATCTTTTTTGTGTTTTTTTGTGGACGATGTACAAAAGTTAGTTATGTAACACCCTATACTAGAAGGCGGATCCTGGTCTAAAGGTTAGCTTGCTCGCTTGCTACGCAGTAAATTAGGGTTTGCTCCCGGGCAGAAGAGACAATTTTATTTTTTTTAAATTTTTTTTTGTTTAAAGTATTTTGTCAAAATTCTAGTTATATTTTGGCAAATGATGTATTTAATTTTTAAGAGCGTAAATTTAATAACCAGTTGGAATTTTTGGAATTATATTTTCATTCTATGTGTCATGTATACGAAACCAGAAGGGCGGAGCATATGAATTAAAACAACCAATGGAAGCCATAGGCGCTATTATAAAATCTTAATGAACCTCTTATTCGACCTTGCTTTATAAAAAAAAAAAAATACTGCACATATTTAGAAACCTAAATAATGGTATTAGGTATTCGAATTAAAGTTAACAAAAAAATATTTTAGCATAAAAATATTTTTCTTTTTATTTTGAGAATGGTTCAGATAGAACCGAAACTAGTTAGCAAGTAAATAAATCTTTTTAAATATTTGACTAAATTTGCTTTTAAATATCGACCGAAACCCAAGAAAATACCTATATATTTATCTATAAAATACGGCCAATAATTCTTTTATTCAATAAAAATATTTGTCCTCTGCCTCTTCGGAAAAAGTTTAAGGACCCTGACTAAGAGGGTTGCAATTATATATGAATGCATATATTTCTTTGATCTATTTAGATGAAATCCCTAAAACTAAGAAAAATATACGTCGTTTTTTATTGTAAAAACAATTTATTTAAATTTAATGTGACACCAAAGAAAAGTTCTTGAAGCATAGATTACTTGTCATAAATTAATTTTTAAAACTCCTCCATAATATTTTGTCCCAAACTCTGTTGCTCAGAGAAGTTAGTCTAAAACTTTTGTCATTGGTTATTATTTTTCTAAAAATAAATATTAGTTTGAATTACTATTATTGGCATTTAAAGAAAAGGTTTCCTTGTAATAATCGTAGGTGTCGCTTTATGATGTGCTAAACTAAAAAAGTTAATTTGGCAATTCTGTAGGAGGGGATATACTACTTTATTCTGAAGTCATGGTAATGGCGATATTAAATAATATCCTTCAAACCTTAGGAATTGCAATATGCACACCTACACTTCTATTTGGAAAATGTTATAACAGTATATTAAAAAGTTTAGTATAATGTGAAATTGCTTAACCTTTTGCATCAAACTTTATTATTTATATTACGTATTATGATACGCTAATATGTGAATTGTCGTCATTTATCAAATCATCCAGATTCGTGAACAATGTGTGATAGTTTAGAAACACTATCCTAGCAACGAGTATTTAAGGCTCAGAATTAGTTTGCCTGTTACTGTTGGCTTCATCTATACACAGTTAAATTTATTTTGTATCTAACCTTCGACCGTCCATATCGAACAATTCATTTTCTTCTTCGTGTCGGTCGACTAAATTTCCAATCTGTCCAAAAATGTATGAAATCTTAACAGTTTTTTGGTTAATTTTCCACGTAGTACTCACGGGCGTCGCGAGCGTTTCCACCGCTCGGGTGCAACCGTAATATTGCCGCACTTAAAAAATGAGCGTGATTTTAAAAGTCGCAATAAAAGACTAATCTTAGAATTTTGGGAGATGGAAGCGTCTTTTGAAAATCGAAAATGCACTGTACATTCACTGAAAATACTACGGAACACTGGTCTTTCTATACTAACAATTAATGAATGTTTAACTATAAAAATAAAAATAAAAAAACCTCAAGTTATGTTAGGTTAGGCGGCCCTGGTAGTTTTATTCACCGTATTCTGTGGGGTGCTAGAGCATAGTTTAAAATATATTCATTATCCTGTATTTCCCCGCAGTTACGTGCAGGGTCCTTTTGCATTTTCCATATAACGAAGTTTGATCGATTTCTAGCACGTATGCTCGAATACGATTGAGAGTTTTTCAAGCGATTTATGGGAGCTTATTACCTGAAGGTACTTCTTCGATAATGGGTTCTCCTCCTTCTATCCACCATTGTTTTTACCGCTCTTCCGATGGAGTAGTTAGAAGATGTTCATTCGTATTTGGGAAACTTCCGAGTACGCTGCCGTTTTGTTGATGGTATCTGGCGGTTTATTCTGTAACTTGTCGACAGTCACATGCACACTCTACTGTTTCCTATGCGGTGTTGTTTTGTATTCGACATTATCGATAATTAGGGGCGCCATTATCTAATTTTGGCGTTCAGTGACAGTCAGAATAGAATAAAATTAATAGATTCAGTTGTAAGCTCATAAGCCTCATAAGCCGAAATACGTATTAATAAATTAAAATATTTTAAAACATTACCGAGTGTTTTATTTTGAGTTATATTTAGTCAGAATAGACCTAACAGTGAGTTATTCTGGATAGAAATGCCAAAAGTCTTACAAAATATTAATAATAATATCGAAAATATATTGAATTCTTTCGAGAATATTGACTGTAGGATGATATAGTCACTGAGATCAACAATGGAGAAGATTACAGATGCCAATGGAGCAGCGGTGAGCAACGGTGAGTTTATATTAGTTATATAACTCGGAATCAATTACAAGAAATTGATGTTGTCTTTATATTACTGAGTAGTCTTGTTTTTGTTCCACTTCCAATACACCTAAAAATTCATAAATTATAGGTGCAAATAGACATCGTTGCTGTGCGCCAAAAGTACTATCGATAAGTTACAGAACAGTTGTTAAAAATCCGAACTTTCGACAGGAGACTGTAAGACAGGACATTGACGAAAAACTTACAAATTTACTCAAATTTGATACCATTTAGTAATTACATCTAACAAAACGCTCACCCAAGTGGGGCTCAGGGATTTTAGCCCCCCCATGCACTAAAAAACCCATGTTGGTAGTGTTTTTAAGGAACACACTTCAGTTTCAGTTTTACTTCTTCATTTGAGTTTTAGAGCAGTGTTTCTCAACTGAAAACGTGCCGCGGACCAGTAAAATATTTAATTTTCTACCGCGGACCCCTTAGAATAAATGTACTACTAGAAAAATTGTGTACGTATTAAAAAATCACTGAAAAATTAACAAAATAAACAGAAAATGAAAAAAAGATCTAAAAAAAAAGTAACAAAAAATCTCAAAAGTAATAATTTATAATCCTTTTGCGGACCACTAAAATTTTGCTAAGGACCACCAGTGGTCCGTGGACCACCGGTTGAGAAACACTGTTTTAGAGCTCATGAGCTTTTTTTTAGTCGTCACTTGTATTTTGGAACTGCACCTTTATTTGGTCAGCAGTTGCATTTTGGAAGCAAGTACCTTTTTTCTTATGGTCATCTCTTGAATTTTGAAGGTAAAGTTGTTTTTGGTTTTTGGTTAGCACTTGTTGTGTTTAGAGAGATGCGCGGACCGTGTTAGAATGAGCCGGTCGGGTCAGTAATTTCCCGATAATAATGTACGTCCTGGTTCTTCTTTGCCCCTGTAAAACAATTTTGTCTTCTAGACCCCCCCCAAGAAATAATCTGCGTGCGCGTCTTCATTTCATAACTCTAGTTACTCGAGTTAACTCAAGTTAACTCTTTTTCTTACGTAATCGAGATTTATTTACCTGATAGCATTAGTGCTACCTAATACACGATTATTGAATTGAATAACTTGTAAGAGGGGGTCTCTACTTCCTTTTGGATTTTATAGGTGGTCTGTCGTACAAAACAGTTTAAGTACCATTGCTGTAGAAGAATGTTAAGCACAGTTTTTGCAACCCACACGCGTTGCATTCAAATTTCATAGGTTTTTCCAATTACTAAACCTTGTCTGCATAATACATTAATGTGTGTGTATTTGACATAAAATGTAATGTTTTAAAGATTGTCTAAACACGTGGTTCACGAGCATTTCGTAGAAACCGGAGATGCCTGGCGTGTGTGGCAGAAAGTGCATCGTTCTCTGCAAATGCAACGTTAGCGTTCCTTACTCTTCCGGTGACTTATATGGCGAGGTTTACAACAAACTAGTACCTCGTATGTGAGTCTATGTTACGTCATTACCACATTTTATAAAATCCACGTAGGAGGGATTCGATTTAATTGAACTTGGGAGATATTTAATGTTCTGCATAACTTATGTACCAAAATTAATGATTTCGATTACTTTAATGACGTTTCTCGGAAATGTTTAGAATATTTTGTTTTTTAATCAATAACTATACAATTAGTTACACTTATTTCTACCTTTGTACAAGGTGTCTCAAAAGAAATTTTATATTAATTTAGCTTACTGCGTGAACGCAACGTATCCGAGGGGCGCGGGGGTTATGTCAATCGGTAGCCTGGCTCTTGGGAATTCAGTCGCTATGGAGCGTTTCTCGGGACCAGACCGCGCGTTATGCGTGCGAGAGTTTTACAAAAACGGTGATTCGGCGACTGTAGCGCGTAGGAAATTCTGCAGTATTCGAGGTTTTCGCCACTTAAATGATGCGCCAAGCATTCCTCTCATTCGACATTGGGTTAAAAAGTTTGAAGAGACTGGTACAACGCTGGATAAATCAAAATCCGGGCGACCTAGGTCATCAAGAACGGTAGAAAACGTGGAGAATGTTAATCAGTCTGTTCGTGACGACCCGAACCTTTCAATTCGGAAGCGCGCAAGTGCTTTAAATTTGCATAGATCATCATTACATCGTATTATGCACAAAGACCTAAAGCTGCACCCCTACAAAATTCAATTGGTGCAAGAATTAAAGCCCCAAGATGCCAGTCAGAGGCTTAACTTCGTAAATCAGGTGATTGAGCGATTTTCAACGTTTACCAACATTTTGTTTTCGGATGAAGCTCATTTTCATCTTAATGGCCACGTAAATAAGCAGAACTGCTGCTACTGGAGTGCAACGAATCCGAAACGCAAACATCAGAAACCCCTACATTCGCCTAAAGTGACCGTATGGGCTGCGATGTCGGTGCGAGTAATTATCGGCCCTTACTTTTTTAAAGACGAAAGGGGGCGTGCAGTTACAGTGAATTCAGAGCGTTATGTGGAGATGTTAGACAACTTCTTGGTACCTGAACTGCAAAACTTTCCTGGCTATACCAAAGAACATGGTTCCAACAGGACGGAGCAACTTCACACACGTCCAATATGTCTCTGCCACGTGTTCGTGAAATTTTCTCAGGCAAATTGATCTCCCGGAGAGGTGACATAAAGTGGCCTCCACGCAGTCCAGATTTAACCCCTATGGACTTTTTCCTATGGGGTTATCTTAAATCTAAAGTTTACGCCAATAAACCGACTTCACTGGCGCATTTGAAAGAAAATATCCGTCACGAAATGGCAGCCATCCCTGAGTCCAACTGCCGAGACGTCATAAGTAATTTTACTGTTCGATTAAATGTGTGCCGAGAACGCGAGGGTCTACATTTAGACGATATTATTTTTAAGAAATAAATCCCCAAAAAGTGTATTTTAATAATTAATAAACATTTTTTCTATATACGGCTTACTTTTTTTTTAATCGATCCACTAAATATAAAATTTCTTTTGAGACACCTTGTATATTGGAGCCCAAATGTCATACTGATCACGTGGCTTTCATATTTATGGTCATCTTATCTTTTCTGCCCCTTGTACACCTATCTTGGTGTTGGGAACCTATATTTCTTTTTCTATAATGTTGTGTGTTTTTTTTTAGGGGTTTGTAGGTATGACTAAAAAACCCTTATACCGTCATTTTGTCGTCTGTCTGTTCGGTAAAAATTGTAGCTAAACGGCTAAACCTAGAGAGTTGAAATTTGGCACGCTTACACAACTCTTTGACCCGCATATATGAAAAATACTAAAACATCTAAAAAACATATTCTCCTAAAAATATAAACAAATATGTGTTCATCGAAATATATATATATATATATATATATATATATATATATATATATATATATATATATATATATATATATATATATATATATTTTGAATTCTGAGTAGGGCATCAAATGAAAGCCCTTAGTACGTAGATTAACGATCAAAATTTTATTTTTGCAAAATAAACTATTTGGAAGCGGTTTTTGCCAAAAAATTTTTTTTTGTCCCACACCCTGTAGCCCAGATTGTTTAAAGTAAAAATCTGAAAAAATTTTAAGTAATGTACATTGGTGTGAACCGGAATAGTACAACAGGAATTTTTGATCAGATTATGTTTTCGGAAAATAACGCATTTTTTGTGTTTTTTGGTTGACGATGTACCAAAGGTATAGTTATGTAACACACTATACTAGAAGGCGTATCTAGCTACGCAAGAAACTAGGGTTCGGTCTCGGGCAGAGGAGACAATTTTATTTTATTTTATTTATTTTTTTATTTTGTTTAAATTATTTTGTCAAAATTCTAGTTATATTTTGGCAAATGTTGCATTTAATTTTTAAGAGCGTAAATTTAATAATCAGTTGGAATTGTTGGAATTATATTTTCTTTCTATGTGTCACGTATACGAAACCAGAGGGGCGGAGCATATGACTTAAAACAACCAATGGAAACCATAGGCGCAATTTTCAAAATATTAATGAACCTTGCTGTATAAAAAAAATACTGCACATATTTAGACCTAAATAATGGTATTAGGTATTCGAATTAAAATTAACAAAAAAATGTTTTAACATAAAATTTGTTTTTTAAAGCTCTTAGATTAACAGACGATAAATTATTTTAAAAATATCGTTCATTTTGCCGTGATTACTACAAAGCAAAATTTGTCCTACACACTCAGCATGCCGCCTTCACCATGAGGGCAAAAACTTTGTCCCTCACCCTGTAGAGGGACAAAATAAAAACTTTTACAATTTTGGCAAAAATCGCATCAAAATAATAAATTTTGCAAAAATGTAATTTTGAACGTACTAAGGGCTTTCATTTGAAACCCTACTAATTTAAAAATATATATATATATATATATATTTTTTTTTTTTTCGATGAGCACCTATTTGTTTATATTAGGGGTTCAAGTCTCCTTAACCTCACTATCCTACGTCCCTGAAACTCTCTGAAAGGTGTCATTATTATTTAATTGACCGCCTTTTCATGACAAAACTAATGTATTTTTTACTAAAAATAAACATAATATTAGCATTTTGTTCTAATATTTACTGTTATTTTAATTAAAATTGTTTCATTTTTTCCAACGAAACGTATTTATAAATGTCTGTAAACATACTTTAAATCATTATTTCTCTGAGGTCTGCGAACTGCTGGTGGTCCGCGAGTTTGTTATTGTAGGTGGTCTGCTGCGCTGAAAAATGTTACAGTTTTGATAAACAAAGTGATAAAAATGATCTATTAAATAATGAACCTACTATGAGTAACAAAATACTTTTAGCACACATTTCATATGATGAATTTTATACGAGTATTTTATTCTTATATTTTTTTTCTGTTTCAGGTAAGCTAGAAAAAAATCTAATTCAGTGGAAAATTTATAGCAGTATGTAAGTTTTGCTTTAGTTAAAACTCTAACATTTCATTTCTAAATTACATATCATAAATAAGATAAAATTGAAATCATTTTTAAGATTTAATTTATGAATCCACGCATTGTTGGCATATCAAATAGTGTAAACAAAACATGAACTTGCAAATTGCAGACATGCAACTTAATATCGTCTGTTCACATGGGAACAAAATAGTTTATCTTAGCTTCAGGTGTTTAACAGCCAAACATAGCCATTCTAAGAATTAATTTGATATTTAAATACTAAGTTATTACACTTAATTTTAAATCTAAGAATTCTTAGAACCTTCCTGGGATTTGCTCCAAATTTGGTTGCTATAGTTTCTAAGTCGTAATCATTTCAAGATCCATTAAGAAAAGTGTGTTATGATTTAGCAATTATGCTATTAAGATTAAACCAAACTTGCGGCTGTCAACAAACGGTATAAAGTAAGATTACACTGCTTATTCGGCAGATAATCGGTCATTCTTATTTTTGTTATTATTGTTAGACACGTATGCTGAAACAAGAAAACCATGGGTTACGGAGATGTTTGAAAAACATTGTATGCAATCTATTAATATTAATAAAATTGGAGACTATATCGGTTGTTTTTTTTTTTATTCTTTCGGTCCCTTATTAGATTTTCGATTTGAATATCAATTTTTGTCTGTCTGTCTGTCTGTCTGTCCGAGATTCGCGCAATAACGGCTGAACATTTTCATGGAATTTGTTATGATTATAGAGTGAAACCAGGCTTCGAACTTAAGCTATAAGGCATCTCAACATTTTTATTCTAGGGTGGTTTAGGGTCAAAACCATTTATTAAAAAACTTAAAATATCACTCTTATTATTGACTTATATATACATAATACATTGTTTATAATAAGAAAAAAAAACCTTTTTTGTTGAATATATTTTTTCAGTTAGATGAAAATTTGGGGAGTTACGGAGGACACCTTAAAACTGAAATCTACATATTTATTCCTTATTATTGACAGTAAAATCATATGTGACGAAAAGAGTTTATAATAAGGATTTTTTTTTTTTTATTTGTTTGCATTTTTTCATTTAGATGAATATTTAGGGTGTTATGGGGATCACCCTAAACCTAAATTTAAAATATCTCCCTTATTATTGACTTAACAGCAAACACGTATATAACAAAAATTGTTTAGAATAAGATGACAAATTTTGTTCTATATACTTTTTTAATGTCATAATTCATTTTTTGTGAATTTTGTGAATTAAAAAATATCACAACTCAAAAACGGTTAGAGATAGCGACCTGCGTTCGAAATTTTTAGATTATCCATAGTTTAGTTAGTCTAGAAAAATATTGGGGCTTTAATCGTTTAATGCGTTTTGAGATTATGAAAATTGTTTAATTACATCATTTACATTATTTGTGAAAATTGAGAATTTAAAAAAATCACAATTCAAAAACGTTCTAATTGACTCAGTAACCATGTTAAAAAATGATAATTTTTATTTGTTTTTCTTATATTTTTGAAAATTTTGATAAATTCTAACGAAAAAATGGTTAAGGATAAAAATCTATAGCTTGTTTTTTGAAAATTATCCATCATAGTTTAGTCAAAAAAAAAAAAGAAATGGACTTTAATGAACCAGTTGTTAAGTTTTATATGGGCAGTAACCCAAAACCCTTCAAAAGGGCAAAAAAAAATCTAAAAAATCCTTTAAAAAATCATGATTTTTAAGCAAATTTTTTTTGTCTCATTTATGTAAAAATATGTATTTTTGGTCCATTTTTAAGTTTGGGCAAAAGTTTTGGAATTATAGGCAAAAAAATTAACCAAATAGGCTCTAACTCAAAAACTAAGACTACATGAATTTTTCTAATATTTTTTTCAAAATTCCCACCCCAAATTTAGCTTAAACCTATATTTTAGCTAAAATCGGAGTCAAAAAAATCAAAATTTTAGGGGAATATATATTTTTTTAATTTTGTTGGTAAATTGATATACTTATACATTTTTAGCCTTAGACCACAAGTCACTTTTAAGTTACGGTCTAAAATTATGACATATTCGGCAAAAACAGTAAAAAAAAAACAGTCAACAAATAATTATTATCGAGTATACTAATTTGTTCACATGTTCCTTAACATTTATTTATTTAATTTCCCATTTTTTTAAATAAAATCATGAAATTTTAAACATGTGTGGGTCGCAAAAATTGAAGACGTTGGAGCATGCAGCCCGCGGACCATAGTTTTCCTACTCCTGGTATATAGCAATAAATCTTACAATCGTACAAATCGTACAATCGCAGGTACTACACCAGTATCGCTAGTCGGCAGATTCCATATACATTTTAAATATTCGGCGGCCGATTAATCGGTAACAGGCAAATTTGCTTACCGGTGCAATACTAGTGAAAAATATGAGGTAAAACTAGCAGGAAGACTATTAAAGTCGAAAAGTTCAAGTATTTGATATTTATTTATTTTTTTTATATATACATAATGGGAAAATATACGAAGGTATAACAAGAAAATAAGAGCAACCAGTAAACTGCACATGAAACTCAAACTTAAAAACAGCAAAATCCAAAGGAATACATTTTTTAGGATGCAATTCCAATACTGACGTCAGGATACTAGTCATAGACGACGACGGATGAAACTAAAAGTAAATTAAAACAAAATAGTTAATTAAGATTTAGAAAAAAGAGATTCTCGAGAACGACAGCAGGAAAAACAAAATTGGACAAAATTAGGAATACAGCATATAGAGAGTGTCTTGGGACTGTTCCTGTTGACCAAATAGTTGAACAAATTAGATGAGAATATGTGGACATGTTTGCAAAATGAACAATAAAAAGGAGTCAAAAAGAGATATTGAGACAAAGATACCAGAAAAAAAAAGATCAGTGATAGACGAAAAAGAACATAGAAAGGAGCAATTCAAAAAACTGTAGTAAAGAAAGGAGTCGAAACGATAATTATATATATATATTATAGATGGCATAGGTAAAAGTTGCATTAAATGTAGAACAAGACACCGCAAAATCTCGAACAGATTGCACCAGAAGATGGTAAAAAGACTTAAGTGTTAAATAAGTAAATTAATAAGACATGTTAAATTAACTTAGGTAAAATATTTTATGAACTTACGCACACTTCACAACATAAATGCTCCGCGAGCAACATAAAAACAGGCGTAGTATTTCAAACCTTTGACAACATAAGTCGTTGTAGCTTTATAATAATACAAAAATAACAAAATATGATTTATTTCCGTATTGCAAACGTCTTATAAAGTTGTGAAGAGAAAAAATCTAACCTAGATGACCAAATAAAATAAATTAAGTTGTTCGACCCCGAGAGAAGGGTGTTGCAAGCTGTTTCGAGTCTGCTTCACAGTGTTTCTCAATCATTTGAAATATACGGTCGACTTCAAATTTGTGTCAAAACTAAAAGAAAATACAGTACTGAACTAAGCTACGTGTTAAGCTAAGCTACTGCGTTATTCATTTATATGTCTAATAATATTTGTAGTCAAATGAGACTAGCCATTTAGCTTTTGTTGATCAAGGTGTATTTTGCTATTAGTTTTGGGCACGATATCATCGTTCAAAATAAAATTACGGTGTTTCGAGCATAGCGGGAAGATGAAACTAGAATTTTGAAGCGCCTTCCGAATTTTAAGTTGTTGATACAGGTGAAAGACCAAAGCTTCGATGGCTAGGTGGATGTGCAGGACAATTTAGTCAATTAAAACATATTTAAAATTTTAGATATCGGTTTGAATATGTGCAAATTTAAATGAGTATATGGAAACTAATTCAACTGCCGGAACAATCAAAGTCATCGCAGAGGATCCTAAGAAGATAAACATCTTTCGATGCTGCAAAATGCAAAGTAACTTTGATATCAATAGCTGCAGGTCTAAAAATGTATAACTTTCCTACTCGTTCTTTATACGCTAACTTGGCGTTAGGAACCTATTTATATACGAATAAAATTGGCTTGGTTGAGATGGAGATAAATCACTGAAATTCTTTGCCACAGGCATATACCCATCCACCTTTGACTCAAAGTACACCGGACAGTAGTCCATCACACTGTATGGATTTGAATGCTGACCGACTACAAAAAGCGCTGAACGGCCTTCATATACCATGAAGATGTTCAGGTTTTGCTTGTCTATGGGATTTACTTTCCTGGAGCAGACACCGAATGATAATATCCGCAGATAGGCGTGGCACTATCATCATCGTCAGGATGCTACAGTCCTTTGTGAGCTCTTTCAACATGCTCTATCTTTTGTCATATGTTTCCTTAAATCCTTTTGTCCTTAAATTTTCAGTTTTTTTCCTGCTAAAAGACCTTCAAATAGGGCCGGTTTTATTATTACCTACATGAGCCTAGGCGCTTTCCTAAGAGTAGCACGAGATGGGGTTGCCTGAAGCAGACCATAATAATAATAATAATAATAATCTCTTTATTTATACATAATTATAACATTATTACTTTTAATATTTTTCTTCTACCTACATTGAATTGTATTTATAGGTCGCCAAATTACTTATGTCTTACTTAGGATTTCCGAACTATGTCTTGACTCTTCTTCTTCAACCCATAAACGTCCCACGGAGCCGTTCACTTGTGTATAGTATTAATAAATAAATGTATAAAAAAAAATACCGTTCATCTTTGAATCACCCGCGTATATTCAAGTTTCACCAAGTAAAATTATCAACATTTCATATATTAATGCTATGTCATTCTAACGTCTTAAGTATTATTTTGCATCCAGAGATAGTTTAGAACTGTATTGATTGTCGGGTGCAAACAGCTCTGTCTTTTATTTATATGTTGTACAACATATGTGTAATATGTTTTAAATCAAATTTAATGTTATATCCATTTTGGAAATTGTTTTTAATTGGAAATTTGGAAATTATTGTTAATATTGTGAATGATTTTATGTGTACATATTTTTTTCGACACACTGGTTTGGAATCACTCCGTTACGGTTCGGGTGGTAGGATGCGATCGAATTCCATAAGTGCCAATATAACCGTTACGTCCGATGATTCGAAACCGTAGCTTAAACTCTAGGTGCAATCTGGACGTGATAGATCATAGTATTGATAGATATATTGCACGAGTTATTGACTTGCCGACTGAGTATCTCTTTCAAAAATCAACTTGTTTGTTCCTTTGATTTGTGAGGTTATTCACATTGGATAATGCACTTTAACAGTAATTAAGGATTGTTTATTTTTATAAGTGGATTGGGAACAAATCTAAAATTTTATTGAAAGATTTATTACTTTTATAAATATACTAAAAATTTCACTATTTGTTATTGTTAGATATTAGACTATGCACTATAGGGAAATAAATTTAAGATCGTAGCGCCGCGGTGTTGAATTTTGGAATGTAGGTAAAGGGTACCTGATGTTACAAAATTACAAAATTTTGCATTTGCAAAATGCTTATTTTAACTACTTGACTTGTTAATTTTGAACACAATCATAATTTTATACATGTAAACTTACACATTTAATAATTCTATATTTCTATATATCTTTGTAGCTCTGATGAAGATTTAAATTAAAATCGAAACGTTAGCGAAGTTAATAAATTTGTTTTTATTTTCTGACTGGTCCGAATCCCATTACCTTCAACTATAATTTTAAATTATGTTTTTAATGCCATCATAACATACAATTGCAAAGGTGCAAAATTTTTAAATCAAATTTTCCTCTTATTTCTTTATATCAAAAGTGAATTGATAATACTAAAAATTATATAAATATAAAACTACCTTGATATGACTTGCTAAATTTCCGGTTGATGATTTAAGATAACATAATAGATAAACCCCAGTTAACAAAAGAAAAAATTGATGTGAAGTGTGAATTTTCACACATTTCAGAGTTTTGCAGGTATTTAGTAAGTGAATGATGATTATTTGGGATGCCAAAAGAAATTTTATATTAAAATATTTTTTTTTGTTAATTTTAATTCGAACGCCTAATACCATTATTTAGGTTTCTAAATATGTGCAGTATTTTTTTTTATATAGCAAGGTTCATTAAGAATTTTAAAAATTGCGCCTATGGCTTCCATTGGTTGTTATAAGTTCCGCCCCTCTGATTTCGTGTACATTGAAACAGAATTAAATTATAATTTAAACAATTTCCACTGGTTATTAAATTTACGCTTTTAAAAATTAAATGCAACATTTTTCAAAATATAACTAGAATTTTGAAAAAATAATTTAAACAATATAAATATTTTAAAAAAAGAATAAAAAATAATATTGTCTCTTCTCGCAGGGTTCGATCCCTTTCGGATCGAGTTACTTGGATGAAAAGCCAGCGCCAAACCACTACACCAGCATACACGTTCCAGTGTAATGTGTTACAAAGCTATAACTTGTGTACATTATTAGCCAAAAATCACAAAAAATGCATTTTTTTCCAAAATCGTAATCTGTTCAAAAATTCCTGTTGCACTATTCCGGTTCACACCAATGTACATTACTTTATTTAGAATTAATTATTCGAATTAGATTTTTTTCAGATTTTTAGTTTAAACCATCTGGGCTACAGGGTGTGGGACAAAAATTTTTTTGCACAATTTTGGCGAAAATCGATTCAAAATAATTTATTTTGCAAAAATAAAAATTTGGTCGTTAATCCACGTACCAAGGGCTTTCATTTGATACCTACTCAGAATTATAAATATATATTTTTTTTTTTCGATGAGCACACATTTGTTTATATTTTTAGGGGGATATGTTTTTTAGATGTTTTAGTATTTTTCCTATCTGCGGGTCAAAGAGTTGCATAAGCATGCCAAATTTCAACTCTCTAGGTTCAGCCGTTTGGCTACAATTTTTACTGAACAGACAGACAGACAGACAGACGACAAAATGACGGTATAAGGGTTTTTTGGTCATACCTACAAAACCCTAAAAATGAAATATAAAATAATGCAGCAAAAAATAATAAAATGCCGTACGGATTTAATACATTTATGTTTTATAAAAGAAACAATAATGGATATTTCTATTAAATAATTGAAAATTTAGCGTAAATAATTAAAATTATCTATAAAAATTATCTGAAATTACAGATAAAGATAATAAAAATACCTATCTAATTGAGATAATAGATAAAAATGTAAAAGAGTATCTAAAAAAGATGATAGATTATAATATGTCATCTAAATGCATTATCTAGATAAAATTATCTAGATAATGCTCAACACTGCACTATACCAATTTTAGTTTTTATGATTTTCTAGTTTAACCTAGACAAAACCTTAACCAGGGGTCTCAAACTCAAAATGTATGTGGGCTACATAAGACTTTTGCTAAGAGTAAGCGGTCCCTGTCCATTATTTTAGAGGAACAAGGTAGTAATTGAGCAAGGTAGTAATGGAACAATAGTAGTAAATGTTTTTTGTAAAACATACTGAATTTTTATATTGCTGCATTAAATTTATAATGACCATTTATTGGCCCGCATTCGAATCGACTACAAAGCGCGCGTTTAGGCAGGGAGGCGAGCTAATCACAAGGCCATATTTGTGATATCACGTGCCTTGATTCTTGATTCAAATACTACGTCTGGTATGGCTTTTTTTTCTAGATATTATACTATTGTTCTTCTTCACTTACGAATTACTTACAAACGCCGAAATGTGTAAGAATTCATCACCTAAATTTTTTATAAAAATAATATCAAAATGCAACACTTGATATTGTAGCCAGCTATTCTCCGCTAGATGTTTAAATATAGTTCAGCAAGACTTTCATGAACATAACAGGGATATAATGAACAAAACTTCACAGATTTTAAATGAAAGTTTTAATGACACACGTACTTAAAACATTCGTGCATAGACACGATCTTGCTAAGAAACATATATAATATTCCAAGAGTCCATTTTTGAACAAACCAGTGGTAAAGGGAAACCTCCGCTAGACTTGCCCTCCCATAAAAAAAAAAAAAAAATAATAATAAAAAAAAATAAATAAAAAAAAAAAGATTTGGGTAAACATCCAAAAAAATTATAAATTATGTTTTATACAAATTTTTGTTCAAGGCTGTGTGTACTAGTTATGCATTTCTTAAAATTTTAATGTTTAATAACTTCCGTTTCCGGTTTCGGATCTTCATAAAAAAACAATAGGCTTCTTCCCAATTAATAGATGAATTTTCTAGTACCAAAACGAACTCTCTAAGTTGAACCGTTCTTGAGTTATCGTGTATACACACACACAGACCGACACTCTAGAATATTTTTTTAATAATAATATTTTTAATATTTTTAAATAATAATATATAATATTTTTTTTATTGTTCAACGATAATTTATTATTTTTCATTGGTTGAAAACGGATAGGTGTATAATGTAAAAAAAAAATGTGAAGTGTGAATTTTTACACATTTTAGGATCTACAAAAATATTTAGTAAATGATAACAAATTGTGGGTAGATATAAAAACTAAAAATTTCTATAAATTTAGAAAGAATAATCCACTTACTTCCAACTAGAGATAACCGTACTTGAGATGCACTTACAGATAAATAGTGGAATCACGCTGTTGCAAATATATCGATAACTTTTGAAATAATTATCAGATCCAAAATTCATGTGGTGCTATTCCGGTTCAGATTAATGTATATTGCTCAGAATTTTTTCAGGTTTTTTGATGAACCTCCCTCGGATATAAAGTGCGGGACAACAGTTTTTTAGCACATTCTTGGCTGTGTTTGGATTGTGTTAAAATAAAAGAATTTAAACAAACTACTTTTTCTTCCGTAATCTACATCTTAAGACCTAAATTTAGATAACACACAATAAATTTAAAAAATATTAATCTTTTCTCAATGTCACAAAAAATATCGATTGTTTTCGAAATAATAATATGATCAAAAAATCCTGTTGAACTATTCCGGTTCCCATGAACGTACATTATTGAGAATTTTTCGACCAACTTCTCAGGAAAATGGGGGAGGGAGTTTTTTGACACATTTTTGGCGAAAATTCCATAGATATGTAGAATTTCTCAATTCTTCTGTTTTAGCCTTTTTTAAATTTTATTTAAACGGAAAAAAGTACTGAATTGTTTCAAGTATTAAAGATGCATCGTTTATAGTAGGTGTTTGGAACTAGTTTCTTCCATTTCTACTTCGTCGTTGTTTATTTCTGACTCCAAATTCCGATCTGATACAGCTAAAATTTCGTCTTTCGTCATATACTCCCCCGTTTCGAGTTAGTCAATATTTAAAAAAATTGCATTAATGCTTTTCGTCATATCGACGTCGATGACGTTCTGTCAACTCGTAGTTAACCATTGAATGAATATGTTTATCTGTAGTGTTTCGCCTTGCCTTTTCATAACTCGGCAATTCCCCTACCTAATTTGGTACTTCCCCCGCGTTTCCGCCGTTAGGTAGTGGTGATCCGTCGTTATAAAAGATAATTTGTCCCAAATTTTAAGCCATTTTTCGTCGTTACATTAATTTCGTCGTAATATAATAATGTCGTAATAAGTGATGAGACTTACGTATAAAAGGATATGTTTCTGCCCGGAGAAATTCGTCGCAAAAACCGATATGTCGTTATATCAGATATATGGTTCAAAGAGTTGTACAAGCATGTCAAATTTCAACTTTATATGTCTAACCGTTTGGCCAGAGTTTCTACCGAAGAGACAGACAGACATGCACATAAGTGACGTTATAAGAATTTTTTGGTCATAACTATAAAAACTCTATAAACGTATTTTCTCAATAATTTTGGATTTAAAAAACCGCATTAGCCCGAATATAACGCGTCCCAGAATTTAACGCTACACCATAATTTAACATGAAGATATTTTGAAAAAAAAGTTATGCGAATATCGCATCGGTATCGTTAGTATGCTCGCTTTCAGTCTTCCACAAAATGTTATCTTCAGACCCATTTAAATTATTGGAAATGCAGCATTTCTTAAAACCATCACTATCGATTCTCCTAAAAGTGAGACTGAGGATTTCTTTGTTTTTCTTGAAGGTGTCAATGGGTGATTTCCTGCTAATACCCAATTGTTGTATTCTTTTCGTAAGTTGTCTGTAAATGGTTTATTGACCACCACATCCAAGACTTGCAACTGAGGTGTCATACCACCTGGTATTATCGGAATTAAATGCCTAAATTTTTTCTTTAACACCTGACGTAAGGTGGCCTCGAAATGCATCAAGAAGCGAGGTTTTCTAAGAGAACCTGGCCGTTTTCCGCATATCACATTTAACCAGTCTAATACCAATTCCTCTGTCATCCAACCTTTTTCTTGGACCCGAAAAATTATTCCTGGATGCAGCTTTTCTTTGGGCTTTGCTTTACGTTTCAATGTATCGTAAGGTTGACGCTTCTGTCCATCAGCAGTAACGGCAAGCATAACAATAATTCTGGACTTATCGTAACCAGTTGACTTCGATAAGACCGATTTTTCATATTTCGGGGTGGTGCGGAGGAATAGGCGTACTAATAAGAAGGGTTGTTTATATTACATTCCATTACCTAGACCTAGAATTTAGCGCGAGTCAATTTTTTCACAGAAATAAATTGTTCAAAAAATATCGCGTTATATTCGGGCTAATACGGAAATACGTAAGTTACATATACGACAGCGTAATGTCGATATAGCCATCTATCTACACATGAATAATTGTTATGGTACGTTATCGATAAATAATTAATTTTAAGTATAAAACCAATGAAATTTTTCAGTAATGAAATTTTTCCCTTATTTCCAATAATATCTGTTGAAGGGTAGTTATCCAGTACTCTGTATTCATTAACACAAATAAACTTATGTTCCTTTCTGAATAAACCAACCGCGTGGCGCTATTAGCAGCCTCATTAATTCAATATTCGGTAGCAGAGGTGAAAACATCCGTATCATCAAGCGCTAACCGGAAAACGCAACCGTTCCTTGTCACACACGCCGGAAAACACTGAGCCCGACACAAGTTAATCGTGCGCCGTGTAAATCTGTACAATTACTCAACCAGGGGTTGGTATGCTTGCCGTTTCAAGCCTCGCTCCCTTAAACCTAACGCCATCTCTTTTCAACACGTGGTACTGCTTAAGAGTTATGCATGGAAGTGTTACGGTTATGAAAACCCTCAAATTGAGTTAATTGGTAACTCGTAACAGCGGGAAACTTACACTGGATGTTGTTAGTGGCGCTAGTGTAGATGATTACACATAAGATATCTAGTAGCAGGATATCACGAACTGACACTCTGAATATCAAATTGTTTTGCTTTGGAATTTATTGGCTTGACTCATAAATAACTTCCGCTCTCGAGAATAAATTGTAATTACTCATTACTGAACAATATGACTCATCACACCTGAATTTTTTTTTGGCACTTTGCGCCTGGCAGTCATTTGTCAGGGGACCAATTTAAAGATACCAGAACAAGCAACCAAAGCGTTGACCAATGCTTAGATAGTGTAACAGTATTAACCCTCAACAAACGTAGGGAAAACATTTATCACACTATTAGTGTAGTGCGATAACATAGTGGTCATTGATATTTTAAGCTAACACCTCTTTGATAAATCATATTTTTAATGCCACATATTAGCCGACTTAACTGAAGTCTTTGTAAGAAAAGTAAAATAACAAAACTAAAATTATATACTTTTATTCATTAAAGGACTGTTGAATAATCGCAGCATAAAATACGGTGATTAAGGGTTAAAATGTATGTCCAGAGAATTGCTGTTGTGTATTCTTGTCATCATTATCATCATAATTTGCCGTTGTCATCAATTTTTGGACATATCCTTAAGAACATTTAGTTTTGACAGTTATGTGCTTTCTGCATCCAGCTTGTGACTATCCGCTTGATGTCATCATTCCAGAGAGTATGCCCTTCCTCTACTTCTTTTTTCTTGACGCGGTCCCCATTGCCGAATTATTTTGGTCTATCTGTTGTCGCTTGAACGGGCTAGATGTCCTGCCCATCTCCATTTCAATGACGCTACTTTGACCATGATTTCGAACTGCTTACTTTTTCGACGTATTTCCGCATTTGGTTCTCTGTGACTAAGACTAATGCTGTTTTTCTATAACCATTTTAAAAGATATCAGAAAAAGAAGAAAAAAATAGGGGGATCATGATTCGAATACTTCTTATAAGACAAATCTCAAATGTCATTGCGACACTCGGTCGCAGAAATAAATTTCTGTGTGGTGATACTCATTGTGACAATTTTAGAAACGTACGGCCTGCAGTGGTCGTCCGCAATTTGAAAACGCCTTTTTGATTATATGCAGTTTTTTGCGGAAACATACTCAGCGGAGACCGGTTGGTATCCTGTGCGTCGCTCATATGTAAAATAAATGCATTATGTGTTCAATCGTAAATACAGCTGTTCATATTGCACGCCATGTATAGTAAGACGCGCATGCGTGCTCAGTCATTAATAATGATTTTTATTTAGTAAGTTAGTTAAGATTTCTAGTGCTGAGCAAGGATAGGTAGTCGGCATTAAATAAACGACTTGCGATTCGATATTATTGAAAACCAACTCCGCCTCTCGGCTCTTTTCACTCATAAATTGTACTTACATTAAATGTTTTAGGTTGGGGTGAACTGTCATTATAAAATATCATTTTCATTCAATCTTTAGTTGTGTCATTCTTATTACAAAGTTTTGAATAAATTAGTTTAGAAAAGTATTTTATATATTTGCCAACGTGAAACATGAAATAATCACAGTGCTTTACAACTTGAGAACAGAAAAATCCCACTTACGCGTACAGAAAATGATATGAATGGAGATGTGTAAATAATTTTTTTTTTTGCCTCATCGGAGTAACCCTTTAATGAGAGTAGTATTAATCAAATTATAAACTGAAGAACACGAAAATCGGTTGAATCCGGTATTGAATATTTCCAATTTCCTTTTCGTTCTTAAACAAAAAAAAAACTAAATTTTCCCGTTTCCATTATTTAAAAAATCTGCTAACATCTATATTTTGTTTCCGGTTTGTTATCATCTTTGACAAAACATTAATCAACGAGTCGGGAGTCGATAGTTTTTCAGACTCTTGACTCCCAACTTCTTCGAAAAGCTTCAACTAATCGACGCCCGACTCCGATTTTCCATCCCTAGCAACGATTTTTGCACCCAACACCCATCAGCCATCTTTATTACTAGAATATTATTTATAAGTTTATCCTGTAATCAACTAATTCGTTAGCTATCTTGATGACGTCAGTTCTGTGTATTTAAAATAAATTTGCTATCTTCCAATAATAATACTATATAGTTTTAGATAAAATATTGTGTTTGACTCGCATATAATGGCTATGCACGCGGATGATTACAACCATTGTGGTACATTGCATTCTCGTGTAATATAGCCTACATTATATGCTTGTTAAATAAAATACTATTTATGATTCTCAATAAAAAATCATAGGGGGAAAGAAAATTTGGCGAATTTTAGTTTTTTTGCTTATATGTAATGTGGTATGTATTTTATCAAAACAAATGAAATGTCGTTCAAATTCACTAGCCAAGTGATAATTTGTCTTTATTTAACTGAAATCGTATATCTTGCAGTTTTCGAGATCCCCATACATTCAAGGTTAAATGGGACACCCAGTAATTGTGGCAAAATAAAAACAATATACGAAAACGTTATTTTTAACTCGCTCCCAAGAGTAATATGCCGATTTCTGTGAATATGAAATTGTTTTGCTTTAAAATGTATTTGTGTGAGTTATGTAAGGAGGCTAGTCGCTAGTTGATAGGTGCAATACGTCCATAGTTTCTAGCTGCTTTAAACTACTGTGAAGGAGGATCTTTGAACACATTAGCCGGATGAATGGGGTGTAAGTACCGCGAAATCTGTAAAAGAGATTTACTTAATGACTTCTTTTTAACCTACTGTTTTTGTGGATATAAAACGTTTCTTGGAAGTTGTCGAAGTTTTTAGAATAACGCGGAAAATGTGCAAACAACTGTGGCAAGTAGAAATTAAATATTTTTGAAACGTAACAACTGCTATTGATAATAAAGTTCATTAACAATTGAAAACTTGTCAATTTAAAATGTTCTCGCTGTTGGACAGTACGTAGTTATTTGAACAGATGTTTGCCAGAATGAAGCACTCAAGTCAAAATGATTGATTATCATCTGATTATACACCACAGAAATAGTCCATTGATACGGTTGCAGTAGACTAGTGGTCATACCACTTGCTTTGTAAGTGTGGAATCGTAAATTCAATCCCCCGTACGGGCAAAAAGATTTTTCAAAAACATTTTTGGTCGTAACAATCGTTGGCCCACTCAGCCTTCCGTGAAATGAGTACCTGTTTCTCTGAATTAATATTCGGGAATAAGAGGCGTGCTTCAGCAAGCACATACATTAGGTGGTCTCGACTATAGTAAAAAATAGTTGTTAGATTATGCCAGAGAGTCCTAACGCGACTTGAAAATCTCTGATATCTAGGCATTATGCTATACAAATAATAAAAAAAAAATCCATTAATATTTTAATGTAATAAAATTCGCTTATAAATGCAGCTGCTCTCAACTTTTAAACTATTTTTAAATAAAATACATTTTTTCAAAATACATTTCTTCAAAATACATTTTTGCTTTAAACCGTTTATCAATATATTTCCTATTAATTTAATGAAGGCTTAGATACAAAGGAAATCGCAAGAAAAAATCGCTAGTGTTTTTTAATTAAAATTTTATTGTGACTAAATATTCGCTAAATTATTTAAATTTACTTTTAAAAAAACAAATGATACATGGTACCCAAACTAACGACTAAAATTGTTTATCAAAACACTGTTGATTTTGAAAAATATTGTCCTAGACATCCAGTATTATGTTGGCTTCTTACCAGGGGCAGACTGGCCATATAAAAGTGTCCGATCTATTCGCCAGGCAGGACCGGGCAATAGCCGTTTTCGAGCAGCCTTCACTTCGATTTGACTTCTTAATTTTTTCTCATCACTTCGATTTCACCTCCTTATTTCTTACCGACCGCCAACATATATAAGGGAGGTATTGTGATCATACCGATTTTGACATTTCGATATTTCGATGGATCTCCACGAATTGAGGTCCCTACATAACGTTTTGACTATTTTTAGCATGATGTCTGTCTGTCGATCCGCTCTGCACGTGTACTGCAGAGCCAATTCGGCTAAAAGGATTTTTATGAAACGTCATATTTAAACTTTTGACATGAATGGCGTGAGTTAATCAACTTTTGATAAAAATCGGTTAACTAGAAATGGGAGTTACGAATTTTTACGAATATTTCACAACTGAGAAATATTTCGAAAAAATTTATTTAACAAAAGTTGCTATAAAAGCAATAACTAACAACTTTTATTCGAGATTTTTTTTTTGCGTAAATGAAATTGGCAACATAATATTATTATATTTATATATGACAATACGTAATACGTTATTGTCTTTTAAAATAATAACTACTCTGCTGCTAGAATGTATTTTATACAAGTCCTTTGTGATGGCGGTCGGTCCTGTGGTGGCCACAGCCGATTTTTTATAATGACTTAAAATTTGGTCAAAATTTCATTTCCCCGGACTGTCATGCCAGTTGCAGTTTGCCCCTGCTTCATACACTTATTAAATAACTATAAAACCCAGAGATGTGTGTAATTTCACTCTTTCCAATAATTTTTATTGTCCTGCCGCAATGAAACAATTGAATTTAATATTATTATCAGTTAAGAAAAAGGCTAATGTTTTACTTCCTCGGTACCGAACTAATTGTCAGTTTTAGTGACAAAACAAAAACTTATTAAACTAAACATTAAATTTAAACAAATATTAGACATATTCATTATTATTGAGTCAGTTTATGTCTAATCAATTCAGTGTAATTGGCTTCAGAATGACATTTGATAGACGGTATGAAAATATCTAAGTTTTTATTGAAACTAAATACACCATACCTTAAGTATTGATTTTTTAATATATATGTTCAAACAATTATTCAAACACAAGTTATCAATAATCTAAAAGCAAGACTTGCAAAAGTCAGAACAATTTTGGGATAGGGGGAGTAACAAATATTTTTTCATGTTAGTCGTAGTAATATCTTTGATAAGTGACTTTTGATAAATACTTCTTAAATTTGTTCTCAACCCTGTGGTCCATTATATTTAACAACTCCATATTTATTATTTAATATCTTAATAAATACCGTGTCCTGCTTTGCTTAAAGAAATTTGTTGTTTGTTTGTGTTAGTTTTGTAAATGTGGGCCACAACAATTTGTGTATGAACTGTATCGTTACACGTATGCAACGTAATAAATGCGAAAACACGTTTCCGCTTTATTGACTAAATGAGTTCAATATTATCTTTTTATTACAAAATATGGAATATATTATTAACTATAGTCATAGGACAATAGAATATTTTTTTGGAAACACTTATATTCAAAATTAAAATTAGCTTTCAAACAAGTTACAAAATAAACAATATGAATAAACTACATAGGCTTCATTTAGGTTTTCGCAACATATTAAAATAAATTAACATATGCATTTTTACAACATTTTCGTGGATATTAAATTAATAGTTATCCATGTTAGTAGTACTGGACCTTAAAATCGATAAAGCTGCTCGAGATATGCTACACTGATGATATAGAATTTTCGGCAGAAAATGAAAAGATGCTGCGAGAAAAAATCTGAAGAACTGCTGAAAATTAATATGAAAATAAGAATAGAAAATATCAAAACAATGGTTGTCAGCAGAAGTAAAGAAAAGTACACGATAAAATAATTAAAGAAAATCCAAATGGTAAAATATTTGGGATCAGTTTTTTCGACAATGGGATACTTGATGCGGGAATAATATAAAGAAGAGAAGCAACTGGAAAACTTTTTAGCAGGGTAAAATCCACATTTCCGACCAAACCCAATATTCAAACAAGAAGCTAAGATATGAGTTTTCAAAAACGTTGCATTTCCATTTCTGGTAACTGGATCCTAATCATGGGCAATAACAATTCGAAAAGTAAAATAAGAGCAATAGAAATTAGCTTAGAAATTAGCTGATGAAGATAGCAGGGAAAACCATATATTATAAAATTAGTAATATTGAGAGAATCTTGGAACAGTCCCCTTAGAGCAATGTTACCCAAACTTTCGACAGTTGCGGACTACTTTAAGAATTCCACGCTAACCGCAGACCACCAATATCAAGAAATCTTTTTTTGTGTATAAAGGTTCTTTTTTAATACAAGTGAAATTTTGTGTGCGCATACCACCAACACTCGCGAACCACAGATTGGGAAACACTGCCTTAGAGAAATTAGTCGAACAAATTCAGGTGGTATGGACATATTTGCAAAATGGACAATAAGAGACATGCAATAAGAGCTTTTGTAACCAGGAACAATATGGAAATATGAAATTGAAAGGGTAGAATGTGTGAAACGGAACGAAACGGGGACTATAACACACAGGGGCACCGCGAGCGTAACTGGTTCCGGGTGTCACCATTATATGTTGCCTTTAAAAAATGAGCGTGATTAAAAGTCGCGAGAAATAACTAGTTTTTGAGTTTTGAGATGAAAGTGGACAGGGGTCACATGTGGCCCGCCTCCATCTTTTGAAAATCGAAAATATAAAAATGCACTGCCCATTCACTGAAAATACTACCGAATATTTCAAACACTGGTCTTTCTATGTTAACAGCTAATGTTGAACGCTAAAAAAAAATTGCCGCCCCTAAAATTGCCACCAAACTCCGGGTTGTGGCGATGACACAAGATAGAAATAAAATTAGTGTGAAGTGCGTATTTTTATACTTTTCAGGGTTCAGTAGGTATCCACTAAGTGCGGGAGGGCCAGTTGGACACTCAAATGTTGAATACTTGACACTTGATAACAGGACTGTAGACCATATGATGCCAAAACCGTGGTCCATATAATCGTCATCTTCTTCTTAAGGTTCTGTCAGTCGGGTTGACTTTTGGCCGCACTCACATTAGTCCTTCGTCTTGATCTGCTGTCAGGTCTTTCCATGTAGTCTCTATACCAATACTTGTTAGATTTTCGGCTAGCTGATTTCTCCATCACTTGGGGTATCCTATTCACTGTAAGAATCTACCTCTCATTTATTATATTTTACTCGGCCCTGAGTGCAATTCTCGAATATCTTTGTTCATGCGGATTCTCCATTTACCATTCGAAAATTTGGAAACAAATAATATACTTTTAAGATATATAGGCTATGTTTTTTCCATTCACTTATATGGTGTCGAATCGACGACATTAACGGAAACTTCATCTAAGAAAATAGTAGCTTTCGAAATATGGATTTATAGACGCATCCTAAACATAAACCATAAACTAACAAAAATACATTTGTGAAATCTATTACAAATAATAACGAAATTACAATCTCAATAGATAAAATATAAAAAATACAAGCATAAACGTATCAAACACATACTATTGTAAATATTGAAATAACATGTATAAGTACAGTTATAAAATGAAATACTATTATTTATCATAAACTTGTACGTCGGTCGTATTTTACCAATAAATAATGTGCTTTTTTTTCCTGCCTTTTTGTTATATTATATTATGGTAACTTCAACGTATGTCCCTTTGTATCCACGCGCGCGTTTTAGATCTCCCACCACTAGATGGAAGACAGGCCTGTCAAATGAAACAAATTGTATCTCTTTTTCTATTTCTACTTTTGTGAACAAATGATATGGCTCTATTCAAAAATGGAAATTTTATTGCTATAGTTCTCTCCCATTGAACCATATGCTTTAAATAACCGTCATCTGTCGACTAAAGTTTTAAACAAATTAAAAAAAAATAAATAAAAAAATGTACAATGCAGTTCAGGAATATGTATATTCTAATATATGTAATATCTATCACATATATTTATGTAATAAAACATAGGATGAATAACTAAAATAAACATATAATGGAGGAACAACATAATGAACACCAAAGTCCTAGAATTGATGAAGAGAGACTTGGAGTTAATGTTCACTATTAAGGAAAGAAATTTATACTTGGGCCGTACACTGAGAAGCGAAGAAAGATACGGACTTCTCCAACTAGTCGTACAAGATATGAAGATATGAAGTATGAAAAGAGAGCCTGGCAGGTATATCTTGGTTGAGGAATTTAAGGGTGTGGTTCAATAAAACAACAACTGAAATGTTTAGGGCTGCAAATGTTTATCATAAATTAAAAAATTTTAAAAAAATTTAATTAAATTTAATTAAATTTTATTTTAAAATTCACGTTTTACTTAAAAACTTATTTTGGTTTTCTACGAAGAATTATGATGATCGCTAGTATCCGGAATGTATAGGCACATTAAGAAGAACGAGATTAAGAAAATAAAATTCAAATAAATATCTGACTAAAATCTCTAAAAGTAGCACTACAGTAAATTTAAATCCAATATTTTATATATAAACAAAATTTAAAAACGTCTGTCAATATTCCCCATCAAGAATGACAAAAATAATAGTGAGTAATCTAAAATGCTGTTTCATTTGTTTAGTAACAGATGTAAGTGTAGAAGTAGGTCGTTTTTAAATGAGTCACACTCCAGCCATTACTATGGTCCACGCGGATAAATTTAATGATACATGTTGGTGGTGATGGTGTATTTTTGGCAATGACTGGCCTCATGTAAGACATTACTTTCAATTGTTTACGAGTCAGCGCTACCAACTGTTTGACTGATGTGGTCAATGGTCCACATATCTGCAGCCGGCTATTTATTTTCACATTAATCTAATTATAAATTTATTTTCAATTCTTTGTTTTATGAACGGTTGTTTTTGTTAAGGTGCTATTAACTAATGTTTATGGTGGACATAAATTTCAATACTGCAAATGTTCTTTTTTATTACAAACTATTATAATTTCACTAATACATTCATGTAAATATTGGTTGAGTTATCTTCTTTTTCTTCTATTGGCACGATTCAGGTGGGTTTTCATAATCTGAACATTTTTTTCCACTCACTTATTGGAGTAAATTGAACCGCCTTATAAATGGCAACGGCTTTCTGTATGTCTGTCTGTCTGTCGGCCCGTTTTTGCGCTTTTCATTTGAGAACTGCCGTCAGATTTTCATGCAGCTACATCATCTAATCAGGTTGCCGACTGTGTTTTATTAAAATCTGTCTAGTAGTTCCAAAGTTATAATGATAATTGTGCGTGTTTTTTAAAAATCATCAGCGGCTTGATACACGATTTATACTTTACCCAGAATTGAAAGAAATTTTAAAACTGTTCAGTTCCAAAGATATAATGATATTGTAGAGGCTTTCAGATAAAATTTAATTCAATCCTGAACTTTCACATGTTTATAGTATTGTCTTCTGTTTGGTCACGTAGTTACGAGTAGGTATGTTGTAAGGTAAAAAAGTGTAGGTGAAAAATAGCGAATTGTGTCCAAGCAAAGTCAGGCGGGGCAGCTAGTGATACATCAATGGGGATTAAGAGATTTGTTGTGGGTCTATGTATTTAAAATTTATACATTTGAGGTAAAACAGGTAATTTTTATCTTATTTGGTCTTAAAATTACTTCGATTTATTTTATTTTTTTGTTCCTCATTTCGAACTGCCTTCTTTTATAGCTCTTCACTACGATCTGTGTTCCTTTTTTTGCTGTTCACTTTCATTTGTTATCTGTTATCCAATACTTGTCTTTCTTAACTAGAAAACGTATCATATTATCTGGTATCTTTATCTAGGTACTTCGATGAGTGTTATCTGTTATCTAGAATAAGAAAGGGGGAGGGTCCCACGTGCATGTGCCCCTCCCCAGCACTAAAAAACATGTTTTTAAGGGACCCATTTTTTTTGTAAATGAACGTGACATTTTAATAAAACATTTTGACTTCTGTGCCCCCCTAAGAAACATTTTTCGGTTCTAATCCCCCCTAATAAAAAATTATGGGTTTGCGCTTGTCACTGATTACTACTAACTGACAGCAATGAAACACTTTAAGGAATTTTAGGTATGTTAGAACGCTTTATAGCGTTCATGATAATATCAATTAAAACACACAAATCCAAGCACATATAAGCGTTTATTACTACGTCTATTTACAATCTGTCACATATATGTTATTATGTTATGGTTACTAACGCAACATATTACAAAGGAGGTCCAAGAACTAGTTTTGACCCTAACAGGTATATATTATGTAAAATACTGTACCGAATAACTCAATAACTGAATAACTGATTTTGAATGAATTTCCTTCAATTTACGGGTGAAAAGTAGGGTTTTTGATTTTGAGCAAATTTTTTAAAACCCGGGTTTTGGTTTGAGGGGTTTTTGATTTAAAACCCGGGTTTACTTGGTTGGTTCCAGGGGGTCAATAGCAAAGAACTAAAATAATAAAAAGTTTATTAGAAGCATTTAATTTATTTCAGAATTTCAAATATAAAAAATAACTGTAAATTTAATGTTAATAAACATATACACACATGTATAACATAAAAAAAAACAACAAATGGTACAAATATCTCATTTTTTATAAAACTGCCTTACAACCATCATTGCACTCAACGTATCATCATTGATTCGGCTTCTGAGTTTATTAGAAAATATACCCACCCATTACAGAAAATGCTCGTTCTGCTTCCACCGAAGTTGGTCGAATTGTTGTTAAAGACCTGAAAAGTTTATCTAGCATTTCAGGTCGGCTTTTTGTTGCCCGAAACAACTCAATTTCTTTTTTTATGATATTTGAACCAGATTTTGATTTGTTATGGTTTTCTTTATTATCATTTTCGTGCAGAAACATACTAAGCTCATCAGATAGGGACATTTGTTTAGTACAAGCACCAATACTAAAACCAATGCACCAATGCTTCATCTTCAATTCCATCTTTAACTCCCACCTCAACTGCTACTTCTGGTTCAAACTCTGAGCCATTATCATTCATGTTGAATAATTGTTTTATTGAGGTTGTTACCAGATCAAATATATATATTTTTAATTTTACCACCAAACTCATCATATGATTCAATTAATAATTGGTATTCTACTGTATTAGAAAATAACTAATTCCCCGGATTTACATTAAAAATTTCCCTCGTTTCGGGTTCGCAAAATATTGGAAAAATCCAGGTTTTCGGCTTCGGGGAAACCCGGGTCAAAAACACTAGTGAAAAGTACATAATTTATAATATAATTTTATTTGGACGCGATTTTTGTCATAAATGTGCAAAAAAAAAAACACAAACTATTTGCCTCACCCCCTCACCTTATAACCCAGAAAGGTGAAATTAAATAACTGAAAGAATTCTTAGCAATTCACCTTAGTTAGAAGCGGAAAAGTACTACAGGAATTTTTTATCAGATTATTTTTTCAAAATATATCGATTTTTTTGGTTTCGTGTCAAATTTTAAAATAATTTACGGAAATCATTAAAAAAAAATTACCCATACATAATAAAAGTTTTAAACTGAGCCTATTAAAATACCGGGAAATTTACAAGAATAATAACTCTGGAATTCCCTTATACCCTTTTCACACTAGATCTTTAAGACGAGTGAACTTAAAGTTCACCGATGTTTAACATCGGTATGCTTTCACACTTAATGTTTAAATCTCCGGTGCTGTCATCAGCTACAGTAATTTTGTCCTTAAGTTACCGTCATGAAATTACCAGTTTTGAACTATCTGCGCAGACGCACATTTTGAATTATTATAAACAAATATGGATATTTCATTTCATTCTACAATAAAGACACTACAATAAAGAATATATTATACCTGTATTAACACGTAAGTCGATACATTTTATCTCAATTATTGTAGCTCTGTATTTTATTAAACACATTATTAAAATAAATAATTTTATTATAACAATAAGTATAAACTTCTTATAACGTCGATATAATACAGTATTCTTGTTTATGATAATATAAAATGTCGACAGCACAAATTCAAAGAGTATTTTTTTATAATAGAAATTATGTTGGCAGTGCGGACGAAGTTTAAGACGCAGATCTCCGTCTTAAACATCGCTTGTATTTAGACGAGGCCATACGGTTTCACATTAGCGAGACACATTCACTTTAACATCCGATCTTAAAGTTCTAGTGTGAAAAGGGTATAAATGAATGACCAGATGGATGTTTACAACTCACCCCTAATAAATCGTTAAAATGTTTCCCTAATTATGTTTATACTTGTATTCCCCACCATTGATATTTGTTTCTACAGAATATATTTGTTAAAAATAAGTTTAATTTGTAATTTGTCGATGGCGTCACTGCCGAAATATGTATAGAGTAATATTAAACTTATATTTGTGAAATGAACCCAGTGCTTTATTTATTTATTAACTTTATATTTGATGTAGTCAAAGTAATTACAATTATTAGTCGTAAATGCAATTTATCTGATGGAACCCCTGGATAATTCTCACGGAACCCTTGAGTCCATGGGAACACAATTTGATATCGCTGATGAAACCGGTATTAATTTAGAGCGACGATTGATTTTCAGAAAAAAAAAAACATGCATATTTTCGCGATAGTTGCCCTAAATTTTTTCCAAATATATTGGAACTTACTGTACCTTTGAAAGGGAAAAAGTCACACTTTTACGTTTATAATTGTTCCATATTCCATGTGTTGAAGGCACATGACACCAGGTTTTAAATATTTCTTATTTTTAATGCGTTTATTTATTGTGGTAAATATAATGATTAGAACATTTTCATTTAGATTGTAATAATTATTGTCAGCAAACATATGTATTTAATAATTTAAATTTATTGTGAGTGCAGCCAACCCAAATGCAGTATCAATAATAAATCAATTTGTTAATTAAGACTCTCGCTGTTTATATCGATTAATCTTTTGGATATGTGTCATTTCTTATTTGCCTCAGTGTTCTCATTAAAATGACTTCAAATAGAATATGTAATGTCTGGCAAATAATTTACATGCGTGAGAATATTCACACGTAATTGCAATCAAATGATTGCAGTTGGAAAATTGTGAACTGTTATTTTTTCAGTTTAATTGCACATTTGCAAAAACAGGTAATAAACAAAAAAGATTTATAAAAAGTCATGCGTCACAAATCATTTGACAGATTAACTGAAAAAGTTTGTTTTACAGATAAACTCCATTATTTGTTCAATTATTAATTAAAATTATTTATTTTTTAAATAAAAGGATACATCAAATTTAATACATTGTTTTGAAAACGATTTGTTTGGTCACATATTAAACATGCCGTAACGAAATAAAAGTCCATAAAGTGTATCTCAAATGTTTAAGTGGTATTAAATGTAATTTTTATTTTCTTAAGTTATTTTGTGTGAGTCTTCAAATAATGGCAAAAGTCAGAAATAATATCAACCTTGCGATCTGAGCGTCATCTCTTATCAAAGTCACTGACTTATCAAACACCCCTCGTATTCCGATTCATATTAGAAAGTATTATTCGAATTTATTTCTTTTTATTTCTATCTTCTAGACTTTGTTTGTGGATTTGGTCAAAACATTAAAGTTACAGATGACTGAGGTAAAAAATATGTCCGAGAGTGTAATAAATTTCTGTACTGTAAATGTCTGTCAATATTTTTTATTTTGATGGTCAATCACAAAAATAAAATCGAAATTGTTAGGGTTCAATTTTCTCCAACCACAAACATATGACACCCTGGACAATACCTATCAATCATTTTTATTTGAATCATTCTGTTAAATGAATTTGTATTCATTTATTCCTTATCATTATTCATACAATATACTTTAGTTTTTACTTTTATGTTTAGTTGAAAAATTAGTGTTTTATTTCAGGAAAAAAATTATAAAAAGCTGCGCTTGAAACTATATTTTCTGCTGGTACTACAATGTTGTAGTAAAAACATTGTAAATATTCTTTCAACGTATTTCGTTTACCTTAAAAAAACACCACTACATTTAACAGCGAGTGTCACAAAATAATCAGCAAAACCGTAGTTAACCACAAAATATATTAATATGTAAATATACATACGTAAATTTCTACTACGCAATTAAATTAATATTTGGAGTGTATTGTGAAACTTCTTAGGGTTTCATAGGTATAACTAAGAAACTCCCGTACGATAGTCAGGCTAGAACTATTAAGAATTGACACATGGTTAATATTTTTTAGGATTTAATTTTAAATATATTCAAAGTAGTTCTCTGGAACAATAATATACTTGGCCTTTATTTCCTTCCACTTATTAAAGCTCCCAACCAATCTTCTTCTGGAATATCTTCAAAATAATTATGAGATGCAGAATCAAACTCTTTCTCAGAAGAAAATCTTCTGCCCCTTATTTTATTAAGCCCAAAAAATAGCCAAAAGTCGCAAATTGTCAAAACAGGCAATTGTTTTAAACTAGAGTGTTAAAGCTGTGAGAAGAGCCAGCCGCATACCCTGGATTTTTTGGACCGGAACTTTCATTTTGTTCGGGCCAGAAACCAAAAAGGACTTTTCAAATGTAAGAAATGACCTAAAAAAAAAAAGATCCTCAAATCCAAAAATTGATGTGTAGTGTGAATTTACCCACATTTTAGGGCTTTATAGGTATAAGTGTAAGAAGCCAACATAATACTGGATATTTACGAATATTTGTTCTATTATACAATCGGTTGCCTAGTGACATAAAAACAGCTTCAATTGTTTCTTTTAAAAAATCACTGAGAAAGCGGGTATTGGAAAAGAGTTTACTATGTCGTTAATCATCGTAAACTTATAGTTCATGATTAGTTGCCAAAATTCTACATAAGGCTAAAATGTTTAAATTTATCAATTAAAATTAATTAAAATGTTTATTAATTATATTAGCATTCTAGTATTTATGTAATTGTTGTATTATGAAATATTTTGATATTGTATAGTAATTCTGCAGGGGATAGACTCGATCAGGTGGTGTTCACACCAAGCTGCTTCGGTCTCCTTTTGGCACTTGAATTAAACTTGTCAATAAACATATTATTATTATTATTATTATTATTAACAATGTGTTGGTTTGGTGTTAATAACTCGGTCCACAGCTGTTAAAAAAATTGTATTATATTTTTAATTTCATAAAGAGACACTATCTAATTTCTAACAAAAGACACTAATTAACGTTTCCAGCTCGGGTCAATGTACATTACCTATAATTTTTTCAGATTTTTAGTTTAACCCCTTTGGGTAAACGAGTGCGGGACAAGAACTTTTTTAGCACATTTAGTGTTAAAATTTTGTTGAAAAAAAATTAATTTTAAAAAACGACTTTTCATTCCTTAGTCGACGAAAAATACTGTATTTTTCGAAAAAACTAGTCTGATCAAAAATTCCTGTTGAACTATTCCAGTTCCAATCAATGTTCATTATGGAGATTTGTTTCAGATTTTTAGATCAAACCCTCTGAGAGATAGGATGGGGGACAAAATTTTTTTGACATATTTTTGGTAAGAATCCCATAAAAAAATTGATTTTTAAAAAACAAAAATTTGCTTGTTGATCCACGCGTTAAGAGGTTTCATTTGGTATGCCAATTTTATTTCAATACATTTAAATTTTTTTATTAAATACATAATTGTTTATATTTATCTCTGGATGTGTTTTTTTGAACTCTCAGTATTTTTCCTACATATGGGTCAAAGAGTTGTATAAGCATACCACATTTCAACTTTCTATGTTAAGCCGTTTGGCTACAATTTCTACCGTACAGGCAGACAAATAGACAGGTTATAGGTGATTTTTGGTGGCCATACTTATAAAACTTTAAAAAAAGGTCCTCACTTCCAAAATGCAAATGATAACATAAAATAGAAAAGCTCATGAGTTCTAAAATTCAAGTGAAGCAGTAATAACTAAAATGTATTCCCTAAAAATACCGCGTTTTTAGCGCTGGGAGGGGGGGGGGGGGGCTCAATCTCTGCGTCACCCTTGGGGGCTCTTTATCATAAAGTAACTAAGGATTTCACTCGAACATTTTTCAGTGTACCATTTAGCTGTAACTATTTTCTGTCCATCTAGATTAATTGCATTTACCAGGCCCGTACTTCTAAAATATACATTATACATTACTTTTTTCATGGCTTGCTACTTCTTGGATATTGTTGGAGTTTACCCATCCCCATAAATACCTACACAACTTTCTTGGCATGTAAGTACGTCGAAAAAAGGAATATAAGATTCGTCATTTGTCACAATAAATAAAAAAAGGTGTCCGCGACTTATTAAGAGTTTTAAAGGTTCATGGCAAATTCTTATATGCTCCATTTTTTGGAAATTAGAGAGCTGATGACAAAACGACTGACAACTTTTTTAAATGCAGATAATCTTGTATGATTCTGTTAATAGCAGAGGATCCAATCTTAAATTGATGCTTTATTACCGCAAATGTGGCTTTATTATTTTATTCATTTATCTTTGTTTGCAAAATATTGAGAAATCAATAAACTCAATATAACATTCTTAATTCCTAAGTACTAATTTATTATTAAATAAATTTTGAATGGGATTTAAAAGGCGTGTGAATACAAAAATAGAAACGGTATGATATTTCAAAAGTACAATACACCTGACATTTACAGAATTGACATAAGTTAAAGTTATGTGATTGTGCCACAATAAATATTCGGGCAAAGCGTGGGTACGATTTACACTAGCGGATTATCTCCATATATTCTAAAATACAAAACTCAATCATATAGCATCTTTCGATTATAATTTCAAATAAACTAGCATATACATATCTTTAGATAGACGTCAAAAAGCAATAGAATATTATAAAAAGGCATAGACTTCTTTTCATTTATTTATTTATTCATTTCATACGTTCTTTGTGCCTACAGATTTTATACTACAAAAATGTACAGACATTTGTAGTATAATTGAAAATAGTATTTTTCTTTTTTGATTACAAAAAAGTAAAATAATATATTTTATATTCTCATGTAGCTATTTAAGATATTCACGTAATCGTTTTTTTTTTTTTTTTCTTAATAGGTTGCTGTGAATGAAATGTCTGAATTTATAGAGGGGTTGAAAACATATTTATTAGTTAAAATATTCTTCATTTTTATACAACAAGGGTTTAAATTTTTTTTAAAATCTAATTTCATTGAGATCCAATCAGATTAAAAATCAATGATTTTTTTGGCTTGGTTGAGCTCTTTTTTTACATTTAAGAAGTGGTCTAGGTCAGTGGTTATCAATCTTTTTGGCATAATATCTTTTTCTATAATGTCTTTTGGGGGGTGCATATATAGGGCCGGCGCGAGAACCTTTGACGGCTCAAGGCAAAACATAATTGGGCGCCTCTAGATCAGACATAATGTATCGTCCCTAGCCAAGACCGAATTCGTCGCCCTTTAAATACAATGGAGGTATAAGAAAAATACTAAAATAGAAGTTTCTTATGCTTCATGAAAGTATTTGAAAGTCATAATTTTATGGTTCTCTGGCGCACCCATTCCGCTCCCAAGCGGTCGCCTAGACTTGCCTAAAGGTAAAACCGGCCCTGCATATATTTTACCTATAAATACGAGGGATGTTTCCTAAATTCTGGGAATTGTGCTATAATTAAATTACGCAGAACTTATAGGCAATGTTATTGGTGCCACACAAGTCTTGACATGTTTATGCAACTATCTAGTGCAATATTGTTCAGTGTGATTTAGGTGTTCGACTGATATAGACGCGTTTTCATAGTGTTGTTTTTGTAACCATGGAAGACGCAGCAAAATCTCAAAGAGCAATAATTTTCTTTTTGTGGAAAGAAGGTGTGAAAACATCAGAAATTATTCAGCGTCTGCAAGGAGTATTTGGTAAGTCTGCAGAATCCAAAAGTACTGTTTATCGGTGGATCGATCGTTTTAAAACCGGTAGAATATCACTAGAAGACTATCCACGCAGTGGGCGCCCAAGCAGGTCGGTAAATGAAAGAAACATTACTGCCGTCGAAGACCTACTGAAAGAGGACAGGCGAATGACTATTCGTCAAATTAGTGTGCGCCTAGGGATAGGTACACGACAAGTTCATGACACCTTGCATGATTGTTTGAGGAGACACCGAGAAAGTTCTTTGAGGACGGCTTAAAAAAATTAGTTTATCGTTGGGATAAATGTATTCAGTTAAATGGAGATTATGTTAAAAACTACATTGTAATATTGACGAAAATTAACAAAATAATAAAAATTATAGCTAAATTCCCAGAACTTTGGAAACATCCCTCGTATATCCAATGTCCAGTTTTTGGAATGGTTTAAGCATTGCTAATTTCATTATTATAAGAGATGCGAAGCATGTTAAATTAGAAAAGACCGAGTAGTCCACTCTGTAACTAAGAATAATAAATTGGAATAACAATTGAACATGAAATACATATTTCAAAAAACTCAATATACTTTTTTAAATTTTGCGTTTGGACCGATAGTGTCATAATGATTTTTTCCAATTTAATATTCTTAGTTTCTGAGTGGAATACTCGATCTTGTTTCATTTATCCTCCTTCGTATCTCTTATAATATAGAAGTAAGCAATGCTTAAACTGTTCCCAAAAACAACTCGATATATTTGTCTTGCCGAATTTCGCTGGGGCAGTTTTTGGCATCCTTCATATAGTTCCGACCTTGCGCCAAGTGTTTATCATTTATTCCCCGCCTCGTGGTCTTTCTAGGTGGTACACGACTAAAAAATGCCGATGAAATGAAAACAACAGTGACAAAATGGCTGATTTTTAGGGTTTTGTAGGTATGACCAAAAAACCCTTATACCGTCATTTTGTCGTCTGTCTGTCTGTCTGTCTGTCTGTTCGGTAAAAATTGTAGCCAAACGGCTAAACCTAGAGAGTTGAAATTTGGCATGCTTGTACAACTTTTTGACCCGCACATAAGAAAAATACTAAAACATCTAAAAAACATATCCCCCTAAAAATATAAACAAATATGTGCTCATCGAAAAAAAAAATATTTTTTTAAAATTCTGAGTAGGGTATCAAATGAAAGCCCTTAGTACGTGGATTAACGATCAAAATTTTATTTTTGCAAAATAAATTATTTTGAGGCGATTTTTGCCAAAATTGTGCAAAAAAATTTTTGTCCCACACCCTGTAGCCTAGATGGTTTAAACTAAAAATGTGAAAAAATTCTAAGTAATGTATATTGGTGTGAACCGGAATAGTACAACAGGAATTTTTGATCAGATTATGTTTTCGGAAAATATCGCATTTTTTGTGTTTTTTTGGTTGACGATGCATATATGTTATACTCTTATAACACACTAAGTTGATAAGCGTTTGGTGGTCTAGTGGCTCAGTTGCGCGACAACTACACAGGATCGTTATTCACTACACAGGTTCGTTCCTGGCTTGTGGAGTCAAGTTTATTTTTTGTTTTTTTTTTTTTCATATTTATTTGGTTTAAATTAATTTGTTAAAATTCTAGTTATATTTTAGCACATTTTGAATTTAATTTTCAAGAGCGTAAATTTAATAACCAATTGAAATTATATTTTCATTCTATGTGTCATTTATACGAAGCCAGAGGGGCGGAGCGTATGATTTAAGACAACCAATCAAAGCCATAGGCCCAATTTTCAAAATCATAATGAACCTTGTTATATAAAAAAATACTGCACTTATTTAGAAACCTAAATAATGATATTAGGTATTCGAATTAAAATTAACAAAAAAATATTTTAACATAAAATTTGTTAAAAGCTCTGAGATTAACAGACGATAAATTATTTTAAAAAGATCGTTCATTTTGCCGTGGTTACTACAAAGCAAAATTTGTCCTACACACTCAGCATGCCGCCTTCACTTATTATATACCTGCGAAACCCTGCAATGTGTGAAAATTCACACTTCACATCAATTTTTATGATAAACGCATCCAAAAACTCGTCTCAAAGTACGATTTTCGGGCTCTTCCCGGAAGAAATATTTTAGTAAATGTATTACAATAATAGCATTTTTAGCGTATATTTATATCGCGGCCACCTACGTGCGCGTATACATATAGTACGAAGAAATGTTAGTTTTGATTTGTAGCTATACTTATGTTGATAAAGGCCAATATTAACAAATAATTATATATTCATTGATACAATAAATATATGATTTTTTTTTAAATTCACTGTGTTTAGTTTACCTCTTATACAAAGTATTTTTTTTTGTGTTTGGGTTTTGAGAAAAAATTCAATATTGAACTTATGGCCCATGGACCACATTTACATAAGTGGCCGACCACTGTGAACCCCCTGTCGAAAATCGCTGGTGCTTCTCATCCGGGTGTTTGAATTAGTGATAGTTTGTACCACTTATATTTCATAGTTATTATTAAAATATTCTAGATGTATCGAATTACCGACGTTTGCAATTATTAAATGTGGCAAGGTTTAATGGGTATATAACAACTAGCAGACCCGTTGCCAACAAGGTTGGCAAACTGATATCGAATAAAAATTAATATAAGCATGAATCAATTATTAAAATTTGCATTATTCTGCGATTATTAACAAAACAAAAACGTTTCTGATTATACCTAAGAAATCCTAAAAATCCGCTCAATGCGTGTCGTTTAAAAATTAATATCGGACCGGATACGGCCCGCGGGCCATATGCTGGACATGAATGGTATAGTGGTTTCTGGTTATACCTAGGAAATCCTAAAAAGCTGATTAATGCGTGTCGTTTAAAAATTAATATCGGGCCGGGTACGGCCCGCGGGCCATATGCTGGACAAGAATGGTATAGTTGTTTCTGATTATACCTAGGAAATCCTAAAAAGCCGCTCAATGCGTGTCGTTCAAAAATAAATATCGACACGGCCCGCGGGCATAACGTTAATTGACACAACATTCTTTAATTAAGCCAAGATATATACTGACTGGACAGCTAAGAGCTATATTCTCGCTAAGGCTAAATTCATAGTGAAGCAGAGAGCAAAGAGGCGAAATTAAATAAATGAATTCCTGTTAACACGCGCATAGTGGAGCGTACTGCAACGAAGTTATATCGTTGTTATAGTCGAGCAAAGCGACGCGTTCAAACAATTTTGATTTCTCTGCTATCATCGTTGCTAAAATAGTTGTTTAAAATGGATATTGAGGCATTTACAAGTAGTTCTCATTTATAAGAGGTATTATAGTAGGTTCCGATTGAAATTTGTTCATTTTTTACAAATTTATGTTGATTTTTTTCCAAAATATAATCAAACGTTGAAATACTCATCCGAAAATAAGAATTAAACTTTTCTGGATGTTCGCGGAGTTGCATATAGAAATGATGAAATTCACCCTGTATATGTCTACTTTTATTTATTCTGTGAACATTGCATCTTCTAGTGTGTTTATTTTTATTTTTTAGTAAATACATAATTTTCAGGGAAGACTTTTCTGTTAGTAAAAAATCCATTATAATATTGTGAACTTTCTGCTCGATTGTAAACTCGTCACTATGTGTAGACACTCTTTTATAAGCGCGACATTCTTTCGCTGTTTTACTCTCCGCTTTCATAGCTGCTTTGCTCTCTGCTTCACTATGTGCTTAGCCTAAGTGAGCTGTTGTCGGAGAACGTCTCTCTGTCTGGTGGGGAGCGACCGACCATACACCTCAAGCCCCGCTAGCACTTAGCGTTACGAGGATACACAGAAATTAGGGCTTTTATATATATAATCCCTAGCAGGTACAGGAAATTTAATTTTAAACCAGGTCATTATTAATAAAGAAATTATAGTAAACCGGCGCCTGCAACAATTTTTCTACGTGTGAACTAATCGGTATCAATAAGTGCCAACAACATACGCTAATATACGGAAACAATCTTTCTACGTGCTCATACCTTGATGATGATCAAACACACAGGCATGCGAGTTACGGTACAGAGTTTTCTTGGTTATATATATGAAATTATAAAAATCTACAGAATAACTGTCATGGTATTAAATGACTTGCTAAATCTAAATTTATATAAAATTATGAAATTCTTTTTGTTTTCTATAACAAAACCTTCAAAATATTGAACTACTTAAACTTATTTTGTAAAGCAAACAAAACTTCAATAGTATCTAAATAAAAATATCAAAAGCAGAAACCGTTTGAGAATACATATAGGTATAGCATAAGGGAGCGTTCGTTCGTTATGAATATTTATTTGAGAGCAGTGATATCGGCAACACTGCAGTAGAAGTGAGATAAGGATGTTGACTGGCTGCGCCACAAACCAGAGACCATGTGTGATCTTATTCTTTCGGTAATGTGATGTCCTGATTCTGGATATCATGCAACTGTGCACACCACCAAATTGCCACCTTCAACACACCAATTCTCTAACTACATCGACTATTTGTTTGTATTTGAGGGAAATTTGTCGCAATCTGTTTGTAATTTATGACCGTTCAAGCCCTGACCTATACAGATAATGTTGTTTTAGTGAAAATTAGGATTATGTTGACAAGACTGAAGCGTAATTTGTGGATATCAAGTAGGAGTTTTAACTACATATCTATTTAACTAATACTGAAGGCTTGTTTGGTTTAATATTTTAGAAGAATGTATTTTAAGACAATACGAAAAAATTTAAATAAAAATAATTTTATGTGCGTTTAGGACTACACGGTTGAAATGAATCTTGTGTCGAAAATTATTTTCTTACATTCAAAACGATTTTTACACAATACGGGTGAATTTTCTTCAAAAATAACATAAAACTTAATGTCAGTAACCATTTTCTTACATTAAAAACATTTATAAATAATGCGAACTCATTTTACCATGGTGAATATTAAATATTGAATTTATCTAAGCGATGGCAAGTGTTAACCCATCGTTTTGATATTTATTTTTAGATAAACTGTCACATTTCATATGACTTCCTTTTTGTTTTCTGAGAACAATTAGCGCATACGAGGACAGTATTTTGCAATTTAAGTTTTTAAATTTTGAACATATCTATTATCCAATTCACATATGTATTTTTTTTTCTTTTTTTCGTTAATGGAACTAGTTATGGAGAACTTTCATTAGACGTCCTAAATATACATACATACAAAGGTATATATTAATGCTGTGAATTATACAAAAAATTGAAAATAATAATCTGGTAAAAATTCCGGGCATAATATTTCTTTGAAAATGTGCATTTATTTAAATTTTTATTTACGGTCAAAAATCTGCTTGCAAAATTTCTAGATCAAACTACAATTTTTATCTTACAGACATAAATGCACAAGGCTTTCTTGGTTATACCCATGGAATCTTAAAAAATGCTCAACGTACGCTATATTTTATCAGATAAATGAAATAACTATCAATGATTAAAATCGGTAAAACTTACATTTTGATAATTTTCGATAGAACGCAAGTAAAGCAACTGATATTTTATTATAAATCTCTTGCAGTTTGTTACTATTTTTATTTTACGGAGGGATTTTGTTACCCGACGTCGATTCCTTCATAATTGTAGATTATATTTGAAAATTATTCAAAACTTGATTCGCCCAGGTTGCAGATTTTTCTAATTGGCCTCATAGTATACAAAACTTAAGTTATCGTCATTCAACGACTATTAATCGAAAAATTTACGGTCAATATACAGTAACGCATTCAATCTAAATCCCGATATAAGCAAAAACCAATCAGATACAAATATCTTTAAATGTTTTTCGTTTCCGTTTTAAATGTTGAAAGACAAAATGAAAAAGAATTTACAGTCAAATAACTTTCGTATTTTTCCAGAAAACTGTCTAGTTACACACTTAGTTGTATTCAATGTCAATCTTGCTTGATTTAGACGATATAATAAGCCACATGCAACAAGACATAGTGTAACGAATTCAATACTGTATGCAACAAAATAGTACGCACGTAAAGTCACAAAGAGACGCAAAATTATTCCTTCTTATGTAGCATATAGATAAAAAAATTTAGGATTGCAGCGCCAATGTGACAAAATCGAAACCAATCTAATAGACCGGTTCTCAACCTTTTTTCTATCACGTAACCCTTGATTAGACTTTTAATTTATGAGTACCCCCTATCTTTAATACCCGCGCCCATCCCTTAATTTTTTTTTTAATTTTCTTAGGATACGTTATGTTAGACAATGTCATTTATATGCTATTATTATTATTATTATTATTATTATTATTATTATTATTATTATTATTATTATTATTATTATTATTATTATTATTATTAGTATTATTATTATATATTACCGAAGATCAAAACAAATAAAAACAGCATTCAAATAATTTTTACCCACATTAACTCATATTGAAAGTAGAATAATTCTTCGTCAAATCTTAAAAAGAAATTATTCATCTTTATATGGGTGTCTTCCATCGTGGTTCTTAATAATTTTAATGCGATCCTTGAGCTTATTTCCTAGATCCAAGTGTCTTCAAATCCGGTTCAAATGAAGACAGATATAACCTGAAATCAGGAGCTGCGACAAGCTTATTGCGATATTATTCTTAATGTACGCATAAGACGAGAATGCTCTTTCGACTAGCTCTGTGTTCGTGAGCGGTAATAAATATTTTATTGCTTTGTCACTGAGTTCTTGGTATAAATTGTCCAACGTAAGTAGATCTTTTTGCTGTCAGATGGGCGGGTAATCCTACCCTCTACAGACCGTCGTTTTGAACCTGGAGACTCAGTGGCGTTCGCACTATCTAAATAAACCATCGTCGGACGACACTGCATTTACTTATAGTATATAATTGCCCTAACGTCCAATCCCTAATAGTAAGGGCGGAGCCTATTAACCCAGTGTGCATTTAGAGTTTTATAGCTTTTGGCTCAGCTTACTCTTCTTTCACTACTGCCCAGAAGTCAATGAGATTTCTTTTTTTCAAATAAGATTCAAAAGAAGAATCAGTCGACAGTTCAATCAATTTATCTTTTTCAACTTTAACATGTCTCTGTAAAACTATGGTGTTTTCCGCCATCTATATATTTTCTTGTCCTCCTAACCGGTCTTCAACTTACCCCCAGGGATACGCGTACCCCAGGTTGGAAACCGCTGTAATAGACAACAACTTTTTTACTTATTGTAATCTAGAACAAATTTAATTATATTTGTATTATGATTTTTGTTTTCTTATCTTTATTTTCATTAATAATAAGGGATGTCTTCTCAATTTCTTGAAAGATGTCGATTCGTTTTCTACACGGAGAAAAATGATATTGTTCCATCAAGTAAAATATTTTACTTGGCCAAGTTTTTGCTAGAGTAACAGAAAAAAATTGTCCCTGATAATATTTTTTCAATGACGTTGGTTGATCTTACGAAGACCTTAAAGTCATTCTAACAAAGGGAAATTAGTTTCATACCTATTTGTTAAGGTTACAAATTAAATTTGTTGCTACGACAAATTAGTCTAGGTGGAACAAATATATATAAAATACTGAATAATTTAGTGCATCTAACAAATGATGTTAGTCATCCAGGTATGTGACGTATATGCCTTACACATGCGTTTTGAGCTCGGAACAATATGGCGTAGGCTTTGTTAGTGCTTGACGTTTTTATACCTGTTGATAGTTTCTGCGCTGTGTTTAATAAGCAATTAAGTGTAATAATGTAGTGTATCCGAACATTAGTATCTTGAGGACTTCACAAATATTTTCAACATATTACAATTTGAGGAGGCAGTTTAAAAAAATTGGGCTATTCGATAAAAGAGCACACCAGCCCATTAAATAAAACAGGTAATGATTTTAATAATATAAATAGTGTATTAATGCTAATACTTTGGTGTGGAATTTTTGTAATCATATAGAAATATGCTAGAAACTATGCCCGGTTTAGTACTGCATTTAAAAATTTCTCATCGTTTTACAGATGTTCGTTTTTTTTGTTGTGAAAATGGTTTTATCAGTAAAAATGAAAATTATTATTATGTCCATTTACGTTAAGCTAAGCAGTGTTTAAATTGGGTATAAGTTTATGGACGTGAATTTTTGCCTGGCATATATAAATTGGAAATAAATATTTATAATAATTTTGAATATTTTATTGTTTTATGTACATACTAAAAATCAGACTTTAAATTAGTTACATATCCTGTTATATATTAAATTTTATAACTGTGAATTTTGTTAATAATAAATTATAACAACAATAGATTATAAAGTTGTATTATTTTTCTTAATACATTTATATATTTTACAGGTAGAGATGTTTTTAAATTTCTTGACGAAAACAAAAACAGTTATATATCATAAAATTAGGCTAACAATGTTAGGTTTTTCCATAAACGTTCGTAAAAAATGTAATTGTAATTTACTTTTTACAAACATTAAAAAATAATAAACGATTATGGAAAAATTTTACTATTCCAGTTCAATTTTGTGACTTCTAAAAGCGTTTTTTTTTTTTTTTTTCTTCACTAAATATAAAAATATCTCTGATTTGAGATTAGAACAAATGAAATTAGTATTACACTTCTGACTAATTTCATTTCTCACCCCAACAAAGATGGTTACCCGGGCGAAAGATGATCAGTTCGTGAGGCAAATAATTTTTTGTTACCGTAAAAATGTGTTAATTCTAAAAAATGAAAATTATTAGTTCCTAGAACAAAAACTTCAGCAAAAACATTTTGTTCCCAATGCAAATTTATGTGATTAGAAAAATTTGTTGTCAAGACAAAAATATTTGTTGTCTAAAATACCACTAAAAAAATTTGCTGGGGTAACTAAAATTTTAGTAATTCCAACAAAACCTTTTTTACCGTGTATTAGCTTATTTCAACAGAATACCGACAGATTCTCTCTTATGAAAAACTGCCTATAGACTATGCCTATTGTATTTACCATCTCAGTAATCGTCATTAAGGTTATAAATTTCAATAATACATTGTAATTTTGCGCTTACATGAAATTATAATATTTTTCATGAATTTGTTGTCAGTCATTGTAGGTTAAGTATCAATAAACTGATTTGTCGAGCTGATAAAATCGTAAAAATGTGGGGAAATACTCGAGTGGAGATATCATCTTTCTCTGAGGGCACGTAGCAAGCTGCTCTCCAGAGATGTGTCAAGCGAGGGTTTGACAGTTCGCTACCGAGATTTAACTACAGCAAAAAACAAACATCAAAACATTTCTATTTACTCTTCCTTCTACAGCTTTTTCGTAAACCAAAACAGTATTTCGATCAATTATATTAAATTGAACACCGTTTATTCTACAGTGGAGTTAATAATAATATTAACTAACTAACAAAGCAAATAATAAACTATTTATACATTGAATTGATTCTGCATTATTTATAAATGTGTTAAAAATAAATAAATATTTTAAAAGAATTGTAAAATAAATTTAGGAAAAAAAAAACAGATGATTAGAGCATGATGCATTGTTCTGATCATAATTAAGTTGCAAGTAGGAATGCTGCGATTACATGCAACCCGTAACGAATCTGTAAGGGATCTTTAAAATTTACAGGGTATGACTAATGCTCATAATCACTGTCAATATACTATCCGTAAATCCGTATAATTTATAGATAGTCAAAGTCTGCCTGTAGCGGCTCGTAAATACCTAGTTTTAATAAATAATAATAATAAATACTTTTAATAAATAATAGTATATATATTAATAAATAGTTTTAATTTTGTAAGTAATGCAATTTTTGTTTTTCTAACGATTTTTTTTTGTTTTTACTTGCCCGACCTTAATATATAAGGAGCAACTATTGTAATCGCAAAAATTGTCGATGTCGAGATTTTGACTGATGACCACGTTTCATGGTCCAGGGACACCAAAAAACCTATTTTCGAAGTGGCGTCCGTATGTGTTTGTGTGTGTCTGTGTGTATACTCGATAACTCAAGAACGGTTCAACTTAGAGAATTCGTTCTGGTACTAAAAAATTCTCCTATTAAATGGGAAGAACACTATTGTTTTTTATGAAGATCGGTTGACTAGAAATGGGAGTTTACTCGTGTCGATTTTAAGTTTTTTGCGAATATTTAGCAACAGAAAAATATTTCGAAAAAATTTATTGGACAAAAGTTACTATAAATGCAATAACTAATAACTTTTATTTGAGACGTTTTTTGATAAAACGAAAAATTTTGAATTTTTTTTGTAAAATTATTTAAAATTAGTCTCAATTTTTTCATACTTATATGTAACGTTTCCATGGTTATGATAATTAATTCGTAACTAGTAAACCAAGCCTTGGACAAAAATTTGTATAGAACATAATTTGATGTATTTTTGGAGATTTATCTAAATATTTAAAAAATAATTTTTTTTTTTGCAAGTCTAGCGGAGGTTTCCCTTCGCCACTGGTTTAATATCTAATAGTTGCCCGATTGATATTTTTGCTTTGCCGCTTCGGCTGGTTCTATTTTTCCAGGTCGTTGCGATTTTTTTACTTTCACGGTTTTTTTCCATTCACGATTTTTTTGCATTCACGATTTTTTTGCTATGAGTAGGACACTATTATCCCCTACACTGTTAAAGGGTTTTTCTCTCTCGCCTAGAGTAAATTTATTTTATTTATATAGATTTTTTTTTTTTGTGGCAATTTGTTATTTTTGTTTAATTTTTCAGGATTTAAATTTAATTTCTAAAATTGTATTTGTCACACTTTTGCAAAAACAATATACTATATTTCAATTTGTAATATGTTACTAGATCTGGTGACTTTGGATATATTTGTATTGTAAATATTCTTTTGTAGAATCATGTAAACTTATAAATCGTGTTCGGCACAAACGAGACAGCCATCTCTTACCTTCACGAAAAGGTCAAGGAAGCTTTATTCCTGCAATCGGCCGCATCCTAAACCCTGGCGATATGTAACCGATGGGCTCACACCAAATTCAGCGTCCACACAATGCGAAGCGATCCAAGCAGCACTTTATTAATATTATTGGCATTTTTTGTTCTTAATAAATACAATTTAACTAACCCGTTTTTCTGTAAAATAATGCTAATATGTTTGTTTTATTTCAGGTAAGTTATCCAGTCTATTTTCCACAACGTGTGATATCGTAAGTACTAAAAATTTACAATGATCATATTTTAAATCAATCAAAAAATCAAATTCCAATACAGTATCTTGAATTGATTTTTTCTTTAACAAATAAAATAACTTATGTATTGTAAGGTAAATATAATTTTAAGTCTGTAGTAGTGAATTATAGAGGTCTGCGTGCGGGATCGGCATAAATGTAAATCTAAAAGACTTGCATTTACAGATTTCCCGTAAGCTACAGATTTACGGATTTATAAATTTACAAGCGCTAAGGATATAAATGCACAATAAAAGTAAAGAACCGAGTAAATTAAAGAAAATCCTTAAAAAGATCCCATCCAGGGTTGTCGAGCCACTATCGATGATAAAAAACTAAAATCGTTTTGTATAACCATGTACAATAACTTTCAGACACTTAATAGTGAATACCGACAGAGAAGAACATTCAATACAATTGACATTGCTATATAAACTAGACTTTGTATTAAAACATCCTTACGTATACATTGACCATTTCTCTAAAGAATTATGAATTCAGTAAATTATGCAGTAAGTTGAGGATTTTGGCATGTAAAATTATGGCATATGAGGATATAATAACTTTACGCTATAAATTGTAAACTGCACTAATACTATAATATACATTTGGAACTTCTAAACACTACATTTGAATTCCGTATGCATAATATTTAAGCATTATTCTCTTTAACAAAATTTTAGTTAGTATTATTTAAAAAAAAAAAACTCCGAAAACACGTTCTTCCAAACCACGTTCGTCCTTTATTATAAGGTGACCAAACTTTTTGTCTGGTCATCCTATCATCATCATTATTAGCGCAACAGTCTGAGGTGAGCTCTGGCCACCTGTTTCCAGGTTTCTTGATCATATTTTGAATCTATATACAGGGTGTTCATAAACTGGGGTCGTGAAGTCAGCGATTTTACTGTTTCGCCTTGCAAAGATCATTTTATAAATCTTACTAATGCAAATATTTACTCATGCCGCCTGTTGATGAAAATTTGAACTACTGAACTTTTAAATATCATATTTTTTTCATTGCGTTGTTTTCAAGTGTTTTTGTTTCGAGCTTGCTTTTATTTATAAGCGTTTTTGAGTACATTTACAAATATTATCGTGTTATTTAGTTAACGTTATTGTTACTGATTTATTTTAGGTAAGTTGCAGATTATTTTTTAGATATATTAATTATATAATCACACATTTTTGATATCATATTTTTAGTTTTTTCATTACAATAATAAAAATATGTTCTATGTGCAATATTATAAAAATGTAATTTTCTATTTAAAATGTTATCTAAAATTTTTTAATCATAGGATGTTTTTTTATCATGACAGACATTTGCGTTTTATATGATTAGATGGAAATACATACAGAAAATATTTTGGAAGATTGTGGGTTATTTTTATGGACGCCCCACAATTGTATTTTTTGCCTAGCCAAGATGTGATAACCGAAATAAAATATATTTTTGACTTTACAGTGCATTTCTAAATCAATCTGGGTAATTTAAATATTTTTACGGACCGCCAACATATATAATGGAAGTATTGTGATCATACCGATTTTGACATTTCGAGATTTCGATGGATCTTGACGAATTGAGGTCCCTACATAACGTTTTAACTGTCTGTGTGTCTGTATGTCTGTCTGTCTGTCTGTACGTTTGTCTGTCTGTCTGTCTGTCTGTCTGTCTGTCTGTCTGTCTGTCTGTCTGTCTGTCTGTCGGTCTGTGTACACGAGGTAATTGGAAACGGTTCACTCGTGTCGGTTTTAAGATTTTTGCGAATATTTCACAGAGAAAATTTTATTTAACAAAAGTTGCTATAAAAGTAATAACAAAAGTAATAAAAAATTGAAGTGAAGTGTGAATTATCACACATTTCAGGGTTTTGCAGGTATTTAATAGGTGTAAAAAGCCAACATAATACTGGATGTCTAGGTATATTTATCACATCAAAATCAACAGTTTTTTTGATAATTACTTTTATTCGTTATTTGAGAACTAAGAGCTTCCATTTAATTTTTTTATACAAAATTTAAATAATTCGCCAAATATCACAGCATTTTTTCTGCATTTACTTCGTATTCAAGTCTTCATTAGATAAATAAGAAATATTTTACAGTGTAGTGTGTAGTGTGGTGTGAGTAACTCAGTTCGCAACTATTAAAAAAATTGATGTGAAGTGTGAATATTCACACATTTCAGGGTTTCGCAGGTATATAATAAGTGAAGGCGGTATGCTGAGTGTGTAGGACAAATTTTACTTTGTAGTAATCACGGCAAAATGAACGATATTTTTAAAATAATTTATCGTCTGTTAATCATATAATAAGACTGGTTATTAAATTTACGCTCATAAAAATTAAATACAACATTTGTCAAAATATAACTAGAATTTTGACAAAATAATTTCAACATAATAAAAATGCAAAAAGAAACAGAAAAAATAAAATTCACTCCGTGTACTCGAACTCGAAACCCTTCGTTTTCCAGCCAGTTTAAGAGCGCTCTAACGCATGTAACCATCGCACGCTATGCATGTGAGTGTCTTACATTGGTATAACTTTTGTACTTTGTGAACCAAAAACCACAAAAAATGCGTTATTTTCCAAAAACATAATCTGATCAAAAATTCCTGTTGTACTATTTCGGTTCACACTAATATACATTACTTAGAATTTTTTTAGATTTTTAGTTTAAACCATCTGGGCTACAGGGTGTGGGACAAAATTTTTTTTGCACATTTTTGGCAAAAATCGCATCAAAATAATTTATTTTGCAAAAATAAAAATTTGATCGTTAATCCACGTACTAAGGGCTTTCATTTGATACCCTACTCAGAATTTAAGAAAAATATTTTTGTTTTCGATGAGCACATATTTGTTTATATTTTTAGGGGGGTATGTTTTTTAGATGTTTTAGTATTTTTCCTATGTGCGGGTCAAAGAGTTGTATAAGCATGCCAAATTTCAACTCTCTAGGTTTAGCCGTTTGGCTACAATTTTTACCGAACAGACAGACAGACAGACAGACAGACAGACAGACAGACAGACAGACGACAAAATGACGGTATAAGGGTTTTTTGGACATACCTACAAAACCCTAAAAAGTAATAAAAGTAACAACTTTTATTTGAGATATTTTTTGATAAAGCAGCATAAATTAAACAAGTACTTTGTGATGGTGGTCGGTCCTGTGATGGCCACAATTGATTTTTTTAAATTGTAACATGTTGAATTTAATACTTTTCAAATTTCTTTGTTACCCATGGTTTTCTTGCTTCAGCATACGCGTCTTTCAATAATAATAAAAATAAGAAACGTTGAATATCAAAATCGATTAATCGGCAAAAAAAAACGATTCCGATTGATGCGCGTAATGGCCGATATGACCGATTACTGATTATCTGCCGATTAATCGGTGCAACCCAAGTATCGACGATCAAAAAATATTGATTTGTCCCACTGCGTATTTTTTGAAAACATAAATTGTATTGAAATAGGACAATATCGCTTTATAAAAAATATGTATATATAACTATTATAAAAAGGTTTTAATATTTATAAATTTTCTCAAAAGAGGGTAGAATTTTCTTTTAAATATAGTTAATAATAATAAAAAGTAATGAGCTTTTATGTTGGCCCTTTTCTACATACTATTCAGGCTTAATACTTTTTATGATAAAGATTTGTGGTAAAGCGTAACAGGGCAAGACTGTTAGTCGCGCTCCATAATTTCAGAGGTCGTTAAATATTATAGACTTACAAACCACATGATATATGTTGCTTGTAAGCTGAATCCTAATGATTGTCAGTTACGGAGAGATAATATTTTCTACACTCGTACAACATCCTGAATACAATATTGCAACAAATCTAGGGGTTCCATTTTTATTAATCTTTATATTTAAAAATCAATTTCTGTTTGTTTGTTTGTCTGTCCTTTATGCACAGCCAAACGGATGGACCGATTTTCACCAAAATTAATACACGGGGGGTAAAATAATCCGAGGAAGGTTTTAGTGAGAGTTCAAACTTTGTCCATGCTCCCTAAGGGCGTTATATGGGGAAACCATAATTTTTCACTCTCCGTGCAGTTTAAATTGATTACGTAGACTAAATCTTGAGATATATCGATAATATAATGTAGACACAAAATGTAGATCTTAACTAGATCTAAAAAAAAAGTCCGCAAGAGCATATACCTATCATGCACCGATATCGCGTATTGGGCAATTTTATGTTTTTAAAGGTAATAGTTTTTGTATTATAAAGTTTGTGGGTGCATAAAATCGGAGTTTTATAATGATGTATCAATTGTTTTAGTATAACAAATTAGAGCATTTCACGTAGAATCATAGTGTATTGAACACTATACATCAAAGATTAATAATAACGAGTTTTCACAGCGTAAAGTGTACGCATGCACAGAAATGTTTAAAAATGTACTGGTATGTCGCTATTTGGTGTAGAACTTACCAATAGGTGGCAGTGCTGGAGATTTCTTTATTTGCCATCATCTATTAGTTAATTGTAAACTATGTTATCGTTTTATATATTTTACTTTAACGTTGTGAGCGTTATGTTCTACTTTCTTCGTTTTAAAGTAGTGAAATGTAGTAGTGAAGCATGGCTAAACGTTTTGCTGAGACTATTTTTGCTTTTGAACTACTGTTTACGTAGAATTTTACGTATTTTTTGGCCTGATGTTACAGAGAGATCCATATTGATTGTCGCGGCCGCTCCACCGCAATTGTTTTTCGGTTGCTTACCAATATTGGTGAACTAGACTAAATGCCTAGACGTTCGTTTATACACACACCTATGTAAATTTTGAGATTTAATTTACAAGAATATTCAATATATACACACGATAACGAACTTGGAAGCACAATTTTTAATGAAATTGTTAATAAATAGAAATGCAGAAAACTAAATATTGGTATAGTAAATGAGATTTTACTTGACAGATTGATCGATCGAGAACCGATAAAGAAATATATATCTATTTCACACAGCTTTATGTAAGATGTCTAGAACGTATGTCTGCATCTTACTGTAACGTACGTTCATAGTTTTTGTCTTTTTTTTTGTTATATTATAATATGGTAACTCAACGTATGTCCCTTTATATACACGCGCGCACTTTACACCGCTAGATGGAAGACAGGCTTGTCAAATGAAACAAATTGTATCTCTTTCTCTATTTATAGCTTTGTCTGTGAACAAATGATATGGCTCTATTCAAAAATGGAATTTTATTGCTATAGTTCTCTCCCATTGAACCATATGCTTTAAATAACCGGCATCGGTCAACTAAAGTCTCCTTTACTATATTAAAGAATTTCATTATTGATTTTTTTATTTTATTAGTGACAATTTATTTACAGTATATTTATTTTATATTTTATCTACTGACTATTTTTACCTACTTTAACTACTTTACAATGACCTTACGTTATTAGATTTTTTACACTTTATAACTAGTTCTTGTACTTCCTGTTCTATATTTTTTGCTGATGAAGAAATAAAAGATTACGAAAATGTTCAGCTAGATCTTGTTGCTTTATTTATGTCCGCAATCCGTACAACCTTTTCCACACATACCAATTTACGGACACGACGAACTCCACATCTATTGATATAAAACTAAACTGAATTTAAACAGTATGTCAGAAAAGAACCGTACGGTACGATACACCTGCATAACTTCGTAAGTACATGTTATTTGCTTATGCGCAAAAGTGATATTTCACACATAATTCAGTTCCTAGAATAAAATTTTATAAATATAGGGATAAAAATAGTACATTTTCACGGTCAATCAATATTGATCACTCAGTATAATCAACCATGAACTTATCAGTAAGTTCAGGAGAGTCCTGATACCGATCGATCGACAAATAACTAAAATAAAAAATGAAAATAAACGTTTGTGTGTTTTTGTATATGCTGCGGTCCTTTCCTACGGTAGCAATGGAAACAGCGATTGAAAGAGCCATATTTCTTTCCGAATACACGAACGAATGGAATCGCTTAATTTTCATAACCTTCTCGGTTGAACGAACCGTATGCTCTTTTTAACCGTCACCGGCCTACTAACTTCTCAATTATAGAACCAATACCCATATATGATAATAATAATAATAATAATAATAATAATAATAATAATAATAATAATAATAATAATAATAATAATAATAATAATAATAATAATAATAATAATAATAATAATAATAATAATAATAATAATAATAATAATAATAATAATAATAATTTAATAACCTATCGAAGGGAAATCGAGTCCATTCCCGCCTGTAGATCTTCTGCCAACTCTTTGATCTGCAGGATGCAGAAAGCAGTGCTGCTCGGGTCGCTCCGCATTGTGCGGGCACTGGATCTGGCGTAATTTCCGCGGCTGCATATCGCCAGGGTTTGGGATGCAGTCGTGTGTATTTAGCTCCAAGTTGCATGCAGTGTGGTTGCTGAAGTTCGAGATTAGTGGACGCTTGTCAAGACCTGACAAACCCCATAATAATTTTATTAACCTTCATATACAAAATACAATTATGTGTGGGTATACATGCATGCATTGATGTGATAGGCACATTAATAGGTAGAATAGTATGGAAGTTATCATATCAATGAAATACAAGAATAGTTTAAAAATAATAGTAGGAAACAACATAATAAATACAATAAAATATAGCAAACACAATAAAACACAGTAGAACGCTGATTAACAATTTACAATCTGTAATGTAATGAGGAAGTAATGATAAAAAATTGTCATTATAATGTCGACATAAACCACCTTGCCACCTTCTCAGGAATTTTCAGGAAGTCGGAGACGTGGCTGGCCAGTGGAAACCTAATAAGAAGATCGTCATCATCCTTCAGCCTTTCGAATCGACTGCTGGACAGTAGCGCAACTAATGGAGGGGTCGGGCTCGCCCCTAAGAAAGAAGAAAATAATTTAAAAACCTACAAACACACTAGACATTTTTCACAATCGTCTTAGATAAATATATCTATTTAAAAATAGAGATGAGGACTTTTTTTTTTTTTCGTCACTTGTATTTTATAAGTGAGGACTTTCTTTTTAGATCATCACTTGTATTTCCGAAGCGAGGACCTTTTTTTTTAGATCATCATTTGAAATTAACAAGTGAGAACCTTATTCATAATTTAAATCATTTTGTCTTCCGCCCCCCCCCATTTCTGGGTGCGCCACTGCTGCTGGATATAGGCCTCCCATAAAAATTTCCAGTTTTCTCTTCAGCTTCGTGTAGCCAGTTCGTACGATTTAGGTCATCAGTCCAACCAGAAGATACTTATATTTAAATGTTATTTGCGAGCTGTTTTTATGAAAACTAACGATTATTATTTAAGAAAATAAGGTTTTTCAACATCGGATCAATTCTAAACGTATAAGTATAGATACCATGACAAAATAGCTAATCTGATTCAACAAGAAATGAGAGGTAGACGGTTACAGTGAATAGGAAAAAATAAAGAACAGACTGGTAAAGAGGATCTGGAAAGGGAAATTGAACACCTATCAATCAGTGGAACGACCACGCTGGAGGGATCAGCTAACTGAAGATCTAACAATTATTAGTATACGGGATACATGGAAAGACCTGACACTTAATAGAGCAAGATATAGAACTTATATGAGTGAAGTCAGAAGTCAACCCGGCTGATACGGCCTAACGAAGGAGAAAAACTAAAAGCACTATTTGCCAATGTTTTTGAAGTATAAATATTGAATTTAATAGTTCAATCTTTTTAATGTGAAAATCCACAGGAACTGATTTAGCTACCTAATAGAAATACAGCTTTAGTTCATCAACAAGATTTTAGGATATATCAAACTATCATTTTGTGATATTTATATTTCATAGAAACCTAAATTGTGCCCGAAGTAATAGCCTATTCACCCTTTCCACTATAATCACGCCCTGGCAGTTAACTAACTGTTGTAATTAATACAAAATACTACAACCCTTCCCTCAAAATGCGCCCTTAATTCTGTTCACAGACCCAAATTATTTTACTATCGACATAACATAAAACTCTGTCCTCTATTAGTTCAGATTGCCGTCCCAAATTATCCAATAAACAAAAATGAAAAAAATCTTTTCAAATAACTTATTTAAGTATCAAGGGGTGAACTATATAGTAAACAAATACAGTACAAAATTGTCTTCTCTTTAAAGTACCCAAAAATACTTTTCAATTAAACAAGTTCACTTTCCATAAACGATTGAGGCGACGTCATCGGCCACTCAACGAACCATCTAATGCACAAACGGAAACTAACAATGTAATTTGCCGCTAATATGATCAATCTGTGAAGTCAAAGGGTGTCTGTTTGGGGTTGGAGGGTAAGAGGAACACGAGCGTAACGATGACACGAGCATAACGCCACAACTGAGCAGTTGCGAGTCCGTGCACGCTCGTCCCATTCGCCGACAAACTTCTAGCACTCTTCTTCTATCGCGAACATGGCACTCATCGACGCGCTATGACTCTCCTGCTTCACGATCAGCCTCACCCAAAACACATGAATATTTACATTACTCTCAATGGCATGTACACGTTTTGGAAAAATGATGCTTTTTATAACGGGGATTTTTAGGACTTTGAACTTATAATAAATCGAAAGTTTTAGGATGGAATATTTTTTAATACGACGCAGGGTGTGAAAAAACGTCATTTAAATATGATTGAACAAAATCCTTCACGCATATTGAAGGGCCTCGTTTTTAAACTTTTATTATGTTCTTTAAATACGGAAGCGGTTCAAATTTCATCTGCATTTTATTTTTATATGATTGATATAAATTATGAATTAACATTAAATATTAAAGTACATACATCACTTTCTAATTTTTTACCGACCGCCAACATAATAAGGGAGGTATTGTGATCATACCGATTTTGACATTTCGAGATTTCGATGGATCTCCACAAATTTGGTTCCTACATAACGTTGTGACTATTTTTAGCATGATGTCTGTCTGTCTGTCTGTCTGTCTGTCTGTCTGTCTGTCTGTCTGTCTGTCTGTCTGTCTGTCTGTCTGTATGTCTGTTTGTCTGTCTGTCTGTCTGTCTGTCTGTCTGTCTGTCTGTCTGTCTGTCTGTCTGTCTGTCTGTCTATCTCAAAATTCGGCTAGAAGGATTTTTATGAAACTTCATATTTAAGCTTTTGACATCAATGGCATGAGTTGGTAAAAATCGGTTAACTAGAAATCTCGTGTCGGTTTTAAGATTTTGGCGAATATTTCACAACAGTACATTTTTCGAAAAAATTTATTGAACAAAAATTTGTGACAATTTTTGGTAAAGCAGTATGAATTAAACAAGTACTTTGTGATGGCGATCGGTCCTGTGGTGGCCACAGCTAATTTTTTTTTTATCTGCTAAAACAAAATTGTGTGAATTATCGCCCTTTAGAATTTCAAAGGTATTTAGTAAGGGAAAGAGTTCAACAGAATGCTGAATGCTGGGACTATTTTTTATCATAATTGCATCAATAACAACCATGTTTTGTAAATTATTTTTCATCCTTTAATATAAATACTATATATTTTATTCAATTCGCTATATTAAATTTTACAAAATTTATTTTTGCAAAAACTTTGATGCCTCTCGAAAAAATAATCCGGTTAAAAATTTCAATTATTCCGGTTCATATTAATGTACGTTACTTTAATTATTTAAATATTATTTAACTCTGTAAAGTAAGTAATTTTTGCTGGCTAGTTTAGGCGTATTAATTATATATACTTTTTTGAACCTTACAAAAAAATCGATCCTTCAAAAAAGTAATTTGATATTAGAATATGTGTTATTATGAATTTTTCTTATGAATAAGGTGGAAGACAAATGACTTTTTGGCCAGAATCGTTGCAAAATAAAAAGATTGTTAGTAATTAATTTCTGCTGGTCAATCTAAACTTCAAGACCAGTTATTTGATGCCCCGCAATAAATTTAAAATAAAAATATATTTCTATATTTTTTAATATAATCTTAAATTTTGAACCTTCCGGGTTACGTGTCTTTAGGATATATGGTAAAAACATTTATTTTTTTGCAACTTTTAGAAAAAAAAAAAAATCAATCAAATATATTTAAAAATAGTTTTAGTTTTAGTTAGTTTTAGTTTTATTCTTG